>JAJGRW010000881.1:428719-533771 GCA_025461045.1 Carex parvula | reverse complement strand
TATATATAAAATGAGTTAAATAGAAAAAATAATAAATTGAGTTAATTTGTGAGTTCTGAAAATTTAGAAAAATAAATATGATATTATAAATTCTAGAGGAAAAAATACGATAGTTTCAAAAATTTTGAAGATTATACATAAATTCCTCCTTTTTTTTTTAATCCTTTTAGAGCATCCATGCATGAGGGTGTCTAGTGTTTATATAATTAGAAATTTGATCCCCAGGTCACTAAATAGATTTTACATCACTTGCACAATGATAATTGGTAAGGTTTTCGCACAGCTTGAAAGAAGTTAATTTTTTTTTTCATAATTTGAATAAAGAGACGCTCAAATATACTTCCTCGCAAAGAATTCATAATATATATTAATATTAATATTTATACTGATAATAACATGAGACCAAACTATTGTTACTATAAAATCATTTTTTTTGTTATAAATAGCCACACTAAGTCACTGACTTAACACACTCCATTAAAACACAAGCTGCGCTTTTATACAACTGGAATTTTTCAAATACAGTTTTGCTATTAGATCAGACATTAATTATTTGTTTCTTTTGTAGCAATAAATAGTTGAGAAAATATTCTAGCTTCTATTTTCCATAAATTTCACCAATTACAAATATTAGGAATTGAGTAAACATTTTTGTATTAAGTTAATTCTTAGGAAACTTATCAATAATTGCAAAAATCTTGTTCAAGGGACAATTTTTTGTCAACCTATCTATTAGTCTTTTACTCAGTTTGTTCGAGGACAAACAAAAGTTTAAGCTTGGAGGTGTGATGAAGCCAAACATATAGCGAAAATCACTATCTTTTCTTCCGGAAAATGGCGAAAAGTGAATGCAAAGTAGCCATTGTTCCGATTTATTTACCGCAAACGTGTTTTTAGGTCTTTTTGACAGATTTTTAAGGAAGTTGTGTATTTAGGGCAAAAACAGAGCAAAAATGTCGTATTTGGGCGATTTCTGAATAAAGCGTCAAAATGGGACATTACATGGAGCATGCAACACCTTACATGAAGTGCACAACATGCGAAATGGTAAAAAATACAAGAAAATTGGCTAAGTCAGGAAGTCGTGCGGCCTCCTCTGTGCCGCACAATCCGTGGACTGTCCTAAAATAGGCAATTTCTCTGATGGGCCTTCCAGAAGAACGCGAATTCCTAATGGGCCTTCTAGAAGGATGTGTTTTCTTAATAGCCAAGCTATTTAGTTATTTTTCCCATCATCTATTTAATCATGGATGGACCCCACGTCCCTCACTACTTTCACTACTCCATCTCTCATTTAGGAAGGCTATAAATACCCCTCTTGTAATAGAATTTAGTGTGCGTGTTTAATTGTGTCAAGTCCAATAGTAGACTAGCAATCCTCATTGTTATATTAGGTTAGAGAGTTACTTAAAAAGAAAAGGGTAGCCACTAGAAGTCAAGCAAAAGAAAAAGATGTCATCTAAGGAGGCCGAGGTTCTTTCATCTCCAATTGGGTTGTAATTTATGTTCTCTTTATTTTATTTCTTTTATTTTTCCATGGCCATGAGAAGCTAAACTTCTCATCTCTAAGGTGAGGGTTGTACTTGAATTCTTAATTATGTTTCAGTATATGTTTATGTTTTGTTTATGATTGGTTTGAGTTTCTTTTTATATTTTGAATTCCTTTTTATTATGTCCCTGCATACATAGTTCTGTCTACTATATGTCAATGCCCGTCCACCAATAGGTGTTTAGTTATTGCATCCTGGTGTGAGCAGGATAATGCATGTAAGTACTATAGGCACTTCGGCTAATTAGACTTGGCAGCAGTTCAAAAACTAGGATTAGAATCTAGTGGGCTCCTTTGGCAAGATAACGTAAATTGCACATTTAAATTATATTAGGAAGCACTTATATTAGGTAGGGTCTTTGGGATATTCTAACTACGGGGTAATATAGGGAAATAATATAGTTGCGTACCTAAAATACTTTAGTCTTGGTAGTCCAAAAGCCGATCGCAAGATCAGAAAACATTTCAAATTTCATAAACAAACACCCAGCACCCCCTGCGGGTAGTGACAGTGCCGCATGAGGGATAGCTGTGGGACAATCTAGGCCACATGCGACAGTGACAGTGCCGCATGCGACGTAGAGAGACATCGAAACTTGTACTAACATGATTAAGAAGGACAGAAACCTGAACCCTAGAGACTCTCTATCTACTGTTTAACCTTAACTTTGATTGCAATTAGCACCACCGCCTCAAACTTTTATAAAACCCGATAACCTAGACTAGTGAAAATTATTTAAAATCTAATACACTATTCATGTGGATCGAGAACCCAATCATACTACACGGTATGATCATGCGCTTGTGATCTGAACGTAAGTAGAAATTAGGGTTTATAAATATTTAAAAGTAATAGTACCATTTTGCTCCATCACCGCCTCCGCCTCCGCCTCCGCCTTGCCCAGTTAAGACGTTGCCTCGCACTCGCTGTCGCAGAACGAGATCGTGGGACGATGGGAGGAGCTAGGGTTTCTTCCTTCGTTTCACAGTGAAGGCGATAGAAGTTTGAAGTTTGGAAGAAATGACATTTTTTTTTACCATATACAAACTAATTTTTTTTTGGGCCCTCTTGGATTTTGGAGACCGGGGCCATCGCCCTGGGTACTCTGGGGAAGGGCCGGGCCTGAATAGAAGTTTTAAGTTTGGAAGATACGGCAAATTTTTTTTTTTTTTACCATATACAAACTATTTTTTTTTTTTTTGGGCCCTCTTCGATTTGGGGCCCGGAGCCATTGCCATGGGTACTCTGGGGAAGGGCCGGGTCTGACCACCATTTACAGTGATGATGGAAATCTTATTGAGGTGTACAATTTTGTTATGTTCAATTTCATTTATGAATTACTTGAGTTTATTTATTATTGTGAAAAAAAAATTCTATGATAAGTATGAAAAATATTATTGGTTCACTAAATATATTTGTATTGGAGCTTACTTGTGCTCTTTACACTACAATTCTTTAGATAGAAGGAAGATGCCTCATGGAAAAATTGAGATGCATGTCGAAAGAAAATTTCCTTCTTAGTTTCGAGCATGGCAACAGAAAGTAGAGGAAAAGAGAGCTAAGCTTCTTCTATAAATTTTATTTTATTTTTTGTCTTTTAAAATTTCTAACTTTTTTTTAAATTAATACTATTCTTCCTTCTCATAAAATAAAATTACACTTATCCAGTCCTTCCAATCTTAATTATTATACTCTCCCATAATTTTGAAGAAGAACAATTACGCTTACAAGCTCTTATATTTACATCTTGTTATGTTTGATTCTGGAGTAAATTTAATGAGAATTAAATTGATTACTCCATCTTACTCTTTATATTTTACATCTTATTTAATAGTGTAATTCATTACTTAAATTAATCTATCTAGAGGAGTAAGATGATGGAAAATAAACATTTGCCTATGAAAATGAGTCCTATAAGCGGAGTAAGTGTAGAGTAAGTTAATCCACCTAAAGAGGTAGAATAATATACTCCAGATTAACTCATATCTTACTCTTATTTTACTTTTCATTTAACTGCTTTAAGTGTAGAGTAAGGGTTTACTTCACCTCTTACTCCACAACATTTGAAGCTCCTATTTAAAAACCTAAGAGCGTGTTATGTTAAGCAAAAAAAAAAAATACTACAATGACCGCTATTCTCAAGAAAGATTCATCTAATCATGCTATTAGCTGGTCTATATATGCTATATATATTCAATGAGCATAATTTTAGCACAAGTTTGAGAATCATATGTTCTTAAAATACAGCTGGATTTCAAATTTTATAATCTTCTATGCAAACAATTTAATAAATTTCAATCCACAATCCCTACGTGAAAATAATTCAATCAAGTACTTGTTGTTCATACATATAAATATTGGATTGTGTATTTACTTATTTTAAACACCAGAAACAATGCTATTTGCTTGGTTCAATTTTTTTGTTCATGTCAATGAACTTTTAATTGACTAATAGCTGAAAACAATCCAACACCTCGGAGAACACTATTTAACATGAGGAGGGATCAAGTTACAACAAATTTTAGTTACAACAAAGTTACAACAATCATTTTTTTCATTTTCAAAGTCCAAATCGTCGATCCAAACCGTTCAACATAATCTCCACAATAAAATGTGCTTGCATATCAAATTTTACATTTTTTTGAATTTTTTTACTATTTATTAAGTATTTTACAAAAAATAGTCATATTCAGACCATTGAATTTTGTACCCATCTTAATAAATAGTAAACAAATTAAAAAAAATGTAAAATTTGATCTGCAAGCACATTTTATTTAGATAATCATGTTGAACGGTTTGGATCGGCAATTTGGACTTTGAAAATGAAAAAAATGATTGTTGTAACTCAAATTTGTTGTAACTTGATCCCTCCTCATTTAACATTAGTTTATTTTCTTAATTTTGAAAGGAAAAAAAAAGATCCCAGAACAATTCTAGTTGTAGCTAGGTTTCAGGTTGTGCTGATCATGTTCACTAATTTAAGCATTAGTTATAGATTGATTGACAAAACAATATTCCCTCTGGTACGGACATTATGATCAAATTGATTATTAGCTTTCCATGAATGATTTGCTCATATATATAGGAAATTGAAAATTTGATTTCCAGCTTGGTATTCTTGGATTAATTAATTCAACTGTATAAACTTTGAGATGCTTCCCACACGTCTTTATGTACTGTTTGGGATGATATTTTATTCCATATTCTATACCTACTTCATGTTCACAGAATTTTCTTGTCCGCATGATTCGCTTCCAATTGTAATTTTAGACTTTTAGTTGACCTGAAAAAAGTTACTTAATTTGCTATTGCAACGAGAAACCCTCCGTTCTTTGAATTCGGATCCTCAAGTAACTCAAATTTATATATATGGTCTAATATTGGTTGTAAGGAAAAGCATCTGTGCCATTTGAACACACCGTTGCCAAACAATCAAGCAAATTGAATGTAAATTGTGAATCTTGCCATGAATTGATGTCAAATTGAGACTGGTTGGTTAATTTCCTTTCCTGCTTCTACTATTCCTTTTTCATTTGTACAATTTTTGCTTCCTTTTGATATTAGGACTTTAGCAATTAGCATACTGGAGAATCTGACATGTTTGAGCCGGGATAAAGAAACTAAAACATATATAGAAGGCTCGGAGATGGATAGCATCAGTAAATAGAGTTCTAGCTTTTTCATTTCTTTTGATGTAGTTAGTAACAAACTCAGGATTGTAGATCGTTTCTAAAAGTGTTGTAAGTGGAAACTAGTATATTAGGGTGTTTTTCAAAATTGTAATTTCTTCTAGTTAAGTTGAGATTCTGATTAAATTGCATAGGCTAAGTACAGCTAGTGAATGCATAATGATTGAATAAAGATTTTGAATTTAAAATTATCCTTTTTTATTATTGTAAAAAGTTCAGGTACTTTAGTCTAATATGGGGCAAGGGTTACTGATAGCAATAGTCTGGAGGTGCAATTGTTAGCTTCTGGACTGATTGGTACCAGTAACAGCAACACTGGTACCAAAAAGTTGGTGGCTTTCTTATTTACTGCATTAATTCCTTTTACCGAGCTGTGATGCTTGATGCTTATTTTGGTTTTTTGGGTCTGATTCGAGCAAGCTTTGCTAGGTCTAATTTCTCGGTTTTGTTCTCACAACTGTACACCAGTTGGATCTTTTATCATCTTTCACTTAGTAAACTTATTCTGCCTGATTACCCAAGATGTAGGGATCATTTTGCTTAATAAAGCCATGACACATCAATGTTTATATAACCATACTCATCAATTATGTATTTGCACCCGCCTTGTGGAGAGATTACAAAATACACCATGGTCACGAATCAATCATGTACCACCAAAGGTACAGAACTGGTACCAACCTAGCACAAATCTTGATTCAACCCTTAAAGGAGAAGGTAAATCATAATTGTATTTACTGGTATGAGATAGTACAAAGGTTTTACAGAGATCTGATTATTTACCTGTTTACCGTAGATTATAAACCCAATTGCTTCTAATTACGACTTCAACAAAATTAAGAAAGTACATTCTACCCAAGTCAAATAAAAATAGAATTAAAAACTAAATTCTACAATATCCTAAAAAATTCCATTTATAGGAGCAGCATCTCCTTTACATTGACAAGTTGTGTTACAACATCCTCGATCTTCATTCGTTCTCTTGGTCTTGTCTTTGCACAAGAAAGGCCGGTTCTGAGAATCAATTCTAGGCATGTTTCTAACCTCTCGCCCAACTCGCTTGATTCTTTTGAAATAAGCGATGCATCGACGATCTGAGCGGCCGGCAAACCGTTTGACAGTTGATTCTCTACAAACTTTTGAAGAGTGAGGCCATCCTTAAGTATGTCGTCAGTTGGTCGTTTCGCTGTGAACAACTCTATGAGGAGTATTCCGTAGCTGTATACGTCACCTTGCGGCGAGACGTGGTTGCCCACACCATACTCTGTTTATTTTCACAAAAACAATTAATAGTAAAAATCAGCACCATAACCTATATTTGATCTACATATGTACTTGGTTGATGTGAAGAAATCAAAGATCAAAAGAGGTAAAAAACAAAGGGGGTTATTACCTGGAGGAACATATCCAATGGATCCATTAACAGCAATTGACGTAGTGGGTGCTTTGTACCCCTTCCCATTTATCTTTTGAAGGATCCTTGCTAAGCCAAAATCACCGACATGAGCAGTCATGTCTTCATCGAGAAGAACGTTACTCGGCTTCAGATCACAGTGCACGATTGGTGTTGAGCAATAATTGTGCAGGTAGTTGACCGCTGAAGCCACATCTACTGCTATGTTCACTCTTTCGGCTAGAGTTAGGTTTCGGGACCCGATTTTCTGATCCGCTTTTGGATACACCCACATATCGAGATTTCCATTGGGCATAAACTCAAATACCAAAGCCTTGAATTCGCTACCTGAACTATCGACGCTTGAGCATACCGTCAGTATTTTAAGAAGATTGCGGTGCCGAATATTTCTCAGGGCCTCACACTCTGCCATGAAACTCTTGAATGCTCCCTGCTGCTGGAGATCAAGCACCTTTACCGCTATAAACTCATTGCTGCCCAAATTTCCCTTAAACACAGATCCAAAACCCCCCACACCAATCAGATTATCAAACGAGAAGTCATCGGTTGCCTTTTCCAATTCTGCATATGAAAGATTCAAAAGCTGTCCCTCTAAAGGTGCCGCCTTAAATGAGCGCCTTTTACTCCTCGAGTTTCTCTTTGAGATGAATACAATGTACAAGCAAGGCACCAAGATAACCAAGAGGATTACACAAGCAATAGGAACTGCTATCTTTACTACCAAGTGATTTTTCTTTTTCGGTGCTTTGCCCGGGCAAGCAGGAAGATCCAAGCTCGATATGCCTCCGCAAACCTGGCTGTTTCCTAGTACTGAAATAGCGGTCTGGTTTGCAAAGATACCATTTGTTGGTACTTTGCCGGTGAGGTCATTGAAAGAAAGGTTTACATGCTGCAGAAAGGGGAATTCGGCAAGATAATCAGGGAAGTCACCGGACAGGTTATTATTTGAAAGGTCGAGAACCTTTAGGCCTCTTAGGTTTTTGAAAGAAACCGGAATTGATTCATTGAAAAAATTGTTATTCATAGTAAGGGTTTCCAATGCTAGACACTGACCAAGACCATTAGGGATTTGATCTGATAGGTTGTTGTAGGAGATATCGAGATAACCAAGGCTCTGGAGCCGAGCAATTTCTGGTGGTAATGGCCCGCTCAACAAATTATGAGACAAGCTGAGATAATATGACAGGGAAGAGAGGCTAAGGAGCTCCTTCGGGATGGATCCGCTCAGACGGTTGCGAGAAAGGTCTAAGATATTCAAATTCTTGCAATTGCCAATGCTCGGCGGTATCTTGCCTTGCAATTGATTGTGGTCAAGATAAAACTCATTCAAACGCGTAAGATTTCCAATACAAGATGGTATAGGTCCTGATAATTGATTTCTATATAGGATCAAAGCTTCCAAATTTGTCAGTTGACAAATTGAGTCGGGTATCTTGCCGCTAAATTGGTTGCCCTTGAGGCCCAAGGTGTTCAAATTGGCCAGATTTGAGATCTCCGAAGGAATTTCTCCGGTTATTTGGTTATCCCACATCGTCAGCCATGACAACCCGGTCGAAAGATTCCCCACCGCGCTAGGTAAGCTTCCACTCAGATTGTTCGTGTCTAAGCTCAAGTGGTCTAACATGGTGCAATTGGTCAGAGATTGAATGAAATCCCAATCACTCGCTTCCTTAGCTTCGAGATGGTTATCTTCGAGACCGAGCCACGAAAGGTTTTTTAGCATGCCAAAATTTGCAGGAATTTTACCAGAAAATTGATTCTGCGACAAGTCGATCTCTTCGAGACCAGAGATATTGGCCAAAGAAGTAGGAATAAGGCCAGTTAGTTGGTTATCATACATATCAAGTTTACGGAGGTTCGGGAGGTAGCTTCCGATGTTAGAGGGAAGTTTACCTGAGAACAGATTACTGTACACAACGAGGTCATTTAGAGCGGTTAAGTTATAGAGAGAAATCGGAATAGAGCCCGAGAGCATATTGGTTGATACTTTGAAGAAAACGAGGCTACGGAGGTTGCCTAGCTGGGGCGGTAACTCTCCATCAAGGTTGTTTTTACTGACATCCAAAAAGGTTAGGCGCGAGAGATTTCCCAGAGATACCGGGATGGCACCCATGAGCCTATTGCTTGTGAGTTGCAGTCTGGTAAGAGAAGTAAGATTGCCTAGCTGCGCTGGTATTTGACCGGTGAGGTTGTTCGAGGACAGGTCAAGAGATATGAGAAGGGTTAACTTACCGAGGGATGCAGGGATTTCCCCGGTGAGGCTGTTTTTGGAGAGGTTGAGATATGTGAGGTTGGAGAGATCCTGCAGCTGCAGCGGCACGCTTCCAACAAAGCCATTGGCCGAGAGGTCGAGGAGAGAGAGGGTGATGATGCCTCCCAGGGCAGGAGGTATCTCTCCGGCGATCATGTTGCCGGCGAGCTGTAGTGTGGTGAGACGCGTGAGGTTTGCCAGAGAAGGGGACAGAGTGCCAGCGAGACTCATAGACTCCAGGACAAGGCCGGTGACGCGCTGCTGTGTGCAGTTGACACCTGTCCACTGGCACAGCGGCACACTGGTGTTCCAGGAGCTCATGGCGCCGGAGGGGTCACTGCTGATTGCAGACTTGAAGGCGAGCAGTGCCAGCTGGTCGCTGTTGCTGTCATTTCCAGCGCACTCGGATAACTGCGGCCGGAGAAAGAGAAGAGTACAGCAGAGGAAGAAAAATAACAGAGAGAGGCGCCCAACGGCCATCTCTGGTGAGCGAGCAAACAAATCAATTAGTTAGTTTGTTTGCTTGCTTGCTTGTTTTGATTAGTGGAATTAAATGAGTGGTATATGCCTGGGGAAGATGATCTGATCACTGTTTAGTGTTTAGTGTTTTTTTACGACTGGGTTGGGTTGCGGCAGCTTTTTAAGTAGTTCAACCTTATCAGCAGGCGCGCCAATTGAATTGAATAGACATGAGCAATTGGCGCAACCGCAACTCATTAAGTCAACGGTCAAAAGTCTTCCCTCGTGGTACTTTACTTCCTCGTAAAAATGTTAAATATGCCTGTCAGGCTATCACCCAACGCACCGCATTACTTAATTGAATTTGAATTTGTTCGTTCAAAAGTATGTAATAACGATTCCCCACTGGCACACAAACGCGTATCCCCTGCGTGAATTCATATCAGCCCCGGTACCGTAATAGGGAATCTTTTACCATCATTTGATCTGGACCGTTCTTTTTAACTTGGCACGAATCTCAAAGCCCAATAATACTGCCCCCTCTGTCAGCCCAAATCCCAAACTGGCTGCAGGGAGTTAATCTCAAATCGTAAAGTGAAGGGAATCTTTTACGGTATCGGGGAGGATATGGATCCCCTCTGTGTTAACTCAAAAAGGAATCTGAACCGTTTTATTTTAAACGGAGTCAATCCAGTTTCTGACTATAACTTAGGAGGATTTTCAATATTTGTGCGGATTTATCTGCACAAATCTTAAGACAAATCGGATGATTTACCTTTTGAGTTAATGCAGAGTTTGAGTTAATGCAGAGGATACGAATTCCCGGCACACCCTCAACTACTCATCAATATATTTGGGAATTTCAAATTACGTATTGTTCTCTCCAAGTAGAAAAATTCTACATTCTAAATTAAAACAATTCATATGTTTACTTAATTTAATTTAAATATGTATTAAATATATTTAAAACTAAAATTAATTATATTTAAAATTCTGAAAACTACAATTAATCAAAAAATGATTAAATTAAAACCTAAAGTCGACTGGAGCACGCGTTTCGTGGAGGATTACCATAGACGATATCCGCAGGATCAATTATGGTCCCCGCCTACGGCTGTTAATGTCGGCTTACCTGTAGGGCCTTGGGCATTGAGATATTTAGTCTGGTACCAGAGATGAGGTATGCCGTCAGTATATCTAGAGGGGCACTATGGTGATGTCCTTCGACGGAGACTCATGGTTGATGCATCTAGGATTTACTTGTCTTTCGGACCGATCTATGCTCGCTCGGTATATTTAAATGAAACTGATATATTTAAAAAATTAAATGTTTATTTATTCATTTTCTAATAATAATAATGAAAAAATATTGTGTACAGATTTTGACCGATATTAGAGGAGTGGCACACAGCTTGGTGTGCATGGCGATAATTAGTTGGAGAGCGATAGGATGTCAAATGCTCCAACCAGTGCACCGATCGTGGATGACTCTAGCTGGGACGGACGCCTCATTGGCATGTTGCACGACGCTGGGGAGAACATCAATTGGCGAGATATAAAGCCCACACTACGAGATCCGAATTAGTCTCGAGTCGCTATCTATGATGATGAGATGCCGCTACCTCCTACAGGTAATTTGAAGGTGTTATACACAATCATTTCTCTTTGAAAATCTATTATTATTAAGTTATCTTCAATTCTGCAGAGTATGACTAGGGTTGGGCGGTCCACCAATGGGTGTTGAATAACAACGCGTGGAACGCTTACTACAACAAGTATGGAGTTCTAGTGCAGATTGGTGAGGTAGCAAAACTTTATTATTTAATTAATTTACTAGTTATTTGTATGTAGAAAAACTAACATTGTTTACATGCAGGATGTAGCTCCTGCCTGGCAGGCCAACCCCGATTTCTCTATGGATGACCTTACTGGAGATGATGCCGGGTATGAGGTACCGAGCCTCTACGTACCACGATACATGGAGACCAGACAGCACGACCGCAAGGCCAGTGGGAGTGGGGCGCATACTGCAGATGTCTTTGCCTCTGCTATATTTGACACACCGCCTCCGGCCACGTATCCTTCTACTTGGAAGGCCGATCCATGGGAGTTGCGTACACAATCGGTGTCCAAGATGAGCATCCATGGGCGGGGGAGAACCCATAGGCGCAAAAGGATGTCCAGAATGACGTGGAGGAGGAGGAGGTTCACTTGAGGCGTGTGTTGCCGCACAGGGACCACCATCCACCTCATAGGTTGGATCTCTCTGGTTGTCGCCCTCGTCCTCGTCGTTAAGGTTTTTATATTTTTTTAGTTTGATGGATTTCTAGTATTTCATGTTTGAATTATTATATTTCATGTTTGGACTGTTATGTTTCACGTTGTAGACTTACCATTTAGATTACCTAGTTTTGCTGTTTATCTAGTCGTAAAAACTAATTTATAACATTAACCAAAATTATAACATATTATAAAATATTAAAACAAATAAATATATACCATATTATAAAACATTGAAACAAATAAATATATAACATATTATTGTTATTCTTAAGGAAGAGAAAGAAAACTCATTGTCCAATGTTGGAGGCGAAGTGGTAGCCTTACCAATAAATATATAACATATTATTGTTATTACATATTATTTATATAGGTTTTATAGCAGATTGCCCCGTATGGGGCGGTTTGGTGTAGACAGCGGACCGCCCCACTGGGGGCGATCTGGTATGGAGAGTGGACCGCTCCACAGTGGGACGGTCAGGATATTTTTAATAAAAATTTGATATTGAGGACAGATTTGCTATTTTTTTAGGGTATTAATAAAAATGACGGCGGGGGAGTGACCGACATTTTTATTAATATCCAAAGTTTAATTTAAATTAATATTTATGCCCAGATTTTCGGATTTTCACCAAAAATGCCCAAGCCGGCCATTTTGTGGCCAGTTTACTCGATTTTTTTTTTAGAGACCCTATGAAGAGCAAAATAATAAAATCTAACACTGAAAATTCAAATTTTTTGTGTAAATTATTTATTAGATTACTTCTTTTGATTTGTAATTAGCATATTTATACTAAAATACACTAGATTACTTGAAATTATGTTGAATTACACTATATTACAATAAATTATGTTGAATTACACTAAATTACGTTAAATTACAATAACTTCGCTAATTATGTTGAAATACGGTAAATTACGTTAAAGTAGACTGATTTTGTGTCATCTTTCATGAATCATAAAAAATAGTAAAAAAATTTAAAAAAATAGTAAAAATTGAAGTTCTACAAGTTCATTATGCAACTAATTTACGGAGCTACTTAGATTGAATAATAGAAATGAAAATCTTAATCGGAAACTTCAACTCAAGTTTTGAGGCTCTTTCCTTTGTTTTTTGGCAATTCTGAATTTCAGAAAATAACAAAGTTGTCACGGACGCATGCGTCTTTTCGCAAGCTTTCTGAAAAGTGGTCATTTGCTGAAATCGGACACTTGAGCGCCGTTTTATGACTGTTTGAAGTTTCGTCGTCGTTTTTTGCATTTTCAGTCAAGACATCATTCCTATTCATATGTATTTTAGCGTAATGTAATGCATTTTAATGTAATTTAAATTAATATAGTGTAATTCAACATAATTTCAATTAATTTAGGGTATTTTAGTATAAATATGCTAATTATATATCAAAAAAAAGTAATCTAACAAATAATTTAAACAAAAAATTCGAATTTTCAGTGTAAGATTTCATTATTTTGCTCTTCATAGTGTCTCTAAAAAAAAAAATGAGTAAATCGGCCACAAAATAGCCGGCTTACGGGGGGGCGCAAAATGGCCAGCTTGGACATTTTTGACGAGAACCCAGAATTCTGAACATAAATATTAATTTCTATTAAACTTTGGATATTAATAAAAAATCTCGGAGGGAGTGGTATACATGAAATTCCCCGTCAACAATATTCAATAATAACGGTGTCTTTGGTTGTCGTTTCGTCCTGAAAAGGAGCCCTTAATTAAGATTAGAGCACACCAAATCAGTGTGAACGATCGAGTTTGGTGGGAGAGAAGTATTGACCATTGACTATTGACTATCAACTCTCAAGTGTGAACGAGTGAGTTTGAAATTAAGAGACCCGCACCCAACTACCAACTACCAGCTCTTCAATTCTTCTTTTTTTTTTTCAAGTTGCTGGGCTAGATGCCTACTCACGGTTTTATTATAAAATGAAAGAGTATTTAATTACATAGTTAATACAATGTTGCTGAATTGAAAAGAGTAACACGTTTTTGGGTTTGGGAATCTCGAATTAATAATATTTATCATTCGATATACGCTGGAAATATATATCCAGCACGATACGAATTGGTATATTGTGAGATACTGTCGTATAGTAAATAGAGAAATTAACCTTTGCCTTCGGGCCACGGTCTTGAAATTTGAAAACCAGCTATTCTTTTTTTACTCCGTACATCAAAATTTCATAATCCGCACTTACTTTACTATCGTTCAGATCAAAATTCAGAAATTACCGTCTTCTCATTATTTTTGTTTGATGCGCATACCTAATTTGCACACCAAATCTCTATTTTTTTTTTGGCTGAATTGTTAACTGATACAGAACATAAACAAAAATGATGCACAGACTATCAAAAATGATGCCCAAAGTGAGTATGCGCATGTGCTAGGTTCTAAATTTTGGTCCAAACTGTGATAAAGTGCGAATTATAGAATTTTAAAGTGGTAACTACAAAAAATTCGGATGTTTGTCAAATTATGAGAGTTTGGCAAGAAGAAAATTGCCCATTGACCCCCTAAATAACAAGAAGAAAATTCCAAATGTTACTACATGTCAATAGGGTTGTTAATGATCCGAGTTCGAGCGAGTCAACTCGAGTTGAGAAGACAATATCGAGTTGACAACTATGCTAATGCTCAACTCGTTAAATGCTCGAGTTGACTCATACTCGATAAGAGACTCGTTAAGAAATCAAGCCTGTAGGTAATTTTCAATTTTGTTTTGAGTTTTTTGTTTCAGAACTAGACAAAATGATAAATGATAACTAATTCCTTCAATAAAAAATATTGACATACTTGTACAACCAAACTCAAGCATCACAAATTGCCAGTTAATTAATTTCAACAGTGTCTAATAGGTACCCACATAAAACAAAATATTTGCATACTGTTTTGAATTTTTTTTTATTCATCAACCCAAAAAGTGTGTCTTAATGTTGCAATATACACAACATGCTTTCTACATAATTAATGAAACTACTTGGAATTAGATGTGGTATAATTTCATGTAACTCAGCTCTTAATGAGCGAGTTATGAGCAAGTTGGAGTCTGTTCATGCTCGGTTCATTAAGTTAATGAGCCAGTTGATAATGAACAAGTTATTAGCAAATTTTTAGTGAGCAAGTTACAAGCAAGTAACGAGCGAGTCACAAGTTATGAGCGATTTTCTCACCTCTACATGTCAATGATCCCTTTTAATCACGAAAATGCTTGTCAGATCTACAGTGCAGTGGAACTTGAAAGTTCAGAATGAATAGGCTAAAACGTAAAATAATAATGTGTGATAGGTGAGTTTCGAAATCAAATTTTTACGAACACAAATGAAATTCTAAACCCTAAACTATAGATATAGGGATGCTGAAATGAATCATATAAAAAATAAAAATAAAAAGTTCAATTAAATTGTAATATATATAATTAAAAAAATTTAAATGATGAAAGTAGTTAAGCAATCCTAACTTGGCAATAGATCCCGCCCCCTGCTTACAATACACCCACAAACATATACAAAAAACAATGGAGTCCGTATTCTAAATGAATGAATCCCACATACTACTGCATTAACAAATTAAGCTGGTCGGCACGAACAAACAAAAGAAAGGAGAAAGAAAAATCAAGCAAAAAGAGTACACCGCAAGGATAACCTAAAATCTGAAGCCCAGAAGAATAAATAAGCAAGTTAACACCAACATAACTGGACTCTTCATTTTGAGACCTAATGATGTCTGAATAGATTGCCCCGGGGATGGAGGCGGTGCTGATAGAGGGATATTTTTCTCCAATGGGCACGAGTAACCGCACAAACTCGGCCTAACAACCCGGTACACTCCCTTGCTCGTCAAGTAGAATAGATCTTTATTATTATCCTGGCCGAATGAATATATGTACCCAAGCGAGGGGAGTGTACTCGTGCCGGAGAAATCACAAGGAATGGGGGAACGCTTGGTGCAAGTGAAGGTGACTCTGTCTCTGCTGAAATTCCCGCTGCCACGTGGGGTCTCTGCGCCCGCAAACATGTCGTTTGCATATAGGTCCCCGAAAATGAACCTAAATTGCCATGAGGAGACATGGTACTTAGTGTGAAACATCCACTTGATGCTATTTTCGAATTTCGAAGCATGCTCTGCTGGTACGTACTTGTTTACTGTCCAAGTTTTTAACTACCAGCTTTCAATTTACTTATTTTCAGTTGGCTGGTTTTGCTTTTTAGGACAAGGTTAATTCTTGTGAAGTTGAGACTAGATTAGCATGCAAGTAAAACAGTTACATAATTTAAACATAATTGATGCTTCATACAAAAAAATGCTTTCTGACTCTTAATTGCATAATAAGTTTATTTGAGGGTTAAGGCTTAATGAATACTAAACAGGTTGAGGCTTAAATGTTGTTGGTTAATGCATATGTTGGTAATTTGCGCCTAAAAAAATTGCAATACAAAAAACAGGATATAATAACTACAACTAAAGTGTAAAATTATTATTTATACCTTCCATACAAGCACGGATCAGTAATTCCACGGTAGACATAGCCGGAAACAATTGCAGCAGAGCCCAAGTTATTATTTACTTCGGAGCGATTGTAACCCATCACCGGGAAAATGGGGTCAATAGAGTTGGCTGAAATGTTAGGACCTGGGGCCCATGAGGGGGAATAGAGATCATAGCCCTGATAAATCCTCCACCCATAATTTCCTCCTTTTGATATGAGATTAATTTCTTCATATGTATCCTATTTTTATTAAGATAATCTTTTATTAAAAAATGAACATATTAACACGAGTAATTTGCAATATCTATGTAAATAGTTCTGATTTTCTTTGTAACTAATTGTCCTAATGGTGTAGGGTTGCCTACAGTTAAACTTGAGATGAGCATTTGTTTTAATTCTTGATTGATTTATTATTATTCTAGGTTTTTCTAGGATTGCTTCAATTGAGCACAAAAAGAAATTCTCTTTAATTGTAATTTGTAGAAAGTTACTAATTATTCTCCAACAGGGTTGTTCAATGATTTGACCACATGGTAAAAGTTTTTAAGCACAGGTTCAAATTTGGTATCAGCTAGGTCCCAATGGAGAACATGTGTGCATTGGTAGTATGTTAAAATTCTGATATGGTAACTATTAGCAAACATGTAATTTGCAAATATTATATATATCACAATCACCTATGCATGGAAGTGATATTCAGTCAAGAAGTGAGAAGAGAAATTACCTCGCTGGTTTCACCACAAAACAAATATGCGGGCCTTTCTGCGTCATAGCTACAGCGCCACGGATTTCTATGACCTAAGGTATAGACCTCCGGCCTGAATGTTCGATCAGTAAAGTATGGGTTATCCTTTGGAATCGAATAATTTCCCCATAAAGTAAGGTTGTTGATATCAGCTTGAGCTGAAAACACAAAACAGAGCAACAAAGTCATGCTAAATTTCTATTAGAACATACAAGTATTTATGTAGCAGTTGCCACACCAGATTGTAGATGCTAATCTCACTTTTTTTTTTGTACATTATTGCTTTTGTGCTACTGATATTTTCTTTGTTCTGATGAGTTTGATATCTCATTAGTGCTTCACTATTTAAAGATCCTTTCTGGTGAGACTAATTTGAAAAAAAAAAATATATATACTCAAACACAGTTACCATCGAGTATAACTCAAGCCATACAATACTTATAAAACTCTATGACAGTGTGTGATTCCCATCAATGCTTAAGAATCAGTATTCCCCGCAAACCATACTAATAGATACTCCACACAAGCCTAGATAAATGTTATTTAAAGTCATTGCATGCTGAGTACGTACTTGGCATGATGTCAATATTGAGTCTAAGAGTTTTCCCAAGCACAGATTTCTTGAGCTGTGCAAAATTCCAGGGATCGCCATTGTTGCCGCCATCTCCCATCATAAAATAGAGATACCCATCAGTTGGGCCGAAGTATATTTCTCCTGCATGGTGATTATTGTACGGAAGCCCCATGGTAAATACCCTTGAAACTTCAGTTGGATTTGCATTTTTTGCCTAATTTTTCACAAGTGAAAAGAAGCACAATAGTGTCAGCCTTACTTTTCATCATTTTATTTTTACAGAATAGAAGCTCAACATGAGCAACCTGTTCCTATTAATTATAGAAAGTTAGAAACTAAAAAAAAAAACTTAAAATGAGGGGGAGCTTGGCTTCAGTAAAGATTAGAGAATGCTTTGTATTTGATTGATAAAATACAAATCTATGTACAGTCCCCACCATATATTTTCCTCCTTTAACATTACTGAGCTCTTTCATCACGTTTATATCAGTCAGTTCCATACTCAACAAATACTGTTATTTTGGATAACTTAAGGCTGTTTCTGAGCTCTTTTGATTTACCAATAAGGTAGACCTTGAAGAAAATAAGAAATTAAAATCTGGTAAAAAAACATGCAGGACAAAAATTCATGCATACATAGTAGGATTCTACTGTTTGTTTTGTGAAAAGTCAAAATAAATGCAAATGCAACTTCCATACCAAACACAGTATTCTAATATGCTAGCATCTCAGAATATACCATGCAACATATTGTATATCAAAATGGATAATTGAAGGAACATGAAAGTACCATGTTAGGAGAGGCTGAAGTGCCATTAACAGTATATTCAGCAACGACTGTATGATACTGGCATGGAAGCGCACCTTTACTTGTTCCAAGTTTCAATGGGTCACAATTAATCTCCGAGTTACATGAGCATTTGCCAGAACAGGTGGCTGACTTGGACTTGTCACAATTGTACGCCACAAAGAATCTCCCATTTGCCGCAAAATTTGGGTGGAACGTGAAGCCATTCAAACCAAACTCATTGTCATAGTAAACCAAATCAGTCAGGTCGATAAATGGGTTCGTCAAGTCTATATCAAGTGTTTTGCCTGACCCCTGGGGTGGAACTGTCGCTAGAAAGATCTTACCAGATTGTGTTGCCAGAAAGACCCGGTTGGAACCATCAGGATGCGGTGCAAAATTTGTGTATGACCCATTAAAAATCTTCTCAAGGCATATACCTATCAGGGGAGACATCAAGATATTACATAGATGGTACATTTCAATTTGTGTTATAAGAAATCAGAAAGGAGAGGGTACAAGAGGTTTTAAGTAGGCATATAAGATATTGTTCATTCTTCGGGTTGGCACATTTCAAATACTTTGTTGAAAGAGAAGGCAGAGAGAGACTACCTTCAGGTGGAGGAGCAGGTTGTGTTCCATTAAACCCGACTGATGTGCCACCACTGAAACAGAGACCCTGATCAGTGGCACCGCCACCAACTGCTGCACAGAAATCGGTAGCTGCTTTGTAGCTGTCAGAGAGCTTGTTTGGGGAGGCATTGCTGGTGGCAAAGGGCGAATTGGGAATAGTAACATCCTTGCACGTGTTCCAGGTCTCTGTGCAAAAGTCGGTTGTGGAGTTGGTAGGAGATGACAAGACCACCAGCTTGGTGTTGCAGAGAGTCGGGGAGTTTGTGGATTTTGAGTACAGGTCAAAAGCGTAGGGGTTACATTGCTGTGTGCAAATGAATCTTATAATTAGCGCATGTGATTTTGTGAATTGAACATTGCATGATTAAACATCATTAATTGATTTACTTGTAACATTTTTCTTGAAAAACTTTGATGCATTGATACTCTTTTCAGTCTTTTGCATCCACAATATATACTTCACATATCTTCGATTATGTTATACTGAGACTTGCTAGTCATGGTCATTATTAGCCATGATTCCCTAAAGCAATTCCTCGAACACTTCTCGTGCAACCACAGTACCAGTACATATTTTAACCCGTAATCAACACCTTAACATAATCATTATTTCAATGAACCATGAAATTGAACAACAATACCATATAACAGAAACAGAACCATGAAATTATGACCGTGAAATCAGTCGAATCTAGAAAAAAGTGAGCAATTACACGGAGATTTAAATGGTTTCACTATGTCTATTCCACTAAACTCGCAAGCTTCCAACTGTTTACGTGATTGCACGAACAAGTATGCAATCGTTTTCACGAACAAACCCAACCCAAGCACCCATATTATTCCCCGACTGATTCTAATGTAGCAGGTGCTCTCATTTACTCAGTCTCAGTCTAGTACAGACTACAGACTACACAGAGAGAGAGAATTGAATTCATATCACCTACAGTAACTCAAATTTTGACTTTAGATCTCCACCGTTGGATCTACCTTGGCACGAAATTAAAGGCGCCTGTGTATTTGAGTTACTTCAGTGACCAAAAACTAGCTTACAGCCTTACATTGACCCGATTGGAATTACCGGGCCTTTACTGAATTGGGTTTAAGGGCCTTATTAATATTGGGCCCGATGACAACATTTTGCTCAGTTAAAGAGCAAATTGTGGCAAAAAGAAAGATGCTATTTCAAATGAATATACTAAAACACTACAAGTAGTTGTTATCAAAAAAATAAAAAATAAAACAGCTCGTGTATACCCCTCTAAAATTATAAAATAAGTTTTTATCTTTCAAAAACTGTAAAATATCATATTCACCGTTCCAAAATTTATAACTCCCAAACGGCTCTCGTTCCAACCGAAATAAAATTGAATCAGTTATTGTAAATGAAAGACTTATGGCTTAAAGAATTTTTTTAAGAACTTTAATAGTTGAATATTAGTTATACTTCAATCGGAAAAAAAGTGTACAAGAGAGTTTATTGTTGTTAGCATCTGATACACTCTATTCCGGGGGAGTAGGCCGTATGGGGAGAGTTATAGATTTTGGGCTCGTCCCGTCTCGGGAAGACGGGCTGAGATTAAGAAAAGTTGAAAGTTGTTGAGGTATTCGTACTCTATCATGTATGATACCTCGCTTTGAGAAAGATTCGACCGCTGTTTTAAGGAGTTATTTGCCTTAAATAGGTCACTCCTAAACGTTATTATGCATTGTCAAAACGGTTAGGAGAGTTCGCATAAAAACGGTGACACCCACATAAACGGCGGTGACAATAAGCCGAGATCGGACTGGGCCTTATCGGATATATATGGCCCAAACTGGCTTCGTCATGCGTAATTGTTTCATGCTGATTGGACAAGGCCCGGTTCGGACCTTGTCGGGTCGTCTGGTTGCTGGGCCGCAGGCCGCATTTCTTTTGGTCTCGGGTTGGCCCTGGGAGGGGGTCCGGATCCTGAGTTGTTCTTGGGCATGTTTCGTGTGTTCCAAGAGCCTTGTCGGGCTAGCTTGTTGCTGGATCATGGGCCCTATTTCTTTTGGTCTTGGGTTGGCCCTGACAGGGGGTTCCGAATTCCGAACTGCTCTTGACTCATGATCAGCTTATTGAGGGCCTTATTTCATTTGACCCCAGGTTGGCCCTTAATGGGGTATGAATCTCGTATTGTTTATAGGCCATGATTGAGCTAGTTTAGGGTCACTGGCGCATGGCCCTATCAGCATCAACAATATTCGAAAATTTATAGGATGATGTCACATGCATGTATTCTTTTAGGAGTATGATAATTGTCTCTCAAATAAATCCCCGAGCGCGTCTCTCAAGTATTTAATATCTAACTTTCATTTTTAGTGCTCATATCCAAACATTTAAATCTTTGTTTATAATATTTTACAATGCTACTCGGAAGCATTTAAATCTCTATCTACAATCATTTAAACCTAAATATGAGTAGTTTTAACTTCTAACTACTTTTGTCTTCAAGCCAAAAAAGAAAAGATTTCTTTCACCCACTATTTTTTTTCCTCTGATCATCCTTGTTCATTTTTTCAACGATCCGTGATGAATTTTGCGAATATATAAATACAAACGTTTTTTACTCAATTTTCTCTTTCAAATGAGATTTATGAAGTAATACTTTTTGAGTTTTTTTCAAGGTGTTGTTTTTAATTTTTTTTTTAACTAAAGCCCATGAACACTTTAAATTCTCAAAATTTTAAACGCAGTCTATAACCTTTTAAACCTGACATGAAAACTATTTAAATGTTTGACACAACTATTTTAAATGCTTTGACACAACTACTTTAAACGGTCGTAGACAGATGTTTAAACGCATAATACTATATGATCGACATCAGAGGTTTAAACGCTTCAACGTAGTAGTTTAAATGGTAGACATCAGGGGTTAGTGGTTTTAGACTGAGGTTTAAAAGCTTGAAAATTTAAAGTACTCATGGGCTTTACTTTAAAAAAACGAAAATAAATCAAAAATATTTCTTCATGGATCTCATTTGAAAGAGAAAATCGAGTAGAAAACGTTTGTATTTTTAGATTCGTAAATTTCATCACAGATCGTCGGAAAAATGGACGCTAATGATAGAGAAAAAAAAAAAAAAGAGTGGATGAAAGGAATATTTATTTATTTGCCTAGAATACAAAAGTAGTTAAGAGTTAAACTACACAGATTTAGGATTTAAATGCTTGCAGATAGATGTTAAATGCTTACGAGTAGCATTGTAAAAGGTTATAAACAGAACTTTAAAAACTTGAATATGAACGTACACAAAATTAGAAAAAAATTCTGTTAAACTAGTTGGGAGACACTCTCAGTTATGATAGCTGGGGCTAGAATATATATATATATTTTATTTTACTATTCTAATTTGACTTCGGTACTACTCTATTAAATATATATATATATAGAAATACCCCTTGTGTCTAATACTAACGCACATTTTTCTTATATTAAATCAGCAACTATTCATGGTTTGACTAACATTTGGATTCCTTATATATATATAGGGTATATATATATATGTAAATATCAGAGCATGTGGCTTTTCACTGAACGACGGACTATGGAGGATTAAAAATCTAAAATCTAATGTCTTAAAATATTTTTCTCACAAAACATGTTAGAAATTAATAAAATCTAAATCGCATTTTAACTATACCGACATAAACACTAATTAAGATAAAAGGCAACTCAAGTTCCAACAAGCTAGCTAGCTAGCTAGGTTTTTAGTTGATTGAAATCTTTGTGTGCCATCATGCCATGCATTTACTTCATCGTAAATCATAACCTATGTGTGTTGATGATTAATTTACTTAGTTAAATTGAGGGAACCAGATTACCAATGTAATTTATACATATTTACCACATACAGAAATTATATATAGTACTGTTTTAATTTAGTACTACGTATTGAATAATTAAGCATATATATATATACCAGTAAATTAAGATTTGGAAATAATTATTTAAGAGTTCTGAATTACGTACCGCACAAAGAATTGACTTGATAACATCCGCGCACGCAGCATCAGAGATGTTCATCTTTGTGAATCGGTCCCCGATTGCAAGGTCGTCAGCTGTGCTGCAACAAGCTCGGTCGTTGTAGCCGCAAAAGGCCAGTGAAGAAGAGTTTATCTTCTTCGGATAAGCTGTTCAAGGAATTATTAACAAGGAAACATGATATATATATACATATATATCAGACAACAAGTAACAAAAAACTAATTGCTAAAAGCCTAGAGCAACTCGGCAAATATTGCTTACACTGATCCATGCACATCGGTGAGGAATAGCAACTTGGCAAGAGGAAAAGAGAAAGGAGCAAAACAAACAGATCTAGAGCCATTACTTCACACCTCATCTCGAACAAATGAGCAGCCTCTTGTGAGGTGAGAGAGAGAGAGAGAGGCGGGAAGCACTTTTGATTTATATTTCTCTTTGATGCTTACAGTGACAAGAGTAGGATAGTATTTTTTTTTTTTGTTTCCTTTTTAAATACCAGCATGTCTCTGGTTGACTTGAGCAAAGCAACTCGTGGTTTAAATTAAATTAGCAAAATTGCATGATCACTCTTCAACTTTTTACTATTTTATGTTTAGTCCTTGAATTTACAATGCACCAATTAATATGATCCTTAATTTTATGTCAATTATTTAAGTTTAGTTATATTCTTGAAAATAATAAGAGTGAAAAGCACTCTATCTATGAAACTTAATTGGGAACAAGATGTGTATTTTGGTGTGATTTTACTTTCTTTTTTTTTAATTACGAGGTATTTAATCGATCAGATCTTTTACGTAAAAATGAGGAACATATGCATGGATTTATTTTGTAAGAAATTAATATGCACTTTACATTCATTTACTAAGATCATGTTTGGTTGTGGAGTAAAACCCTTATTTCATATTTAATTAATCGGCCAAACAAAGAGTAAAATATACAAATTACTCTAAAATGATGCAGAATAATGTTAGGCCCTTTTACTGCTAAAAATTTACTGAATATATAATTGTTCCTTCAATTTCCTTTTTAATGTTCAATAACTAAATAACTAAATATACAACTTACTAAAAGGATGCAGAATAATGTTAGGCCCTTTTTAATTGTTCCAAATTGAAGGAATATTATTTGTGTATTATTTCTTAAAATTAATAATACACAAAAGTCAAGCCCACATGCTACCTACTGGGTTGCATTATTTGGATGTTGTTAATAAATTCACTTGAGTCCAATAATAGTATTTTACAGAAGTCAGAAGGGGGAGACTAAAAAATGTATATATAAAATGTATAAAAGTTACTCTGGCAAGTTTAATTAATTGAATAAAGCTTCTAGCTAGATGCCACATGCATATATTTTTGTCATTTGTGAAACCATAGACAATCAAATTGGCTTAATTAAGTGTTAAGAGAGAGAGAATATGAGCAGATAATTATTTGCTAAAAGTTTTCTGAAGATGTTTTGACAACATACACATATACAGTTAAAATACATAGTTGTTTTTCTCAGAATGTGTACTTAATCTTTCCTCCAAATGAATGAATACTTGTAGATACATTTAATTTTAATGTCATACTAGCCGAAATTTTTATTTATAACATACTTCAAAAAAAAAAAAAAACCAAATAACCATCGTTCGCTGGAATTTAGATTTTCACCACGGCCGCACCGGCATTCTGTGGACCCATTTCAGCGGGGCCGCAGAATGCCGATGCGGACCCTTAAATGGGGCTGCACGGGCATTGTGCGGACCCAAGGTGCATTTTTTTTTTTGGTGTTTTATTGAGGCACCACGTGCATCATACAATTTTTTTTTATTTTTTAATACTATGTTATGAATCCATGAGCTTTGACCCCTTTTATTTCATATCTTAGGCACCCCATTTATGAGCTTTGCATATGTATCGAGGCACCCCATTTATGAGCTTTGCATATGTATCGACCCCATTTATGAGATATCTCAAAGTTCTGAAAAAAAAAAAAATGGGTCTGCAGAATGGTTCTGCGGACCCAGCCAGGGGTCCGCAGAACGCCTGTGCGGTCTCCAGTATTTGGGTTCGCAGAATGCCGGTGCGGCCGTGGTAAAAATCTAAGTTCCAGGGAACGATGGTTATTTGGTTTTTGTGAAGTATGTTATAAATAAAAATTTCGGGTCATACTAGTATAACATCAATGTCATTTCAGCATATATAACACCAACTCCAAAACCTACCAAATCGACTTCAAACGGTGAATCCAAACCATTCAAATCGATCTATTTCATTAGTTGTGCATTTACATACAAAATTTATAATTTTTCAAATTTATTTAGTATCAAGTCAAGTGATCAAATGTGTGAGTTTTTAAGTTAATTTTAATGCATTTATTTTTCAACATTTTTGACCGCTTGATTTGATACTAAAATAACTAGAAAATATAATTTTTTTGCATGTAAACGCATCACTCATAAAATAAATAGATTTGAACGGTTGAATTAGTAATTTGAAGTCTATTCAATCAATTTTATAGTTTGTGTCACATGACACCGATGTCATACTAGTCGGACTCTTTACTACTCTTTCAATTATATATAATGGAGTGATGTTATGATACTTCGTAATGAGCATATCAAGCCATATTATAGATTTATTTGGTTTCTGGAGTCTAAACAATTAATCTGAACTATACAACATAATTTTCATATAAAAATTTACTTATAAAAAAATTTACATTCTTTTAAAAAATAATAATATTATTTTAGATAAATAGAAAAATAATATTATTATTCATATGGTTCAGAAGTTTTAGATCAAGTAATTTTCTACCTGTCAAAAATGATAATAAAACTATTGAAAAATTATAAATTTAATTGTTAGTATATACAATTTTTATGTTGAACGGTTCGGGTTAAATTTATCTCCGGATTACATTTACTGCATGGCTTTAATGAAACGCTAGGGTGGAAGAACAAAGTTTAGATGGGTTATAATACGGACGCTGTTGACTTTTGCGTCCCGCGTAATCCAGGGATGAAGGTTTTAGTACTCTATATATAATTTTTCTATAATTTTAGGATCTGAATAACAGCCTTTAATTGCATTTTAGTTTTCACACTGTTTATGATAATTGTCTGGAAGGACCGCAAAAACTCTAGTGTTAAATTTTTTTCTAAAGTATAATACTTATGTGCGAAAGTATTTATAGCTATGCATGGAAGTTTATATTTATGAGGTGAATATTTTTTACGTAAATAATAATCTTCTAATCAAATCCCTCAAACATACCCGCACTATCCCCGCACTATAACTACATAACTGCTTAGGGAAACCGCAAAAACTTCAGCGCTGGATGTTTTTTTTCTAAAATATTAATACCTAAAGTATTTATACTTATGCACTGAAATATTTATATGTATATATATTGTACAAAGTTTAATCTTCAGACGTTCCATCATATCAAGTTACACATCAAGTATTATATCTTATTTTTCAAGTATTTATACCTATGCACTAAACTACTTAAGTATTTATTCCTATGAATGTAACTATTTTTATTAGAAGTTAACGCGGAAATGATTGGAGAAAGGTTGATGCGAGGATACAGTGTCCTCACTACTTCATTAGAGGAAGGTTGAAACGAGGACCATTAGAGGACTGGAAAATTGATGATCATAACAAATTACGGATCAAAATATTAATATCTTATTTTTTAAATATTAATATCTTATCTTCTAAATATTTATATCTTATCTTCTAAAAAAAGGGAGCTATATAATTAGTAGAGACTATAGTACAACTTTTTTCTAATATTGCTGAGAGGTCAGAGGAGGGACTGGAGTAAGGGATTCATACAATTATTCATAATTTTATGGACGCCAAATTAAGTCCAACTTAGAAGTCAAAAACTCATGATTAGTTAATTTTGTTTATCTATGAGAAAATGTGTACAGGGGCGGACCCAGTGTATTTCAGGGGGGGCAGCTGTCCCCCCTGGATTTTGAGTTTTAGTGAAAATTTATTGGTTCCGACCGATTTTGTCCCCCCTGGATTTTGTTTTTGTCCCCCTCTGGACGTTTAATTTGTAATTCGAGTTAAATTTAGAGTTAAAATTAAAATAAATCTGTTGAATTTTGATTGGTAATTAGAATTATAAGTCAGAGCATCAGAAATTACAAGTCAAAGCATTAGAAAGTATAACTTAAAGCATTGTTTTTTGTCGAGTACCTAATTGGTTAATGGATTTAAATCCGATTCGATATTATTTTGCCCCCCTGACGAAAATCCTGGATCCGCCACTGAATGTGTAATTGTTTTCGAAGAAAGCACGTGATACATGACCATGATTCATGCATACATAATCCAATACGTAGAAACTGGATGAGAGGAGGCAGATAATTAAGAATAACATAATTAAGCTACGTCAGATCGATCTCCCATAGAAATGTGTGGGTTCTGACTTCTGTATATCAGTGATTTTGACTTCGTAATTAATTTTAGCACATCCATCCCTGAGAGAGAGAGGTACTTCTATTTTTTTTTATTGTCCCGACGCAAATTCTGAATCCGTTTCTAAAATTCTAATTTTGTTTCATTCATACAGCAAAAACGGAATACAGTTTTTTTTTTTGGATCGAATTCCAAAATTCAATCCGACTTGAATGAAACTCTTCAGTTGTCAAATTTTCATTTTGTTTGCTAAAACAAAAACTAGGTTAAATTTGTTTCATATTTTTGTGTTATTTCATTTTGAATTCCAGCTGCCACACATGCCTCACATATTTCGTGATAATTGAATTAACAATTGATGAGTCCAAAATGAACTACTACTTTTAAATATTTATAAACTCTAATTTCAACTTATGTTAGATTACAAGCGTATGATCCTACCGTGTAGTATTAATTGGGATGTTGATCTTAAATAATTTTTATTAGTCTAAGTTATTAGATTTTAAAAGGTTTTGTGGTAATTAATGCAATCAAAGCATTATAGTTAAAATAAAATTAAACTGTAGATAGAGAGCCTATAGGATTCAGGTTTCGACTACAGCAAAACGGAGCTTCAGCGACTGGTATCAGCGACCGGTGGTGACGCCGGTCGCTGATGCTCAATTTCTCTCCAAAAATAAAGATTTCCACTCAAATTCCGGCGACCAACTGTATCAGCGACCGGCGACAACACCGGTCGCTGAAAGTTTTTTTTTTTTTTATCGCTGAAAAAAACGCAGCTGCTGAAAAATAAAACGCGCGCCACTCCTCCGCCAAAATCAAAACGCTCTCCGCCTCGATCAAAACCCTTCCCCAAAATCAAACCCTTTCCGCACCACCAAAACGCAATTCCACCGCAAAACCCTTTCCTCTGACAAAATTTTTGCTTGAGGTAAATTTTTGCAACTGCTTGAGGTAAATTTTTGCAACCGATAGTTCCCCACTCAGATAGATATATATTAAGCAGAGCTCAACTGCTTGTTCCATTGCTTGTTGCAAGAAAACGAGAAATAAAACAGTGAATGAAATTGTTATTGTATTTTTTTCAATCTACACTAGCAAGTTTATTTTTAAAGGCAAACAATTCCAACATTGAGTTGTACCAGTGTTGTGCCGTAGAAAGTAACTTCTTAATTATTGTATAGTTCAATTGAAATGTAGCATCAGTTCCTTTTTTTTTCAGTTTCTGTATAATCTTTTCAATACATAGGGGATTTTGATTGTACCTGTAACTGATTAGTAATTAATTAATGCCATTGAGTATCATGCCAGTGTACATGTTACATCACTAAATATATTTGTATCTCATTATTTAGCTAGCAGAAAAGAAAGAAAAAAAATAGACATAGTAAGGAAAACTAAAATGCATATAAATAGTGTTGGATTTTACTTTAAATTGCATTGTACAATTAGGGTTGAGCTGATTTTACTTTAATATGTGATGCATTGATTTTACTTGTCTCGGCAGGATATGTTGTATCTACGGTTGTCAGATCCAAGCAATGAACAAGTGTTGGATTCTTTAGCTCTAGTCTTCAGACACACACATGTGCCTCTTCTAAAAGCTCTGCTTTGCTGGAGAGAAGGGTACACGGCAGAGGGGATTGTGTAAGTCTAGTTTTTGCTTATACTGGTATGTACTGGGATGGTTCATTACATGTATAAAAAATGTTTTTATTTTAACCTTTTTACCTCCATGTGATATATTTGTTCTATAATTGATGATGCTAGCTGTATTTGTTGTATGAGTTAGGCTTTGGTACTATGTATTTGTAGAATGCAAGGACCTGTATTTTCCTTTGCTTTTATATACAGATGATCTTGAAAATGCATATCTTGGGAATTCTCTATTTGTTGTCTTTTTGTACAGTTTTTGTGGATTTTTGATGTTTTGTTAGGAGACAATTGCATGCTTACTGTGTAAATATGGCTTCATTTTCAAACATGCTTAGTGATGCACTCTGTAATGTGTTAATAGTTAATACCTACATTTTGCCCAAAAAAAAAAAAAACAACAGCGACCGGATTTTGGGTATCAGCGACCGGTTTCATTGTCGTTGATACTTTTTCATGACATCAGCAAAAATAACGACCAAAAAAATTTGGTCGCAGATAAATTATCAGCGACCGGATGACGTCATTCAGCGACCGGTGACATCATCGGGAGAGCATCAGCGACAATACCTTCAGCGACCGGGGTATCAGCGACCAGTTTTTACCATCAGCGACCGGCGCCGTAACTATCAGCGACCGGAAAACCGGTCGCTGATAGTGTGATCTGCTGTAGAATTCTTATCATTTTTAATCATGCAAAGTATAAGTTTTTACGTTTATCTATGCCGCGTACGGTACTGTCACTGCCGCGTGTGGTATAGATTGTCTTCGAATACCCCACGCACGGCACTGTCATTACCCGCACGGTGAACTAGGTGTTTGTTTATGTGATATGAAGGCTTTTCGATCTTTTGATCGGCTATTGGGCTATCAAGACGGAAGTATTTTAGGTATGAAAATATGTGTTTTCCTTATACTACCATGTAGCTGAAATATCCCAAACAACCCATCAATTAGTGTTTTCTAATGTTGTTCCAATTAAGTCTAATCTATCCGTAGAGGAATTAGTTCTAGTCTAAGTACGGTTTATATTGTCCTGCTAAGGGAGCCCCTGGGTTCTAACTCTAGTTTTGAATCACTGTCAAGTCTCGTTAACCCCAATTTCACCACTACTTACGAGTAACTCCTCACACGAATTCTCTGAATTGCTTATCAATGGCATGTGAAGATCATTGACATATAGTAGACGGAACTATGTATGCAAGAATATCATAAAAAGAATAAAGTGCAATAGAAATTCAAATCATAATACAAAAACAAAACATAAACGTATACTAAAATATAATTAAGAATTCATGTACAACTCTCACCCTAGAGATGAGAAGTTTAGCATCTCATGGCCATAGCAATAAAAGAAATAAATAAAGAGAACATAAACTACAACTCAATTCACTACAGCAGACAGACCCATCAGCGACCGACCAAATCGGTCGCTGAAGGGTTTTTCGCCGGTCTCTGATGGGTGCACCGGTCGCTGATGACCGAAATCGGTAGCAGATGACTCGGACGCAGATGCTTCGTCGCTGATGACCACCTCGCTGACGTCACCGGTCGCTGAAGGGTCAGGCGCCGGTCGCTGATGACCCCTTTAGCGACCGATTTGTTCTGTCGCTGATGCTTCGTGCTGACGTGGCGCAAGATCATCAGAGACCGACTGGCCGGTCGCTGATGGTAAAAAATCGGTAGCAAAAGGTTTTTTTTATTTTTTTTTATGCTTTTTCTGTTATTTTTCTATTTCCCAATTGGTACGACATCCAATATCAAATATCCAAGCAATGAAAACATAATTCACCGTCGTCGTTTTCGATCGACAAATATATAATTCACAAACAATTCACATGCAAACAATTGAACAATAATACTTATACGACATCCAATATCAAATATCCAAAGAATAAATATTTTAACACATAAATAATCATTTAACACACAAATATGTTAACACACAGATATCCAAGCAAATATTTTAACACATAAATATTTTAACACACAAATATCCAAGCAAATATTCAAATAATCATTGTACTTCTGAGCCAGCTGACCTGTAAATACGAAGAATAAATATTTTAACACATAAATAAATATTTTAACATGAAGAATAAACTGACCTGTCAGAAACATTAGATATATCTTTCTATTTTAGTATGCATGGTCTATTTTAGCCAGCTGAAAATGAAAAAAATATTACTAATAGAATGTTTAGATTGAGACATACCTTCTCTAGTCTTTCAAAAGTATAATCTACATAAATGAGAGTATTACTGTATTAGTATCAATCCATTATACGAACAAATGTCACAAAGTCTAAATACTACATGATTTGGCTGGTACTGGAATTTTTACTGCTGCGTCAAGTGATTTGGCTGGTACTGGTGTACCAGTGGTACCACAAACACTGATTTGGCTGGTACTGGTACTGGTGTACCAGTGGTACCACAAACAAGGCAGGACAAGAGAGGCACAAACAGTGGTACCAGTGATACCACAACCGCACAACCCAATGTCACCGTCTCACCGAGAAAATCAACAACTCGTGTGAGACGATCAAATTTTTCCCAAATCGAAACATATTCTCACCAAAAACATATTCTCACCAAATACCACAAGCAATTGGCTCAGATCCAGCAGCTAATTTGTTTTGATTCATAGAAGCCTTGTTTTGATTCATAGAACCCAATGTCAAGCTTTTGTTTTTTAATTGCTTGATTCTTCTGTGCAATATCACCGGCAGCAGGGTTATTTCATTTTGCGGCCTAATCAATCAAAGACTTACATCAAGTTTCAATTAAAATCAAATTTTATACCAAATTTCAATTACAACTTCAAGATAATTTAGGGATAATAATTAAGACTCCGTTGAAATGAAATTCATTATTAATTAAGAGGCCATTACCATGCAATTCTAGTCGAGACCTTTGCATCCTCTTCCCCATTTACATAGTTTGTCAAAAACAATGAATTTACAAAGGTGAAAATCCTTGAGCAACTATGAAGGTCAACAAACTCCTTTTATATACTTATTTTGCCCTTAGTTCTTTTTATTTTACTATAAATCCTTGGATTATAACTACTGTATAGGTTTATATATAGAATAAACCAAATAAGTGGACCAAGTGGTTATGACTTATAATCACCCAAAGATGCATTGAATGATAAGATGTACCTGAACAAAACAGAATTGCATGGTAATGGGGAAGAGGATGCCATATATTGATTTCATTTCAACAGATGCAATTCTAATCGAGACCGAAACTATTCTCCATTTATCTATATATCAAGCAATATATTGATTAAAAAGTTTTCAGTGTTGCCATATATTGATTAAAAATTTATCAAGCAATATATTGATTAAAAATTTATCTATAACTGATACCAAATTAATTAAAAAGTTTTCAGTGTTGCCATATATTGAACAATTTTTTTTCTTCCAAAATTCAAGGAGGTTGCCTAGAATTTTCAAAGGGTTTATATCAAATTGACCAAAGAACAATTTAAAAAAAAACAGAGAGGTGACCTGGACCGGAAGAGAGTTAACAAAGAAAAGAAATTCTTCTCCCCCACAAAGGATTTCTTGAACTAGGCACCAGAGAGCTGTAAAATCACCAGATGAATTACACATTTCAGTAAATGCATCAAATTATTTGGGATTAAAACTGGCCAGCACCGAGCACTCTTATTTTGAAAGGATCAGAGATATATTATTTAAAAAAAAAAGCGCTTCTTTACCTTGCTTGATGACATAGGATGTTTCCTGAGATTCCTCTGCGGGCGATATCGCATTGCTTGTTACAGTTAAAGAATTATTCAAAATGAATTACGATATGGACAAGAAATTAAGCACTTTAAAAGCAGAGATCCGAGATCATACCTGAATCTTGTCATCTAACGGAGCAATCGCTCTTGTCGGATTAAGAGGCGACGAGTTCTTACCCAAGAAGAACAGCATAGCTAACAAAACCAGTGCCACTGAAATGGAGAAAGAGAGAGAGAAAGAGAGTGCACCTGAGCAAGAGAAGAGAGACTCGACCAGTGGGGTCGGGCGGTGCGGCGCGGCGCGGCAGAGGGGTCGGGCAGCCGAGAGGTCGCGCGGTGTTTTTTTTGGCTAAACCTAGAAATGGCGGGTCGGGCGGCAGAGAGAAAAAGACCTGGCGGGTTTTTGAAAGGGCACCCTTCAGCTACCGGGCCAAATCGGTCTCTTAAGGGTATAAGCGCCGGTCGCTGAAGTGTTCGTCGCCAAAACAATTAAATTTTTATTTTTTAATTTTTTTTATGAGGTCTTCAGCGACCGGCGACCTTAGCGGTCGCTGATGACGGTCACTGAAGACTGATTTTGTTGTAGTGATTAAAGATGGAAGAACCTTCACGCCTCTTAGTGAGTCAACTTCTGCATCCTTAGATGATTTCTCCACTACTCGACCTCTAATAGCTATACCCTCTCTCTCTAAGTAACTCTCTAACATATCCGACCAATGAGGATTGCTAGCTACAACTGTGTAGAGCTTGAACACATTGAACACATACAAAAAAAAAGGTATTTATAGCATTCCTATACAATAGTACGAGTAGTGGAGATCATAGGGGACGTGGGGTCCACTCGTGATATATCAAGAATTGTCTAAAAATAGCGTGGCCCGTCAGCAAAGCGAATCTTCTTGACGGCCCGGCCTGTTAACCGTGCAACCTCTGGGCTATGTTGTGCACGGCATTGAGGATGTCACACAGTCTTCTGACTTAGCGGATTATCTTGTATTTTGTCATTTCGCATGTTGTGCACTTCATGAGAGGTGTTGCATGCTCCCGTGATGTCCAATTTCGGTGGTTATTTGATAATCGTCAAAATATGACATTTTTGTTCTGTTTTTGGCCTAAATACACAACTTTATCCAAAACTTGCTAAAATTACTCAAAAACATATTTGCAGTAAATAAATCGGAAAAATAGCTACTTCACATTTATTTTTTTGTCATTTTTTAGATAAAAAGATAGTGATTTACGCTATATGATTTGGCATCATCAACAGTACTGCTTGCGATTAACCGATACCTATCATCGTTTTAATTTGCATTATCACAATGCATCCATTTTTTTAATCGTGAGACAGAATTTAAAATTTAAAATTACTTTCGACATAGATATTAAATTTTAAATTTGCAATTATATTCACAAAAAATAACATATTCCGTGATAGTTTAATGAGTGGTATCGCTTATGATTAACCGGCATATTCCGTAGGTTTTTGCATTATCACAATGCATCCATTTTTGTTTTAGCGTGAGATGGACAGTTTAAATTTTAAAATTACTTTGGACATAAATAGATACTACATGTAAAATTTGCAAGAAGATAATGTCTTAACAAATTATACTATCTTGAAATGTTGTCATTTCATGTGACAATATTTGTTTTTGTCTGTTTGCTTTTCTGAAAGGTACTCTTGCAATTAACTAAAATTTATTTGCAATAATTGGTCATGAAATGATGCTTTCATAGAAGCTTAGTTTAGTTGGATAATATTGAAGTCAAATATTGGCTTATTGGTCAGCTCTTTATACAAAAAGAAGGAATCTATAACTAAAATTATATTTGCCAACTTGTTGGCTGAGCCACTGGGAGGTAGCCGTCATGTTGAAATTTTATAAACTCAAATTTCGAATTAACAAATTAGTCAACAAGTGGACTTTACATGGATGATGCCAATTAATTAATATCTTTGTTTGTTTTCTTAAAAAAAAAAAAAAAAAACTACACTATGTTTGTTATTGCATTTTTTTTTTGGAAGTGTCATGCATACAGACAAGTTGAGTTCCTCTGCGTAATAATAATTTATTATTATTTCCATTTATTCTCTTTAGTGACTGAACAATTCATAATTCTGGAAAATCTCACATGTGATCCTAAGACATTAGCTCCACAAGGAGTAACGCAACAAATACATGACATATCTCCGAGCATCAAATATTTCAAGTTGAATGTAAGATTCTAAATAGCGATTATCGCGTCATTACATAAAAGCTCAAAAAAATAGCTATAGCTATTTATAGTGTCAAAAACAGTGCTGCTATTGGATAGTTATAGCTAACTATTTAGAACGCTGGAATGCATAAATTGCTCTACACTCTTAAAAATAATACCAGAGGGGCCCACCATTCTTCCCTTGCATCAAAACAATACCAAATAGACCAAATAGAACATATTTTGGAAATCTCTGAAAAGTGTGAAGTCAAGTGGATCCAAATTAATTGTTTATTGGGTTGGAAATGACTGTGCCTGAAGCTTTTATTATGAGATTTTGAATACTGAATATGAAAATGATTTTGAAACAAACATGAGCCGCAATTTTTATACATAAGAAAATAAAAAAAATATATTAAAAATAGAAAATATCGGATTGGGAATTTGAAAAATAAGAAGGCAATAGGGGACGTCATGGCACACTCAAGCCAGTGAAAAAAGGAAAAAAGAAAATTCAGATCAGAGCCGCCATGGCACACTCCAACCTGGAATTTATTATATGATTAGTTATGTACTTTTGTTATTTAGTATATGATTTTTGCTATAACAAACATGTTAATCATATTACTTTTATTTACATGTTTTTAAATTTGTTATTTAGTTAAATAATTGAATTTGTTCGAAGAGATGTTTGTGTTTTTAAATTCTCTTATTTTATGAAAAAACAATTTAGTTGAAATTGATTACATATTTGTCTTTTTTATTAGTAATGTGATTGCATATGTGTGAAATGAATGAGTTTTGATGTTTTATTCGTAAAATAGCTACTGTTTCGTTATCCGATAATTTTAATGGGTAAGGATAAGATAGGATAAGGTCAAATCTTAGTGGTTAAGTGTAGGGTATGAGTAAGCTCAATACTTAGTGGGTATGGGTATGAAAATGTTTTCACCCTACTCGTATCGTACCCATTGACACCCCTACAACCAAGGATCTCCTGCGTTGTATATAATTGTAATTTGGTCTCCAAAATACACGGAATCCTGAATTCATCTCTTGTTAATTCGTTAGACATGAGTGTGAGATAACTTTGTAGACGGTATAACAAATGAGACTCTCTAAAATGCTTGCTATTCTAGAAGAATCAAATCGGTGATGCTCTCACGCACAAAACAGTCATGGATTAAGGTACGTTTCCGCTATTCAATTTTGTATGCAACACATATAGTTCTGCGGTGGTCGGCGATAATTTTCGTCGGTACCAACAAGTGGTATTAGAGCCAATCTGTGTTTGTGTTGAAACAAGTTTTTCGGTATAATAGTTCTGGTATTTTCTGTTTTTTGGTACAGTTCTGATATATGATTGATTTCTGGTTAATTGGCGATATTAGATTTGTTAAATTGATTAATTTTGTCCTTTAAATTCGGTCCAAAACATTAAAGTCGCCATTTCTGATCTGAGTTTCACACATGGTCCGCGTATGAACCAAGTTTAACCAGAAACAAATAAATTTCCCGACGTTTCAGTTCTGTAGACCGCTAGACCAGCCCAAAACTCTTGCGCATCGCGTTGGTCGCGTGAGCCACGTCCAATTATCGCGTGTAAAAAGTTCGTGCACTGTGCAATATTCAGTGGCTCAGCAGTAGCACGCGTCATTTCATGGTACACCGCGCGTGGACCAAAGTAAATATTTTTTTTTAACCGCGCAAACACCAAAATTAATGTGAGGTTTGACCACGCACGCTACATGAGTTACATTTCTTTCAGAAGGCAAGCCCATTTAATAAATTAAGGTTTTGATTTTGAACTTACGGTACAAAATTGAATTATTTGGTTTGCCCTGTAGTTTTAATAAAGTACGGTCTAAGCCTTCAGTATAATTTGATTTAAGATTAAGATAATTATGATTAATCTAAATTTTGGTTGCATTATGGTACAAGCGTTTCGGTTATATCTCCCGATGGAGATAAAGAGACTTGTTTAGAATGAAATTCTCGAACATTTGGATAACACAGATTTTGCAATTTGTGTTAAATGTATTAAGATAAAACAAACCAATAGAAGGAGATTTATAGTCAACAAGTCTCACGATGTCTTGGAACTAATAAAATTTAGATATTTGTGGACCATTTTTTAATTGATGTTAGAAAAGGTATATTATTTTATTATGTCCATAGACGAATATTTTAGATATGGCTATATTTATCTCATTTATGAAAAAAAAATATAGTTCTTTTTATGTGTTCAAAATTATAAGGCTGACATTTATCAATACAACATAAGAATTTCAAGCATCGGGTTTGATTGTGTACAGTAGATTTGACGAATCAAGTGAACGACATTCATATATGTTTGTTAAATTCCTAAAGAACAACAATATCGTATTACGGTGCATCATGTATGGTTTTATCCGATATAAATGGTGTGGCTGAAAGACGAAACAAAACGCTTAAGGACATAATAAAGAAAATAAATCATCATATTTTTTTATCATATACTTTGGGAATAAGAACTTAAGATTGCAGCTATATTTTTAATTGGAACATTACAGTGATATGAGTTTTATGATTCCACAACAAGGTTGATTTTTTGTAGGAAGAAAAATATAAAGTTCTTTGAAGATGTTGAGTTTTCGGGGAGACATACGGTTCAGGATTTTGTCTTTGATGATGAATATGTAAATATCCCACAGGTGTTATTGGTATTATTTAGAATTTCGATCCTAGTTTTGTTCAAGACACATAATCGATGATAATACCGAAGAGCAAACTTCAACACATTAAGAACATGTGTTATTAAGGATATCTATTAGGTAAAGTGGGTAGATGTCATGATATGGAGATGAGGTTCATAAAAGACAAAAGATATTTGTGATTATGTTCATATACCATAAGACACAAAATCTCAAATATTATTTTTTGAGATGAATGAGCAAATCTGAATTAATAATTTGCCAACGTGATTTTGAATACAATTTTATTAAAAAAAATATTTATGTTTACAAAATATATTACATCTCTGAAATTGCAATTGAAATTGCCACCTTTGATTTAAAATTATAATGAAATTACCAATGTAGATGAAGGGAGTCAAAATGTTCGATCTGGTATTTTGTAAAGACATGCAGGCTGTTTTACTTTAAAAACAAATAGTCCACCTTAATTACTAGTTTGCCAATAAATATAAACAAATAAACACAAGGAAAAAATATGTCCAATTGCAGGATTAATTTTTTATTAGTTACCATTTGATAGGTTAGCCCATATTTATTGTTATCTGTAATAGAAATAAAAAATACAAAACCAGTCCGGTTAGATATCTTGGCTGTATTAATTAACTTAATTCAAATTAAACAACACAACATATATATATATTTTTGGAAAAATTTCTAGTGTGTGTGCGCCCATGTAAAATTTTAAAATAGCCAATACCTTATCAAAACAACATAATATTATCCAATATTGATTCTCATAAAAACTTTTCATTATTTCTTCTATCCCCGTTTTTACTTATTTAACTCTTTATTTAATTGTTTTAATATTGAATTGACAAATTTACCCTCTCCTCTTCTCTCCTCTTACTCTCAACGTCAAGCATAGAATGCATTGATTGTGAGTGAAAGATAATTAATTCACCAATTGTGAGTGAAAAATCCTCAAAATATATAAAGTATACCTCATGCAAATCTGAAACATCACTCTCATTCTCATATAATATGTGCCCAGTAGTAATTAAAGAAATGTCACCCTTTATTTCCCTCTGAAAAACATTAAACTTTTTTAATTTTAACGGATAAAAAAAGGACTTAAGAAAAGAGAATAAAAACATATACCGCCTTTCTCTGTTGTACAAGCAGAGAAGAAAACTAAGAAAATGATAAGCTGCAAAAATGTACAATTAGCTCTAGGAGAAGGTACTGAATGTTTGAGGAAAGAGAGGATAAATTTGTCAATTCAATATTAAAATCATTAAATAAAGAGGTCAATAGATAAAATGAGAATAGAAGAAATAATGCAAAGTTGTTTTGATGACAATATTGACTATTTTAAGATATTACATGGGTAACCGTACACTAGAAATTTTCTCTATTTTTTTTGTTTATGCTCTAATGTAGGAATCTAGAATCTAAAAGATAGATCTATTTTTTTTTTAATAAAGTTGGAGGTCAAGTAACCCAACTAGTCTAATATCTACAAGAAATTCTCCATTCAAATTTCAATCTTACACGACCTCTCACACAGAGGACGCTGTTTTTATCACTGGACTAAATGCTAATATTCTAAAAAATAAATAGTTATTGACCTTATCTAATAAACACTACTTATCAACTTTCATCAAACCATCATGTCTACTTTATTGATCATATACAATCAATGCCTGCATCTCTCTAGCTCCTTCTCTATGTTATCCGATCATCTAGGAACATAACTAAAAATAAATGAAGCCATTCAGTATAATGTAATTTATCTTGAAAAGAGGATTGAAAACTACTGAGGCATACACAAATTATAAAAAGTAATAGACAATAAATTTTCAATTTATAAGGAAGAAGGGAGCATCTTGCCCTCTTTTCCCTCCGCTATCATATGCCCACATGCCATCACCACAATTTTCAAACCTAGCTAAAACTTCACATTAAAAGAAGAAGGTTTATAGATTAATTTTAATCAATTTTTCATCATTTTTTTACCGCTTAATTTTATGGTAGATTGATTTCTACATTTTGAATTCATCATTTGAAGCTAATTTGATATGTTATGGAGTTATTCTTATAAAGAAATTTGGTGAGCTTTAGAAACACTCCAGTTGTACAGTATACTTATTTATAATACCGACATTTTTATTAATATCCAAAGTTTAATACAAATTATTAATTATACCCAGAATCGGACCAATTATCGATATATACCCAAGCCGGCCATTATATGGCCGGCTATGTACCCTCCCTAAGCCGGCCAGAAAATGGCCGGCTATGTACCTTTTTTTTTTTTTTTTAAACCGCATTATTTTTGTTTTAGGTGATTTCTATTAGAGTCAAATATTTCATTTATGAGTTTCGTACAAAATAATAAAGTACACACAAAATACAAATAGAGTCCACACAATTTTTACAACATGCATATAAATCACCTATTACTACCACGTCTAAATCCCCGAAGTAAACCACTTGCGAAAGATGACGTACGAGATGGCCTAGCAGGTGGCTCTGGTTGCTCACTAGATGGCCCGGCCTGGGCTCCAGATGGCGCTGCTTGGCTTGTATATGGGCCGGCCTGGGCTGCAGATGGCCTTGCTTGGCTTGTAGATGCTCTTGTTGTGCGTCTAGTAGTGGACCTCCTCGGTTGGACAGATGGCTCCCCTTGCACCCCAACCGCCTCTCCTCCTATGTTAACCGCCTCTCCCATTGCTTCGGCATACATAGCAGCTGCATCTAAACGGCTCGTAGCTGTGCTACGCCGTGACCCTCCGGACCCACTTCCCGACGCCATTACTCGCTCATTTTCTGCCGCATTTGCTGCGTTTCTTGCCTCTGCATTTGCATGTGTTACTTAGTAAGTTGGTATAAATTGAAAAGAAAAATAATTTTGGATGAATGTTACACACCTCTTCGTTGCCTATCGGAAGTGGAACGGCGAGGCTGATGCCCCCTTCGTCTACCTTCCATTTCATCCATCGTCATTACATGACGGATGTGTTTTCGCCTCCCCTTCCTAATCCAACCACTACTCGGAAGGATTCTGTCTCCAGGGTTAGGAGACCAGTCTCCCATATTGCCAATTGGATTGAACACATGGTTCCAAGTACTCACAAGATAGGGTGTTTTATACCAGTCTGCAACAAAGTCGTCCTCTTGCCAGTTTCGGTCACGGCAAACAGCTAAGACATGAGCGCACGGAATAGAAGTTAACTGAATACCTCTGCAAGTGCATTCCATTTGTCTGTCGGGACCGCGCGTCACAATATACATGAACTCCCTGTGAGTGGGTTCCATGTTGCCCATGTCGCTACGGGTGCAAGGAACGGCAATTCGGATCCTTGCACAACAGAGTAACCCGATCCCTGTCACTTTTCCAAGATCTGAACTCCTGATTCTTAGTTATATGGTGCTCTCTGATCTTCTTCATTAGGTCTTCTTTGCTTTTAAAATATTGGTTTGCTTTCAGCTCACCTTTGTACTCAATCCGTTGCCCATAATAACCAATATCTGCTTCTCTAAACTCTGAAACATCATTGAGGTCTGGGAACGGGTGCGTATCAGTCCGGCCACTAAGCGGCCCCCCTCATAAGTATGCCTTTCAGCTGTTTCAACCGGCCCGTCTTCATCGCAACCTTCCACGTGATCTGAATCCCCCCATATTTCTCCATCAAATTCATCCCCGCTGACCAGATCGTCCTCCGGTATTTCATTAATATCTTCAAAGTCCGGGCAGCTTGCATCGTCTACTGGTGCAGGTCTGGGGTAAGGTGATACTGGAGGTAACGGTAAAGGAGTGGCATTTACGGATCTAGGTGGGGTTGAAACTGAGTGTCTTGGTCTGCCTCGATTGTGTCTAGGTGGGGATGCAACTGAGTGTCTTCGTTGAGGTGCTGGTGGAGTGACGTAGTTGTAGGGTTCTGGGTCAGGTTCGTTGAGGAGCAAGGTGGAGTCACGTCTGTAGGTTTCTGGTTGTGGGGTATAATGTGGTGCCGCTGACCCAGAGCCCGAACTTCCAACCCCGGGCTCTACCGGAACTCTTCTAGCAAATATTTCTATTAGAAAATTCCCTTCTGACCTCAAATAACCATACATGCATCTCCACGTACTCTCATCTACCAGTTTCGCAACCATAAATTTTCCGCTGGAGGGATGGCAATATTGGGTTGCCAATTCTAGGTCGCACCTTTCTGGGTTGTAACCGGTGTGTGTGTAAACTATGGATTTCAGGTCTAAAAGTGAGATGTCATCTGGAATCATTAATGAATGAGCTGCATCTTTGTTGTAATACGCCCCTTGTGCACTATTAAGCATCTTCCCACCATAGTGTAATGAAATAAAGGCCATGGTAAACAAACTATATTTTAGAAAATGGTAAACAATTGTCAAGTTACTAAACGGTAAACATTTGTCAGGTAACTAAATAGTAAACAATTGACTGGTAAACAATTAAGTAAATGGTAAACAATTAAGTAAATAGTAAACAATTAAGTAAATGGTAAACAATTAAGTAAATGGTAAACAATTAAGTAAATGGTAAACAATTAAGTAAATGGTAAACAATTAAGTAAATGGTAAACAATTAAGTAAATAGTAAACAATTGTAAAGAATTAAGTAAATAGTAAACAATTAAGTAAATGGTAAAGAATTAAGTAAATGGTAAACAATTAAGTAAATAGTAAACAATTAAGTAAATGGTAAACAATTAAGTAAATGGTAAACAATTAAGTAAATGGTAAACAATTAAGTAAATGGTAAACAATTAAGTAAATGGTAAACAATTAAGTAAATAGTAAACAATTAACTAAATGGTAAACAATTAACTAAATAGTAAACAATTGTAAAGAATTAAGTAAATGGTAAAGAATTAAGTAAATGGTAAAGAATTAAGTAAATGGTAAACAATTAAGTAAATGGTAAACAATTAAGTAAATGGTAAACAATTAACTAAATGGTAAACAATTAACTAAATAGTAAACAATTAACTAAATGGTAAACAATTAACTAAATAGTAAACAATTAACTAAATAGTAAACAATTAACTAATTAATTAATATATAAAATAAAACATAATAAAAAAAAAAATTTTACCTCAACAGTAGCGATGCTGCCTCGGGATGTGTGAAGAACTGAAGGGGAGGGGGTGGTATTTTATAGAGTTTTTGGCGTTTAAAAAAAAAAAAAAAAAAGGTACATAGCCGGCCATAAAATGGCCGGCTTGGGTATATATCGATAATTGGTCCGATTCTGGGTATAATTAATAATTTGTATTAAACTTTGGATATTAATAAAAATGTCGGTTTATAATATATGACACCTTTTTTTTTGGACTATGTTGGTAATACTTTGTTTTGATTAATTTTACTTTTAAGTAATTTATTGCATTGTAAATAATAATAGCAGAATGATATTTTACTATGTTATATATTTAGTGATATGTTATTTATTTATTTTTTGAAAGTCGTGATATATATGTTATTTATATATAGTTTTGGTTTCTGGAAAATTATGAAGAATTAATTTTATAAGACCTACCGATATAAAAAGTAAAAATTTAATAAATTTTTTATCAATCCATGTAAAAAAAAAACTATTAAATATTACTGAAGGGGAATGCAAAAAAGACTTAACTTATTATTGCCTCTTGCTATTGTTTTGGTGACATTGTTATTTTGAGAGTTGAATTGAATAAAAGTTATTCTTGCATAAATTGAATGAATTGAACAAAAATTAATAAGTAAACTTTACAAAAATAATGAATTGAATGAATTTTGCTGCAAATAGTATAAAAATTGACTATGTGAAAAATATTATTTTATTTATGAAATTTAGATGTCAAAGTCTAGCATCTCATAATAAATTTTATTGATATCTTTTAACATAAATACATGTATTTTGATTTTTTCAGGTGCATAGTTTTAAAAGAAAAAGGCAAAGTATGATATAAAAATAAACTTTAAGAATGTGCATGTAATGACTACTAAATTTGATATAAAAATATCTCTCAAAATAACAGTTTCACCATAAAAAATATATTAAAAAAAACAACAAGTCGAGTTATATTTTGAGTTTTTCATTCTTTCAACAACATTTGATATAAATATTTAATATTTTTTATTAAGTTTTTACTATAATTATAATAACCTATAGAGAAGAACAATAATCTAATTAACTCCAGGCATGATGGAACCGCCGTCCGCCGCACACTCACATTCACCCTAAGATTCGTGCAACGATTAAAATATGGAAACCCTTTCTTCAACCAACAAAAAGCACTGCACAAATCCCAACTATTACAAGAAGAGAAAAAAAGAAAATCCTCCTCTAGGGTTTAAGAGAGAAATAAAAAAAACAGCCGCCACCGTCTCCACTCTCTCTTGCGCCGTCATGTCTCCGGCGACGACCGTAGCGAAGAACAAAGACAAAAAGATGAAGAAAAGGAAGCAGAAGCATGCCACCACCAGCTCTCCCGGTGGTGAAGAGACTGAGATTGTCGCTCATGAGGGGGAAGAAACGAACGTAGAGATGGAGTCGACTGGAGATGAAGAGGAAAGAGAGGAAACACCAGTGGCGAAGAAACAGAGAACTGAGAGCGGAGGAGAAGAGAAGTCGATTAAGAAGAAAAAGGGGAATAAGGACTCTGGCATTATGACTGACAAACCTTTTGCTGATCTACCGATCTCTGAAGCGACCATGAAAGCCATTCAAGAAATGAAATTTGTTAACATGACTCAGGTACTATCTATTGAGATCGAAAAATGTTGTTTTCTATTGTAGAACATACTATTGTAGTTTTGTTAGTAATGGGAGTTGCAAGCATCTGATATTATGCCTTAAAAACATTATGTCCACCAACTATCTAGAAATGCGATTTGACCGAATTAATGATGGTTTTGTTTTAACTTTACAGATTCAAGCAAGATCAATTCCGCCTCTGTTGGAAGGAAAAGATGTGATGGGTGCAGCACGAACTGGTTCTGGAAAGACTCTGGCTTTTCTGGTACCAGCTATTGAGCTTTTGCATGCTAGTCGCTTCAGTCCAAGAAATGGAGCAGGTGTTATCATAGTGTGCCCAACCCGAGAACTTGCTATCCAGGTGTCTATCTATTTATCAAAATTTCCACCTTTTGTTCAATTTTGTAACGCCCTTCACAAGTCGAGTGAGTTTTGTATTGCACTTGTCTAAATAATCTTATGTTTGGAATGGTCTTGTGATTATATTTTAGCAGAAAAAATATTTTGAGAAGAAATACTTCTCGAGTTAGACTGTAGTAATGGAAAAATTATCCTTCAAAATAGCTTAATTCAAATCTTAGTAATATTACATTATAGTAAGTATAGAGAACATAGCAATAAGTCAATGACTACTGTACTGGTGTGTTCATTTAGGAATTTGAGGTATGCTTTAGTGTGGTTTCACTGTTTTTATTTTGGCCAACACTTTCCTTGGGCCTCAGGGGATTTTAAAATATGACAGTTCCTCGACATTTAAAATTTTGTTTATATCTTGTAGACCCATGCGGTGGCAAAGGAGGTTTTAAAGTACCACTCACAAAAACTCGGGTTGGTTATGGGAGGTAGCGGGCGAAGAACCGAAGCTGAGATTCTAGCGAAGGGAGTAAATTTGTTGGTTGCCACTCCAGGCCGGCTCTTGGACCATCTTCAAAACACAAAGGGCTTTATCTATAAAAACTTAAAGGTCCGTGTACAACCTTGGTTAGTTGTTTTTATTGTTATATTTTTTTGGGGAAGGGGTGGGGAAGTGGAGCAATATCTACTTCAAACGGTGATACTTGGAGCACGACTTTTACCTTTCACTTTCTCTTTATTTAGCTATTGGATATGTTACACCAATTTAAGTATTAAGACTTCAAATTTATATTCAGTAAGAACACTATTGTATGACTTACTGGCGGTCTATCTTGTGTTTGTGCTTCTAACTACAAAATTTAATGAGTGAGTCTATGGTACTATGCATAGCACGGATTAGTCCGTACTACGGAGCCATATTTTCATTTTGAAAATCCTAATGGTCGATCCGAACCGTTCAACGTGATCTCCACATGAATATGTACTTGCAGAATAAATTTTATATTTTTTCGAAATTTTTTACTATATTTTAAGATAGGTAGAAAATCACTTGATCTGAAAATTCTGGACCATCCAAAAACAGTGATTTCTACCTATCTGAAAAATAGTAAAAAAATTCTAAAAAATAAAAAATTTAGCCCACAAGTATATTCTCATATGGAAATCATGTTGAACAGTTCGGATCGACCGTTAGAATTTTGAAAACGAAAATATTAATCCGTAGTACGGACCAATCCGTGCTATGCATAGTACCATAGACTCACTCAAATTTAATACTTCAAATATTGATTTTGTTATGGTTTGTTAATTTTTAGGGTATATATTCTTGTGCTTGTGATGATTTGTTTGACAAAAAAAGTTTACATGTTTATTGATGCATGATATGTTTTACGCTTGGCAGTGCCTTATAATTGACGAAGCTGATAGAATATTGGAGGCTAATTTTGAGGAAGACATGAAACAAATATTTAAGCGCCTTCCCCAGGTAGATATATTGTTCTCTATACTAACCCTTTTAACTGTTTAATCTGGATTCATAAAAAGTGCAGTTAGTATTCTCTAATTGTTGAAATTTATGACATCTGTTACTTGATAGATGCAAAGTACATTTTGTTTCCTCATAAAACTGACAACAAAAGTGCTCTTCGTTCTATTAATAAATAAATACCAAACTTCTATTGTACGCTGAAAATGGAGTGGATATGTTAAATTTGCAGTTGTATGATACTTGCTAGATACTTGTTGCACTTAGAATTAATATAAGACATTGCCTTTTTACAAGGGCATGCCACATACTTCGGTTATGATCACCAATTATCATGTTTTAAAAATCTCATTTTTTTGTTCGCATGCAGAAAAGACAAACAGTGCTATTCTCTGCTACCCAAACAAAAGAGGTTTGCACGTAATCTTTGATATTAACATTGTTATTGCTACTGTTGTTATGTGGAAATTATTTGTAATCTGAGCATGACCCAGTTTTACTTTTTTTTTTTATTCAGGTTGAAGATTTTGCAAGATTATCCTTTAATAAAAAAGAAGATGGTGGAGAAAAGCCGGTTTATATAGGAGTTGATGACTCCAGAACGAAGGTCAGAAATAGATATGAATTATATATATATACAAATAAGAGAGATTTAATTTTAAAAGGTCAAAACTCAATACATACGCAAATACATTTAATAATCATAAAAATAGATATGAATTATATATATAAGTTGTTGACATTACATACATTGTTCAATTCCATACAAAATAGATAGGTGTTCGAATATATCCAAACCAAAATATAAGTTGTTGATATTACATACATTATATATAAAGCATGGATTTGAACCATATAGAGTTGTCGCTTCGGACTTTCGGTTTTGAAAAATCTAAACCGAACCAAATATAAAAAACCTATGTAATTCAAAAATTCAACTGGATCGATCCATTTAAACGGAAAAAAACGAGTCATTTAATCCTAAATTTGTCGGTTCGGTTGAAAACCAAATAAACCAGATCCAATGAACACCCCTAGCAATGGGGGTATGTTAAAAATTAGTTAAAAATTATTTTTAGATGATCTCTGCATAAGTTGAGTTGATTTAGAAGCAGTTTTTAGACGTATGAAAACTGCATTGGTTATTTTAAGCATAGTTATTTTAGGAATAGTTGGCATAGTGGTTAGTTATTTTTCAGCATGTTGTGTAGTGGGTGCTTATTTTAGAAAAGTTGTGGGTGTTTAATTTAGGAACGTTGTAGTGTTTTAAATATTTTAGAACTCAATGTAATTGTAAGAGAGAAAATAAAGTGTTTTGTCTATTCAGAAATATTATTCTCTCTTCTATCTTTTGCATACTGGCTCAAAGCAGTGCAGTATCACTGAGTTTATCCCAACATTGTTTGCAGATGACTGTAGAAGGATTGGAGCAGGGCTATTGCATTATCCCTAGCAGCAAGAGGTTTCTAGTTTTGTACGCTTTTCTAAAAAGAAATGTCAACAAGAAGATTATGGTTTTCTTCTCTTCCTGCAATTCGGTCAAGTTCCACTCGGAGCTTTTGACGTAAGATCTTTATTTTACTTGTTATCTTATCCAATGTGGTTTATGTGATGGTGTTAATTTATTGGAACATATGGGTGGTAATGAATAATATTTCCGTTTTAAAATGGTTACATGTTCTTTTCTGTTTGCAACTCAGTCAACTACCAGTCAGCACTTTGAGATGCAATTTTTGTTCAAGTTGTTATCTGTTGCTGTTCTCATTAATAACAAAAAGTGTCAAAGTATTAGAACTTAGTGGGAGTAGATTTTTTTTCCAATAGAAACTTTAAATGAGATAACTAAATTTTATCAGGCTCATGACCTGAAGACTACAGGTTAGAATCTGAATATGAACATGCAAGTGCAATTATGGGGGAAAGTATTGGATATACCATTACTGAAATTAACGAAAGAAATATTGGCAATGTGCCATATGAATATATGAGAAACATAAAAATTTTCTCTGATGGAAAACCCACTGTCACCCTATTACAATGTTTTATCCTCTCTCATCTCTTACCTTTAGATTGTAAAGAAAAAAAATGAAAAATGTTGACCATGCTTTATGTCAATGCATTATGTTGGTTATCACCAATTTGTGTTGTAATATTATAATGTCTGATTGGTACCAGGTACATTCAGGTAGACTGTCTGGACATTCATGGAAAGCAAAAGCAACAGAAGCGTACATCCACCTTCTTTGAATTTTGCAAGGCCGAAAAGGGTATTTTACTATGTACTGATGTTGCTGCACGTGGGCTTGACATCCCTGCTGTGGTTAGTTAACCTGACTTGTTTTTTTATATTTCCCTTCTAATATAGAACATTGTTGTGAATTGAAACCATGCACATGCACCATAAATATTTTATAAACCAATCAAATCACTCTGTAAGGATCTTAAACTAATTTTGCTTGCAATTAAACTTTTTCTGGAATCAAGTACTGAACTTTTCACAATTATTTTCTTATGTTTTAGGATTGGATTGTGCAATATGATCCACCTGACGAGCCGAAGGTTGGTAGCTCATCTATTTCAGCTTATTATTTTTTCTCAAATTTGCTTATACTACTGTTTGTAGGGATACTAATAATATCGAATTGTGCATTCAGGAGTATATTCATAGGGTCGGGAGAACTGCTCGTGGCGAAGGTGCAAAAGGGCATGCTCTTTTGTTTCTCTTACCAGAGGAGATAAGCTTTCTTGCCTATCTGAAGGTATGGTATCTACTCATTTGTTTTCGGTAATTGCTATAATTCAAGGATTTGTGTAATGAATTGATAAAAGCAGGTGTCGTTCTTTTAATTGCTGAGTTCAGTGATTGTTGATATATGGAGCATTATGCCCATCAAATGCTATTTCATTTTGGTATTGTGACTTGCGCTAACTAACTCATTGATTGTTATTCCAATGTGGTGGCAGGAAGCAAAGGTTCCTTTGAAAGAATACGAGTTCAATGAGAAAAAGGTGCAAAATTTGCAATCCCACCTGGTTAGTTATTTTTATATTAACCCTTGTTCAATTAGACTTGCAAATTATTGAATTTTATATTTAATGAACCAAAATTGACAAGATGAGCAATGCAGGAGAAGATAGTGGGAGAAAACTACTATTTAAACCAATCTGCAAAAGATGCATATAGGTCCTACATTCTCGCGTACAATTCACATTCCATGAAAAATATCTTCAATGTGCATAGCCTCAACCTTAAGGTATGATACTGACTGCACGCCTGTTATTATTTTTATTCTTGGCAAAGAGACTAGAGATATAAATCGTATTTGAATCACCAAAACAACAATTAAACAGGTGACTGGAAATTAACATTTACTAATTAGATGCTACTGTTAGTTTAGATGCTAAACATACTGGTACTAGTGTCCCACTTGGTACAGGTTGTACTGAGCATGTAGATTTGCAGTCTTTAGAAAATAATGAACCATTGTTGATCACTTGACATGCTTTTGTCAGGATATTGCTTCATCATTTTGCTTTAGCACCCCCCCAAAGGTAAATTTAGACTTGGAAAGCAACGCCTCAAAGGTGAGGAAGAAGATGCGTCAGATAGAAGGCAACCGGCATGGAATTAATCGCAGAAATCCTTACGGGAAAAACAAGGATAACAGGCAGTTTTCTAGAATTTAGAACAGCATTTTGACCTCATTTGTGTTTTTTTTAATACTAAATTTTGACGTCGAGGATACCAGTTTTGTAATGGGATGTTTAGGAAATTTAATGTTTTGCTCAGTAGATGCATTGTTATATGATGTAAATCTCTGAACGATTTATGGTCAGATGCTTTTTGCAATTTATCTGGTATTTAGTTTTACAATCTACAAGCATTGGTCTCTCAAACTTGGTTAGAATTAAACCAGGCCCTTCATAGCAGTGGCATAGTTTTGAAATCCCGTTTTAGTGAAGTGAACCCTTTCTGGAGTCGACACAGTTTAGTTATAAAATAAAACCTCGTCTGTCTGGTTTATATTTCCATTTCTATAAAGTTGGATCTGTGTTGGATCTAGGACGCAATAGACAATTTGCAGTCCGTTAACCTACAATATATAGGTTAATGAAGGAAATTAATCATGTCGGTTTCTGTCATAGCAAGTCATGTTATGTGTAAATTATGTAGATATGACTCATATGTCGCATGGCGTATCTCCCTTCAATTGAAAATATCATGTTCATCATCAATGTTGGAATTCTTTATTATAACTTATTTTGTAGAATAAAGTTTTGATCCTTCGAGCCATCACCCCTGAACACGCCCTCCAACTAATTCAACCGCTAGTTTAACCGTCATGCAATAACGGTATCCAATGGCGCATATTCCTAAACCGCCATTTTCATTTTTGAATCGCGATCTCATTTCTTTCATGTTTCTCTTCTATTTCTATTTCCAAGCAATATTAGGTGATATTTCTTCTCTTCTTCACGCGCTCGCTGTTTACCGATTAGGTTTTCTCCGATCAACGATTTTCTTCGATCTCATCTAGCAACCATTGCTTCTGTAGGTAATATCAATCTGATTTGCATAGGTTTGAATTTTATTTGAATACAGTTGATACTTGAGTTTTTTGAAGTGTTGATGCTTGATTTGTAAAGTTTAGATACAACTGTATGTTATTTAGTTGATCGTTGGGTTTAAATGCTTCATTGTTGATTTTTAAAGACATGATTCTTGATATTTAAATGTTATATGTCATTGTGTACTGCACTGTTATTATTTAGTCGATTATAAGGTTTAAATGATTACTATTTAACTGCTAGATAGTTACGTATTAAATGCTTGATGGTGTCGTTTTACATGCTTGATGTTATTTAGTTGATCGTTAGGTTTAAATGCTTAATTATTGATTTTTAAAGACATGATGCTTGATGTTTAAAGGTTATATGTCACTGTGTGCTGCACTGTTATTATTTAATTGATGGTAAGGTTTAAATGCTTGCTATTTGAGTTTTAACTGCTAAATAGTTATGTTTTATGGTACAAGATTCATGTGTAAACTGGTTAATTAATTAACATGTTTCAGTTTTTGTTTTGTCTTAATAAACTAGGATTATAGGATGGATACTGATTTGAATGATTTTTTTGGAGGTGGCTTATATATGGTTAGAAAATCTGGATCCAGTAATTGAACACCGAGAGGCGGTAGATGAAGTAATTGAAGATCGAGAGCCATTAAGTGCATCATCTGGAGAAGGTGTGGACAATAGAGGTTTTGTTGGATTTGATTTGAATCTTGACGCATCTTCATGAAAGAGATGTAGAGGGTCAAGGAGAGGTAGAAGGAGAAGAAGAGGTAGGTGATCACAATAGTTTGTTAGTTCCATGTATAGGGGATGAGTGCAAAAGAACAAGTACTGACAGCTTTATGCAAAACATGTTGGTTTTGGTGTGTGCAAAAGAACACATGATCATAAAAGGGATGGGTATATCTTCGATCACCATTTTACATGCACCAAGTAAAAGAAACCATTTGAAAGAATTGTTGATGGAGCACCCGAGACATAGAGGCGGAGGCCTTATATAGGTACACATTGTAAGGCTTGTATCGTATATATGGAAGTGTCAAATCGTGATATGAATGAGAAATGGGTAGTAAGTGAAGTGTATTCAGAGCATACCCATCCTCTATTGCCAGAAGCATCATTTTTTATTCGTCATTTCGTTATATTCCAAAAAGATACCAACAGATATTGGAATATAATAAAGAGCAAGGCATGTCACATTGTGATAATATAGATAGTGTATTAAAACATACTGGTGGTGGGTATTGGAAGGGAACTTTTATACGAAGGGATGCTCAGAATCATCTAGATAAGTTTAAGAGGGAGAAAATTAGGATTATTGGTGGAGATGATGCTTTATTGCTCACTGATTATTGTAAGGAGAAACAAATCTCTGAAAGGAAATTTTGTTTAGTTACGAATATACTAACGAGGGGGCGATTATGGAATATTTTCTCGGTAGATGGTTGTAGTCGTGCAGCGTATAAGTATTTTCACGATGTCGTAGTGTTGGATGCCACGTACCCTATTTAGATAATAATTTGATCTTTATATTTAACTATATTTAATTTTAATTTTTGGTAGTAGTTTGAATTGAAAACCTAAGGAAAGACTTTACATGTGAAATAATAATTAAGATTTGAAATGTGAAGACTATAGGCTTTATAGTTTATCTCTAAAGAATTACTACTTGGCATCTAAATGGTACATGAGTGAACAATATTGAAAGGACTCTATGATAGGGTTTAAATGCATGAGTCAACTGATTTGAAGGCTTTCTCATTTAGGTTTAAATGATTTGACATTCTGGGTTGTTTCTCTTCTATTGGTTGTCATTAATCTTGTACTGGTTGTTCTTCATGTTCTTCTAGTTGTCTTCCATATTCTACTGGTTGTCTTTCATCTACTACTGGTTATATTTCATCTTCTTCTGGTTGTCTTTCATCTTCTACTAGTTGTCTTTCGTCTTCTTCTAGTTGTTTTTCATCTTGTATTATTTGTCTTTCATGTTCTACTGGTTGTATTTCATCTTCTTATAGTTGTGTTTCATCTTGTACTAGTTGTCTTTCACGTTCTACTGGTTGTCTTTCACCTACTTCTGATAGTCTTTCACGTTCTACTGGTTTTCTTCCACGTTCTACTGACTGTCTTTCATCTTGTACTGGTTGTCCTTCATGTTCCACTATTTGTCTCTCACCTACTACTAGTTGTATTTCATCTTGTACTAGTTGTCTTTAGGTTCTACTGGATGTCTTTCACGTACTATTGGTTGTCTTTCATCTACGACTTGTTCTATTTGATCTTGCACTAGTTGCTTTTCAGGTTCTACTAGTTGTTTTTCGTCTTTTACTAGTTATCTTTCATGTTCAACTGGTTGTCTTTCACGTTCTACTGGTTGTCTTTCATCTTGCGTTGGTTGTCCTTCATTTCCTACTAGTTGTCTTTCATGTTCTATTGGTTGTCTTTCATCTCCAACTAGTTGTATTTCAACTTGTACTGGTTGCCTTTAACGTACAATTGGTACTATTGGTTGTATTTATTCTTAATCTAGTTGTCTTTTATCTTGTACTGTTTGTCTTTCATGTTCTTCTAGTTATCTTTCATCTTCTTCAAGTTGTATTTTTTTCTTCCTCTAGATGTATTTCATTTTCTTCTAATTGTCTTTCATCTTTTACTGGTAGTCTTTCATCTACTTTTGGTTGTCTTTCAAGTCCTACTGGTTGTCTTTCACCTACTTATGATTGTCTTTCATCTTGAACTGGTTGTCCTTCATTTCCTATGAGTTGTCTTTCACGTTCTATTGGTTGTCTTTCATCTACTAGTAGTTGTATTTCAACTTGTACTAGTTGCCTTTCATATTCTACTGGTTGTCTTTCACGTACTACTGGTGTATTTGTTCTTCTTCTAGTCATCTTTCATGTTCTATTAGTTTTCCTTCATCTTCTTCTAGTTGTATTTTTTCTTCCTCTAGTTGTATTTCATCTTGTATTGGTTGTCTTTCATCTTGTACTGGTTATCTTTCATCTACTTCTGGTTGTCTTTCATATTCTACTAGTTGTCTTTCACATTCTATTTGTTGTCTTTCATCTACTTCTGATTGTATTTCATCTTGTACTGATTGGTTGTCTTTCGTGTTCTACTGATTGTCTTTCTTGTTCTATTGTTTGTCTTTCATCTTGTATTAGTTATTTTTCACATTCTACTAGTTGTCTTTCATCTTGTATTGGTTGCTTTTCAGGAACTATGGGTTGTCTTTCATCTTATTCTTATTGTCTTTCATCTTGTACAGGTTGTCTTTCATATTTTACTAGTTGTCTTTCATCTACTTCTGATTGTCTTTCATCTTTTACTTGTTGCTTTTCAGGTTATACTGGTTGTCTTTCATCTTCTTTTTGTTGTCTTTCATCATGTACTGGTTGTCTTTCATGTTCTACTTGTTGTCTTTCGTCTACTACTAGTTGTATTTCAACTTGTACTGGTTGTCTTTCATGTTCTACTGGTTATCTTTCATGTACTATTAGTTGTTTTTTATCTACTACTTGTTGTATTTAATCTTCTTCTAGTAGTTTTTCATCTTGTATTGTTTGTCTTTCATGTTCTACTGGTTGTCTTTCATCTTCTACTGTTTGTCTTTTACGTTCTATTAGTTGTCTTTCATGTTCTACTAGTTGTCATTCATCTTATATTGGTGGCCTTTCAGGTTCTACTAGTTGTCTTTCACATTCTACTAGTTGTTTTTCATCTTGTCTTTCATGTTCTACCGGTTGTTTTTCACATTCTACTGGTTTTCTTTCGTCTTGTTCTGGTTGTCCTTCATGTCTGCTAGTTGTTTTTCACATTCTACTGGTTGTCTTTCATCTTGTACTGGTTTTCTTTCAGTTTATGCTGGTTGTCTTGTACATGTTGTCTTTCATGTTCTACTAGTTGTTTTTCACATTCTATTGGTTGTATTTCATCTTGTACTGGTTGTCCTTCATATCCTATTATTTGTCTTTCATGTTCTATTAGTTGTCTTTTCATCTACTACTGATTGTATTTCAACTTGTACTTGTTGTTTTTCATCTTCTACTGGTTGTCTTTCATGTACTATTGGTTGTCTTTCATCTACTACTTGCTGTATTTGATCTTTTCTAGTAGTTTTTCATCTTGTACTGTTTGTCTTTCATATTTTACTGGTTGTCTTTTACGTTCTACTGGTTGTCCTTCATGTTCTACTTGTTGTCTTTCACGTTCTACTAGTTGTCCTTCATCTTGTATTGGTTTCCTTTCAAGTTCTACTGGTTGTCTTTCATCTTGTACTGGTTGTTATTCATATTCTACCTGTTGTATTTCACATTCTACTAGTTGTCTTTCATGTTGTTCTTGTTATTTTTCATGTTCTACTAGTTGTCTTTTATGTTCTACTGGTTGTCTTTCATCTACTTCTGATTGTATTTCATCTTGTACTGGTTGTCTTTCGGGTTCTACTGGTTGTTTTTCATCTTGTACTGGTTTTCTTTCATGTTCTACTGATTGTCTTTCATGTTCTATTGGTAGTCTTTCATCTTGTACCGGTTGTCCTTCATGTCATACTAATTGTATTTCACGTTATACTGGTTATCTTTCATGTACTTGTTGTATTTCATCTTGTACTGGTTGTCTTAAATGTTCTACTAGTTGTCTTTCACGTACTATTGGTTGTCTTTCATCTACTACTTGTTGTATTTGATGTTCTTCTATTTGTCTTTTATCTTGTTTCATCTCGTACTGTTTATCTTTCATGTTATACTGAATGTCTTTCATCTTCTTCAAGTTGTCTTTGATATTGTAGTGGTCGTTTTTCATTTACTTTCGGTTGTCTTACATATTCTACTAATTGTCTTTCACATTCTACAAGTGGTCTTTCATGTACTTCTAGTTGTCTTTCATCTTGAACTAATTGTTTTTCATATTTTTCTAGTTGTCTTTCATTTTGTATTGGTTGTCTTTAATCTTATACTGATTGTCTTTCATGTTTTACTGATTGTTTTTCACGTTTTACTATTTGTCTTTAATTTGTGGTTATTTGTATCCAAATCTCATATCCTGCACAATTCCATAAAACTTAACATGCCCTTAAGAAAATTTGAACTGAACGATTAGGTCACAGAGACGTACTTTTTTATTTATTATCAAAATCCAGCAACATTGGTATCTTTTTTATGATGGCGAATGTACTGGAATAAATTTAAATCGGATTGCTGCAAAATAAAGTAAAATTAACAATCAGTAATTTGTTACTCGGATAGCTTTATTGTATTTAACCGTATTATGTCTTCAACAAGCAAGATAATTGGAATCACCATCAAGATAACTCGGAGTCATCAAGATAATTTTTTATGAGTAATGTAAATTGTGAGGTAATTTGGAACGCAAGTAGTTCAACTTCAAAGAAAATTTCTTGTACAGGAGATAATTTCATGTTCTCAAATTAAATCTGCTTTTTATACAATTGTTGCTGCCTTCCAACTAAAACTTGCGTATGTTTGATTCGAGCCAACAATTTACCAAAGCAGATAAAAAAGCAAATGATAAACCGAGAGAGATATACGTATCTAACTAATATTACCTTTCAGCATCAACATTAAAAAAATTAGTTGCTCAAAACCCATTCAAGCTACACCGTGTTCAAATAAGGATAAGAACCATGCTAGTTCCAGGGCGATATTTTTCTCCGACATAATAAAATACACTGAGAGCTACACTAGGGTTGTCACGCCTAACTAAAAGAGGCAGTAACTAAATACCGCAGATCTAGTTACAAACAATAACCAGCATTACTTGTACATTCTACACCTGATATGCATAGAAATACATAATGAATACAAAACTTCGCAACATAGCTACCAAGTGCTATAAATCCAATCCCCTTCGGTACTAAAACGAAGGGATCCGAAAGAAGTTTCTCTCTACCTTCCGACATCTGTAGCTATGTTTCCGACCATTATCAATTATTTTGCTTCCAAAGATTCATAATTTCATATCCAATAATATCACTCCCATTTAGCTATCATCCATATCCTCATCTTTCACTGGCATGTCGGGCCCGTCATCAAAACCCATGTCAGGTGCAGGATCATTCAAGTCTAGAAACCTTCTAGGCAAGCTATCTTTCTCTTCGTTTGGACTCCTCTCCTTGTCCAATGACTCTTGCTTCTGCTCTTCTTGCACTACCATCTCTGCATATTCTTTATTAATCACTTCATTGCCACCGTTACTATCAATATTACTATGCTCGCCACCATTATTATAATTATTATCATAATCAACGTCCTCTTCCATCTCTTCACCGGCTTCTTCATTCCGATCCTGGCTCGATGTCGAAACCTCCTGATCATTCTCCGAATATGCCTCATCAGCATCCACATCGGAATCCGTGTCCGACTCAGACACCTCATACTTCCTATAATTAATCTTTGGCCGGGTAGACCGCTTGCTCCTCCTGAGGCCTGTGTCAATCTCACCAACCGACCTCAGTTTCCTCCCACCCCGCTTTGGCCTCGCAGATTCTTTCTTGTGCCGCCTTGACCGGCGGCTCATCTCCAATTCTTCTTCACTTGAACCAATGGAGTAATCCTCTTCTTCATCACCATATTCGTCTTCTTCGGGATTTTCATCGTCTTCTTCATCGTCAAGTTTGTACTCTTCATCTCCTTCAGATCCACTTGAGGCGGACTTGTTCTTGCGTGTCTTGAGGTACTCTTCGTCATAGACAGCCTCACCAACAATGTCGTCGTCACTTTCAAAGGTCGCATCAACATCATAGGAAGCCGCATCCACAAAGTCCTCGGAATATCTTCTAGGTCTTTTTCTTCGCCTGTTGCTGAGATTAGTAATAACAACATAAAAAAAATTGTATGGTTGAACAGGACTAGTCAGGTCCATTACAGGGTTGTACTGTACGTAAATCCAAAAATGTTTTTTACTTTATCATTTTCGCTCTTCACTACTTTTTCTTTGAGGGTTCAAATGCCTTCATTTTTTGTTCCTCCATGATGCCACTATTTTTTAATTTTCTAATAATAAAAATTATAAATTTTTTGTCAAAATAAAATTGTTAGATGTGATCTTTTTTTCTCTACATGCACATTAGAAATAATCACTTTTCGATTTTGGTCTTATATGAATTAATAAGTTCAAAATCAACATCCAGAAATTATCCATCAGTGTATTTTTGCAAGCTCTTGATACTAATCAAAACAAAATTGAAATGTCATGATCTTTTACGTGTGCATAGAGAAAATGATATAAGATCATATCTAACAGTTTAAATTGCTATTTAAGCTTTAAATTTTATGTTATTGTAGTTCTAAAAATGGAGGCATTTGAACCTTCTTCTTTTCTTTCTGGTCAGCTGGCTTGATTTTTTTTTCGAAATGAGAAAAGAGTCATCAGGGGCAACTGATATTAAAGTTTTTTACATTTAACATAAAGGTTATACTAGTATGTGCAATTACGGTACAATCTTGTATAAGGCACAATGGCAACTGACCTTCTGTCCAGAGACTCATCTGGGTCACCTTCACAATCCGTTTCTACATAATTATCCTCAGACTTAGGAGATGCAAGATCATGAAAGTCGTCAGGCGGAGACGATGGTCCGTTGGATTTACCATTGGAAGAAGCCTCGTGCCTTGGCATTACTCTCCTAGTGCTGCTACCGACAGCAGGCTCAGGTGACTCCTGACTTCTCCTAAAATCATACACAATTTGTAGAGTGCGAGTATAAGTTAGTTTATTCTTAATTATAAATTTGTGGTTTGAGCATGATGTGCATACTTTGTAAGTTGTATTGCCTCGTTGATTGACCGGTCATAGTCATCTGCAAATGATTACACCAAGAAATTTACTATTAGTTCAGTAGAGAAATTGGACATAGCACGACTATATAGACAAAGTAAATATAACAAGGCTCATAAGTCATAACTGATACTGGGGTAACAATGTGATCTTAGTTTTATCACCTCATTTGTCTGTTAAATTACACCAAGTTAAAAAAGAATCTGTTTTCCAAATAATTACTTTTCACACGAGACTTGGCTGTTCAAAAAGACAAAATGGGCAGATCTGTAAAAAGGTTCTGAAAACCTCACAAAATAACCAAAAATGTAGGTAACACCTTTTTTTTTTGTTTGAAACCTGAAACTCTTACCAAAAGTGTAGGTAACACTTTTCCTATGGCGAAGGGAACGACCAGATGTAACACCATCAGCTGTCAAATAGCTGTTGAGAAGAAGTGCTTCCCTTTGTTGCTTCTTCAACAGTTTCTCTTTCTTTTGCATTAGTGCAATATTCATCTACACAAAATATATATGATTAGATTAGTGCATGGTAGGTATTATTCACTCCTTTGCTGGATAATGAAAGATAATTTACTTTGTGAGTTTTCTCTATCTCAGGAAGAAAATCAATCTTCAATTTCTTAGCAAGTGAGACTTCCGTCCGATTCTTGCTTGCAAAAAGCTTATCCTGCAAAATAAGATAATAGGTTCTTTTTATATTTTGCTAAATAACATGCAATACTACTTTTGTGGACCAATTAAACTAAAATAATTGAATAAAATGTGATTTAGGTTATTAACTAATGTATAAATTCCAAAAGAACACACGATCATTTAAGCAGTGTGAAATTAAAAAAAAAAATGCTATGGTCATTTAAGCACACTGACAAAATCACCTCATAAACAAAACAAACATTCATTTATTTTACCATCACCTTTCAAATATGAGATGTGGACATGAAGGTACTCACTGAGCCTTTATTGGCAGTGAATATCTAATCGAAAGCATCCTATCAAAAGAACCATTGTGGTCACGACCAGTACAGACAGGGGCGGAGCCAGACTTTCTGACTATGGGGGTCAGTCGTGAATGGGGGTCATTCATATAAAATTTTCATGCTGCGAATGGGGGTCAATTTATAGTACCGGCAGTATTTTACTCTAAACTGTATAGAAGAAATCGTCCCTGAGTACAGCTACTTACTAGATGATAATTCTCATCCTAAAGAATAAGGATACACAAAGGCACAAATAACATACCGAAACTTCTTGAAATTCATTCAAACTGGTTGCAACTGTTTCCCATTGGTAAGTAACAATAGGAGGCGGCGGAGGGGGAGGTCGTCCTTTCCTTTTCTTTGTATCGGGCTTCTTAGCCTCAACTGTTGGTGTCTCAACTTTCCTTATTTCACGGTACAGCCTATGACCAAGCATAGGATCATCCTCGTACCTGTAGTATTGAAATTCAAAATTACAGATCTCATAATTTTAAATATAAACACAAGTAACAACATGGATTATAGCACCAGGTGTATTTTAGTTACACCTTAATAAAAATAGTAATAACAACAATAAAGTCAAATTTCCATAAGCAAAGTTTATAGGAACGCGAATAGCCAATACAAAGTCTAGTGCCTACAAGCATATACAAGTGTTACATTTTAATTTAGGAGTGATTCAGTATCAGATGACGATGATGAAAATTTATTGAGGGTTCAAATTCCTCATGTTTTTCATGCCTCACATATTTTATCTTCATTTTCAAAGTCCAAACAGTTGACCCGAACTGCTTAACATGATCTCCATATAAAATTGTTATTGGAGACCAAATTTTATATTATTGAAAAAAATTACTATTTTTTTTCATAGGTACAAAAAATCACTGTTTCTGGACCACTCAACAGTGATTTTGAACCTATATAAAAAATCCCCAAAAAAATATAAAATTTGATCAGTTCAGATTGCCTGTTTGGACTTTGGAAACAGAGATAAGAGGTGTGAGGCACAATGAGGCATATGAACCCTCAAAATTACTAGAATTTATAAACTAAATTAAAAGTACAGATATCCCCCCCCCCCCCCCCCCCCCCCGACCCCACCCCCCCAAGTCATAATTGTGGATATGGACGGACAAGGTTGGTCAATATAAGTGTGAGAAAAAGAACAATATATAGACAAATAAACAACAGAGTTCATTTAGTACCACCTGCAAGCACCTTTAACTGCAGGTGATCATTTAAGCTACAGAAAACTCATCAGTCAAAAGTATATTTAGCCTAATTATACTTGAGATTAGGCATGATAAGATATTTGGTGTGGACAGTTACTATTCTTAAAAATTATTTGGTACCTACCAATAGGAGATTCCATAGGAGTCACCACCAACCCGTTCTTTACGAAATAACGACAGATGGGCGCCACGTTTTAATGAATGGTCAATGTAATTCCGAATATCTTCTTGCTGAAAACAACACATTTCATAATAACCATATAAGCTAATAGATCTGCCTGCTTGCGGTTAGCACAGGACAGTACAATACCAGTTTAATTTAGTACCTCATTCTCAAATCTGATGATTACTTTTGTGGATTTTAATGGTTTATTTGTCTTAAATTTAAGTAGCATCAGAAACTTCCAGTTAGTAATTACTGTAATACCATATCAAACTCCAGTACTCATCACTGACATGAAAACAACATAATAGGAAACCAATAAACTCTAAAATCCCAAATCTATGAAGTAAAAAAATTGCTGACAATATAAAAACGCACCTCGACTCGAATATCACATATTGCCTTCAAAACCACCAGACGAGTGGCTGGATCAAGTATTTTATACGCCTCAATCTCCGCACTAAGAAAAACATATACACTCAAGATTGGGATTACATCAAAACATAAGAGATTCCTATTTGATCTGAAAAGATACACTATATATTAAATATTTACCCGTGGTCTGCAACAATCGGCACTTCACCTTCTCCGACCTGATGTATTGAACTGAGTGAGTTTTTGCATGATTTATGAAGCGAATTATCACACCAGTACTAGACCAACTTGTACTGTACCACTTATGTGTTTAGGGGTATTCAGGGCAGTAACATAAAAACATAATTACTACTAAACCAATGCATATACTATATGATAAAACTCAAAAGAAAGGTGAGAGAAAAAGATTATTCAGTTCAAGAATCATCTGGTAGAAACATAAAAAAAAAATATAAATTTTGTAAAAGAACTATATCTGGTACAACAATTTAGTACACGTACCCAATGCCACCAGTCTCTCAGTTTTCGGCACAACACTGTAACCCAAGTTCCACGTCCCATGGCCATGCGTGTTACAGGAGGGATTGACTGTCCATACAAAACAAAATTGCAAATGTCAGATATATAACATCACGTATTATCAGATTGATTAATATGTGATTAAGATGAAGTGTTCTTTCTATTTTTTGCATTTTCTTTGCCCAGAAAATTAAAGTTTCATCTTCTGTATCCTCCAAGAACCAAAATTGTAACTAAACACGAAAAAGGAAAGAAAGAAAGAACAATGATAAGGTCTACAGAGTTTATGCTAATGTAATAACATTAGCATATTTGCCGATATGCTAACAGTTCAAAGTTAATTATTTCATGTTCAAACGGTCGATCCAAGCGGCTCTCTAAATCTTCATATCAAAATCATATAGAATACCAAACTTTTCCATTTTTAGAATTATTTTTTACTATTTTCTATGATTTCTGAAAGATAGACCCTAAAATAATAGAACAACAGTACAAAATATCCGAAAAAATGATAAATTTTGGTATTCTACAAGATTTGAATATGTAGATTTTAGGGTTAATTTTTCATATGCCCTTCAACGCTTCTTAGTTTTCTTATTTCTCCCTCCAGACTTTAATTTTTCTTATTTACCTCTCGACTATTCTAACTCTATCTTATTTGCCCCTTAACTTGTTATTGTTAAGGTAGCTCTAGTGAAATGATGATTTATCTTTGGTTTAGAATAGTAATTGACAAATTTACCCTATTCTCTCTATCCTATTCAACCTTCGCTTTTGCGACTTTGCTCTTTTCTCCGATCAACCAACAAGGCAGGAAAAATTGCGACCAACTATTTCCGAATTCATATCACCCAGCATCTTTGTCCATTATCCCACTCAAACCCACCGCAATATGTATTGAGAAAATTAAACTTAATTGATAGCATCAAAAACATGGTCTCCACTATTCCTGTCCATTGTTTCAATTATTACTCCATTTGGCTTCAGGTGACACATGATATCAACCTCTTTTCTGCTACCTTAGACATTCCAAAGAGTATGAGTGATACTTTAACATCTAGCCTTAATTAATGGATTCAGTAAGGCAATTTAAAAAAAAATAGTCAAAGTTGTGGGATGAAGTCTTAAGTGCAGCAATTTGATACGTTGGTATAAAAAGTGTAATTGACGCAATTAAATTTACTAGTCAACAGTGAGATTATGATAGCATCCAAAAAGCGCCAACATATATTGGTATCTTTTATTAAAACACATTTAATTTCTTTTAACCAAAAACACCCACAAGAGAGCACCAAAAATGATACCAAAACATTTCTTACTCACTCAAGCCTTTTAGGCTGACAATTGATCTCCATGTCTCTTTAATGCAGCAGAAAATAAATGAGCATTTATTATAGTTAGCTAACCATTGCAGTATCTGATTTACTTATGAGTATGTTACGGGTGATTCACACTTTCCATAAGATCGCAGAAAACTCTTAGAGCAAGGGTATAATGGGAAAATGTAGATTCTGACAATACTAAGTGTGGATAATTAACTCATGGGTAAATAGAAAAAGATAAAAAGAGTTAAGGGATATATGAGATATAATAATGAGTACAAGGGTAAATAGAAAACTGAAGAAGTTTTCGAGGGTAAATAGAAAATTAACCCTACATTTTATTAAGCCGCTTGGATCTATCGTTCGGACATAAAAAGGTAAAATTTGACCCCTTAGCATATAGGCCGCTATGCTAGCGTTAGTAGCATAATATCAGGTCTAAAAAAATTAAAATGCTCAATCTATCATTTTGCATAATCATACAAGCTAGTCTCCCAGTCTATGTGGCACGTATAACTATCTCCCAAAAATAAGCTGTTTAAATTATGTTAACTTGTGACATTCTAAAGTCCAATATAAGCTCTAACAAGAGCTAAGCTACTGCAGAATAACTATTTGACCTCAAAAGAGAAGTAGAAAAAAAGATAGATTTTGCACTAAGTACGAAGATGTATGTTTGTAAGGACAAGATGACAATTAAATTCATACGCACGTAAATAATCTGAAAATAAAAGCCGATGAGCTGAAATGGCCACAACTTGAAACCGTCATAATGAGAAAGCACTAACCTTAAGTAACGGCATATGAATATCATCAAGTATGTTATTAGGAGATATCAATGATGACTCTAGTTCCTCTGCCGTGAATTCAGCTGCTATGTTCAGTAGCGACCGGAAAACCTATAATCAAATTTCCATTTTACCATCTCAATTCCACTAAAAACTAAACTAGGCATATAAAATGAAGCACGAGAAAAAAGAAAAGAGAAAATTGGGAAGAGAGGAATGTAGAACACAGTAAGTATCCAGTGATTGTTTAGAGAGGAGATTAACACAAAAGGTCTCACATTTCTCATTCGTCTCCTGTCCTCCCCAAACATTGCTAACCAAATAGTACATTTTGAACTGTAACCAAATTAGGGTTTCCCCACAACTTCCCATTTCCTAGGGCTTCCTCCTTGTGAAAGAAACGCAACTAATTTAACCATCCTTTTTTTTTTCTTTTTCTAAGTTCTTACATTTAGGAAGTTCAGCACAGAGGCGAGTTGCCACATGGACCTGAGCTTAAACAGAGGCAAGTCGTCAGCGGGAACCGGATCGGGCACAAGTGGGGTAACCACCCGAACCGAACTCCCCGCCTCCTCTGTCTTCTCTCTACGACGACGCTCCGGCGGCGGAGGTGGCGGCGGTTCCGCGTCACGTATCCGGGATCGACTTGTGCAAGCGCGCGGTAACCTTTGCCTTCGCCCAGCTGGGGAGGGGGAGGGTTCTGTACTTGGAACTGGGGAGGGACTAGGGTTAGGTTTAGAAGGAGGATCGGGTGGGGAAGAAGGAGAAGGAGATCGTGGAGAGGGAGAAGGCATGGAGGGGAGATCGGGCTGAGAAGAGGAGAGAAGAGGATTTGGAGAGGGGGAAGAGACGAGAGAAGCCATGGAAATGGCAACAGAAAGGGGAAAGAGAGAAAAGGGCAATATGGGGATTTTACGTAATTGAGGAAGATGAGGTGACTGTTTTGATTTCGTACTACCTTCCTACTGGTTTCATTTCGTGTTTGAAACTTTGAATCAATAAGAAGTTTTGGGTTTCGATAGGAACCGTCCGATCTGCTTTAGCACTAATATTAAAGATCCCCTTGCATTCCACCCCTGGTCGATTGGTCCGGATTCTGGTCGGACGGTCCAATCTAAAATGAAATTTTTGAATTACTTGAGAGGATCCGGACTTGACTTATCGCGACTTGCTGCATAAAAGTAAGTACGAGAACCGAAACATGGGAACAAACTCATGACGAAGACCAGCTCCAAGGGATAAAGTATTTAAAGATTGCACCTGTGCTACCATTAAATGCTTGAGCTAGTGTGAAGTTCATTTCGCACGAGTTGAGACTCTTCCTTCCATTTTCCGACATTTTTATTAATATCCAAAGTTTAATACAAATTATTAATTATGTCCAGATTTTCAAACTTTCGCTAAAAATACCCAAGCCGGTCAGAAAATGGCCGGCTTAGGTACCCCAGTAAATCGACCATTATCTGACCTGCTTACTCTATTTTATTTTATTTTTTATAGAGAGAGACACTATGAAGATCAAAATATTGAAATTTAACACTGAAAATTTGAAATTTTTTATTTAATTATTTGTTATATTACTTCTTTTGATATATAATTAGCATATTTATACTAAAATACGCTAGATTAATTGAAATTATGTTGAATAATACTATATTATGTTAAATTACGCTAAAATACAGTAAATTACGCTAAATTACAAAAGAATAGGGAGGATATCTTCACTGAAAAGGCGAAAAACGGCGATGAAACTTCAAACGATCATAAAACGGCTCTCGGGAGTCCGATTTCAGCAAATGACCACTTTTTATTATTCATGAATGAACTTGCAGATTACCAATTTTTACTATTTTTAGAATTTTTTTACTATTTTTTATGATTCATGAAAGATGAGCAAAATCAGTCTACTATAGCGTAATTTTGTGTAGTTTAGTGTTTTTTTACCGTATTTCAGCATAATTAGCGAAGTTATTGTAATTTAACGTAATTTAGTATAATTGAACATATTTTATTGTAATATAGTGTAATTCAATATAATTTCAAGTAATCTAGCGTATTTTAGTATAAATATGCTAATTATATATCAAAAGAAGTAATATAACAAATAATCATAATCAGTACTACTAATACCACGTTGGATTTTTTGGCATCCAAGCATCTATTCGTTCAGAGAGGATCTGAGCCATCCATTCAAAAGATCTCAGCCACTGATCAAAATCATTTTTCAATCTCAGCCATTAATCATTAATTCTGATTTTATGCATCTGTTTCATATTGTCAAATGTGTAAAGGTCTAAATTTATTTCGAAACATACCTGCTACATGAAAAACCACATAGAAATTATTTCACTTAAACAAATAGAAAAACGCGTTTCCTCTGTATTCGCTTCTTCCCAACGTGAATACGCCTCTTTTCTTTTTTCGAAGCACGGATCCAAGCGTCTCCTTTTTCAATACGCCACGAGAGAGAGAGCAGAGAGAAGGACAACGATGGCGCCTCTAGGGTTTCCATTTCGCGGCCAAGGGGAACGATGACGGCTCTGAGACTCTCTTCCTCCCTCTCCCTGACTCTCTCAGATGGGAAAAACAAAGAGAAATGAAAAAGGCGAAGGAGAGGGTTGATTGATGTAATCTACGGTGGATTTCCTCGAACCCAAATCCTCCAAGACCTAAATCCCCGCCTCCCATTCAGTTTCTCAACAGAGGTGGTGCCTCCAAGGCTGCTCAATCAATCAACCAGTGCTTCTCTTGTCCCTTACCCCGCCTCCCCATCGCTCTCCTCACTCTCACCAAGGTAAAATTTTCAAAGTATGAGAACGAAGGCTGTATACATGAGATAATAGACCGTGCTTGCGGATCTCATACTGAGTTGGAGAGACGTTTGAATAAACTAAAAAGTCTGCCTTTGGCAAACAAGAAGCCGTTGTCTAAAGCCGAGAAAGATTTCAGGGCACAGCTTGGTATGTACTAGACTACCATTTATTACCAGGGAACATGTGTATGCAGATATTGTAGCACACCAAGAAAAAATTTACATTTGTCCCTATCGTATTGTTGGCGATCTCGTCCTTGAAAGTCCATTTCTTGAAAATTTGGAACTTCTTCATAGGAATAATTTCATGAGTTCTGCACCAAAATCCTTGAGACTTGCAAAAAGTATCATAACACTAGCCAAGAGCACAAAAAATCATTCTGCCCTTTATTTCCCATTTTTTCAGATTATCCCTCCAATATTCTAGGCTGCCAGAATAGCGGGATGGTTTGTCTACCTTTTAAATAAAATAGGGAAAGTGGTGTGTGGATGATATTTCAACAATTTTTTGAAATGCTATAATTTTGTAGATGCTATTTTTGAAATTTTGATATCTTTGAACTAATGCATATAGATTTGTGGGAGTAGAGTTGGATGCATTGCACAGCCATAGAGGCACTCAGTGCAAGGATGAAGCGGTACAATGGTAGTCATGCTTCTTCAGTTACTCCGAGAAGAATAGCACCGAGGGGTAGGACCCCTGCATCAGAGGCACAGGCCTCTCTTTTAAAACCGTCACTTGAGAAGCTTTGGGTCGTTGACCTTCTTGGTTGCTCTTACAACCAAACGTGTGTCGGCATATGGGTCGTTCTACCTCCGCCACCTCTGTCTCTCTCTCTCTCGCCTCCAATGGCGGCGCGTATCTTCACGTGCTTCAGCGGAGGTAGATCGAGACTTCGCCGCTCCTCCTCTCCTGATGCCAACGGCACAGCCGACCTCACGACCGAGAAGCAGCGCCGCCTCGGTCCGATCCTGCTCGAGCTCTTCTCCTCCCAGGGATGCGCCACTTCACCCGATGCTGAGGCACTCTAGGGTTTTCTCTACTAAAAGAACACACTCTTTGCCTGTGACTCCTATTGGGAATTTGGCACCCACTTTGAAGAACAGTCATGCTGTTGACCTTCCTGTTACTGATGTAAGGTTCTTTCTATTATTTGTTTAATGACTCTGTTCTTATACTAAACATCAAACCTCACTATGCTTGTACACCTGGAAATAAGAAATATAACAGATATTATTTGTAAAGGTAGATATATCCCACATGCACTTAAAAAAATATGAGAGATAGCATTTGTGCTTAATAGTTTCTTTTAAATGCACAAATTTCCCTCTGCAGATTTGTGAGAAAGAAAAGGGGATTTTTGTATTATTGGAGATTTTGAGGGATGGCCAAGTTATCCTTTGTTTTTCAACACCAACCATTTTAGGTTATAAATGTAACTTTATCTATTATTAAATTATTTTTTAACTTTAATGGAAGGCTGAAGTTAAAAAGAAGATGAGGCGCTCATTTTCTGTTCCGGGAAATGTGAAAAATCCTGGTATCAGAAGGATGAATTCAGGGTTAATTCGTGTTATACCAGTTACTTCTCGACCCATACCTGTAGAGGATGCCAATTCCGCACAATCTGATGATATAGAAGAAACACCATCGAGTACTATTTTGTTTCTTTATCCCATAATTTTCTCTGTAGTGCTTATATGTGTCACCAATTACCAAAGATATAATGGTTGATATCTTCCACCGCCAGCTTGTAGTGTCAAAGTTTTGGTCCATAACAGCTTGTCATATTTTTGTTTAATTAATTTACTGAGACTACCTTAGTTCAATTGATGTTTAAATATATTTAACAAGTTATGGTCAGTAACTCCAAAAGGCTTTCACCAACACAAGCCAATAGAAAAGATAATATTAAAGCTTACGGTATTAATTGAAGCAAGAAAATACAGGGACCAAATTGTCCAACACATAGTTCCTGTATAATTTGCTATATATTGGTCATCAAGCTGATAGTATAGAATTTTTTTTTTCAGGTACAGAAGTCAATGATGGAGGAGAAGATATACCAGAAGAGGAGGCAGTATGCCGAATCTGTATGGTAGAACTCGCTGAGGAGGCAGTAATCGCTCCCATTCCGATCAGCGCTAATATTTTTATTTCATTTTTGCGGAGCGCCATCCTTTCTCTATTAAATCACTTCTCTATTGAAAATTTCGCACTCCGCAGAGAAAGAAAGGCCTTTGCTCTTCCATCGATTCTCAGTCTTCAGGTACGAGAAAAATCAATCTCTTCTCATGGTCGATTTTTTTTTTCCCTGGTAGCGATTGACTTGAGTACACCAAACTTGTAATTTTTGCTAATTTACCTTCATAGATTCAAGAGATTTTGTCATATACACATAACACATAGTATGCTTATTTTCAATTATGAAAAGAATAGGGTTCATTTTGAAAGTTTATCTCTCTCTTGTCAGATTCTCTTTTCAAATAAAAAATATACAAAAACAGTACATTATAGCTTAAATATTTTGATAAAATCTATAAACATGTTTTTTTTCTAAGTTTTGGTCTCAATACCATGGTTCTAAATATATGCGAAACAATAATAAAAAAAATATAGTACTGTACCAGCCTTCTATACATTGTACCAGTCCAAACCAATGTTGTACCAGTCTAATACTCTCCTTTATATATTTTAACATTACTTTCTTCATAAAAATTAAGACATTTTTCTTCCATAGACATGGATAGACAACAGGAATCATATGTGGGATAAGGAGACCCTAACAAGACCAATTATTTTTTTACTTTAGCAGATGATGCCAAGCCAGAGTATGTGAATTGGGTCTTAGGTGGTTGCAAGATGTAGCAATTTTGTAGGGTTTTCCTTTTTATATTCATCTATTTAGCATTTTGTTTTTTTACTCTAAAGGGATCTGTGTTGTACTGGTAATTAAAATTTTTAATTAAAGTTGTTCTTTTGATCTTTCATTTTATTTCTCATATGAATTACATGTGGATCATAGGTGATATATCATGACAGTATCCAAATCATTACACATATATGATAGGTAAGCCCTAAACCAATGTCTAAACATATCTCAAGCACTATACCAGACATTAGAAATAAACCAAGGTGATTAACACACCACTGGTACAGAAACTGCACCAGAATACCCTCTGTCACAAATAAAAATGAAAATGGCACTTACACTCTAAATCGGACCAATTTCTCTTGCAGTCAGATAAATAACACCCTCATAAGTGCATAGAAACAAACCTCATATTTTTCTGATTTTTTTACAATTAATGGTGAGGGTCTGAATCTCATACTTCAAAAATCCAGCACTGGTACAGTGCTTAACTAGCATGCAGAAACTGTCAACACCAAAATCACTGTTCAATACACTTAGAAAATTCAAAAAATTATGAAATAAGTCACAGTTGAAGGTCTTGATGTCTGGGAATTTTAGAAACTAAAATCATTCAAGAAGGAGCTATGGATTGACAGTGTCTCTCTCCTATGCTGTAAATTTTATTTCGATACGAATTCTATCTAGATCTGATATTACTGATAGTGTATGATTTTAATTTACCAATATGGCCTAAATTTTGACCGTGTCGATCCACATATAATTATTTCTATAGTATGTAGGCACATTTATAAAAATATCATTTTTATATTGATAAAAAAATTCAAAAAATAAAAAAAGTATATGCGCGAAGATATGTCTCGAACTCTCGATAGCCATTGCAATAGCTATGCGTGAATCAAACATAGTAATGACACATTTGTTGGAATGCTGAAGCAATAGTCAAGCGCAAACCAAATATGATAATGGCACATTCCCTATAACAACATTCTCTAATATTACATTCTCCGGAATCATTCCATTACCTGAAATGGTCAATAGCGCGAACCAAAAGCCCCCTTAAGCTCCTAAGTTATGTCCACTTTGGTTTTTTGGAGGGAGCAGTTCCTTTTCTCATTTGATGCGGCTGAGGAATTAAAGCAATAGATTTCAAAAAAGAATCACCAATTAATTCTTTTAAAAGAATTTAATTTGGTTGATGAGATATGGAAGGAATCAAGGCCTGAGCCACCAAACAAGCCTACTAGAGTGCACGACATAATAAGGACATGGTTTTCTCTTGTATTAGATTGTTGAGGCTATGTGTATCTATATCTACTGAGTTCTCTGTAAGCGTATGTAATAATATCTTTGGAATCAGTACTTTTTTTTTGTTGAACAATCTGGTGAATTGGATTTCTTATGACACTATCCAAACTCACAAAAATCTGCAAAAAAAAAAATAGTTGATAGAAGAAATTTGATTTACAAAGTTTTCATTTTATTGGCAACTGTTGAATTCTGTTCATGAGCCAAATTGATTGGCTTTTTTGCCCCGAGATATTAAGATTTTTAAGATAAATTTCATCTTTTTTTTTAATGCAAAGCTTTGAAAATTATTGTTTCTCTTTGTTATATATGTGAACTGTAGATGCACCAGAATAATTGTATTACACTGAGTTATTCAGTGCATGTCATTTCAATTGTATTACACTGAGTTATTTTACTAAAAATAAATAAAAGTTTCATATTTAAGAAACTAAAAAAAAAATCCAAAAAAGAGAAAGTGATGACATCTTAATTTCCATACATTGAAAAATTGCAATACTGTAGTACTATCAATCTGCGAAATAAACTGAACCGTGGGGATTGAAATTAAACTGATTAAAACAAACTTTTAATCTCCACTGCAACGCGTGGGCACTTGACTAGCCACATATTAAAATTATATATGATATTTGCATCAAAATCGGATATGTCAATTTATTTAACAGATGTGATATATGAAATAAAATAAAATTTTAACTTTTTTTTTAAAGTAAATTGGTATTAAATTTGGATGTAATTTATGATTTACTGATAATTTCGTGTGCAATAATTTTGCACTAATTATTTATATAATTTTCAAATTTAATCCAATTTAGTTTGTGTTATATCTCAATAACAAAAACCACGTTTATAATTCTAATTTTTTGAAGTGGGCCGCGACGTACTTAAAAATATATATATTGGCAGTGTTGACAAGTTTCACACACTCAGGCAGCACGAGGTGAAATACTTTTGACGACATGGTCCAGAAATGCAAGGTTAGATTTTTGAAATTTGTTGTTTCTTATTTATTCTCTTGATTGAGAGGCAGCGGAGGAAACAGATCTCCTGCGATGCATTTAAAAATTTGGTTTTAATATGACCAGTTGGTCCCATTAGAGGAACTCTTAGATATCTCATATTTTGCGTGTTATTTTAGAAAATAACAACCGTCCAATTATGTTATGCATGAATCTCAGAGTGAAATTAATACTAGCACCAACACTAATCCGAGCAGCGGACAAGTCGGTCACGTAAAATAACTTAACTTTAGGGCTGATTTTTATTTATGGGCTGATTTATGGCCCAAGTTCTAAATTATTGAAAGTAAATAACTTTCAACTTATGCCATGGATTTAAAAGAAATATAAATGCTTGTTAAACGCATTAAAAATTTGATAATAAATAATAATGATTTCTTTCACTGTGACTTGGGCAAATTGTTTGAATCATATGGAAATTCTCAAATTTTTCAAATTTAGTCTTATTTTTAAAACTTCAACCTTATATAATGTTATAAATAAGAATTTCATTATAATGTTATAAATAAGAATTTCTCCTTCTATATCCATATATATAAATTTAAAAGAACAAAAAATATTATTTTTTTCCCCTTCAATTAGTCTACTCTCAAAATCAATGATACGTGAATTTCACTAAAATTAATTTTGTCACTCTTCAAAGAAACACATTAAAAACAATTACTTCTTAAAGAAATATTTTTATAAATCTAATACAAGTTATATCTTTTACATAATTAATATTGTCAATCCCCACCGCAATGCGTGGGCACTTAACTAGTTTAAACAAAAATTTCAAATTTTCAATGTTAGGTTTCAATATTTTTATCTTCATAGTCTCTCTCTAAAAAAAATAAAAAAATAAAAATGGAGTAAGCCGGCCATTTTCTGGCCGGCTTGGGTATTTTTAGCGAAAGTTTGGAAATCTGGGCATAATTAATAATTTGTATTAAACTTTGGATATTAATAAAAATGTCGGTTCCATTTTGATCCAAGATGGAAATTTATTAAGAGTTTAAGACTCATTAAATGATCCAATAGAATTGAATTTTAAATTGAATTTTAATAATTGAAACGTAATAATACACCAAAAGAATTCATTTATAATTTTATATACATAAAATAACTATCATTATATTTTACCTTATTTACTTCAATTGTCATCAAAACCCTAAAAAAGTTAGGATTTTTTATTAAATGTAGAAGATTAGCAAATAAGACAAAATTAACACATATCTTTTTAACAATGAAAGCAATATAAGATTTACTTTGTTGGAGCTAAATTTAATCTTTACATATGAAAAAAGAGTCATTTGGCACCTGAGGCGAAGAAGAAGGGCTTGTTCGGCTTTGTTACTGTGCGCGTGTGAAAAAATAAATTTAGTTCAACTTTGTGTTTTATGTTCCATGCACACAGTAAACGTCAGTTCAAATTGGAGTCCAACCCATTCCCGTTCCCATTCCCGTTCCCGCCTAATAACACTAATTTGTACACAACAGTAAAATCTGCTGGACCATTGGATCAGCGATTTTCAAAGTGGCTTAATAAATAGTAAAAAAAATTCTAAAAAATGTAAAATTTGATTTGCAAGTACATATTCATACGGAGATCATGTTGAACGGTTCAGATCGACCGTTAAGATTTTGAAAACTCAAAAAGTGAGCCGTAGCACGGAGGGGCCTTTATATACGCGTAGCATATTAGCAAAATCCCTAATTAATAGCCTCAGACAGTTATAATTTGTTTATATCTTTGGAGATTTTGAAAGCTGAGGTGGAATTTGGATAACAAAAGTTGAAGCCCATGAGAACTTACCTACTAATCATAGAAGATGTCACATAATATTAAAATATCATGATCTCTCTTTTGTCAATATGCCACATTCAAAAAATAAAGCAATTACATGCAATTTTGGTCCAGCCCATGATACTAATAATGTCGGCAGGGCCATACTGGGATTGCACCTAGGCTAGGAGCAAAATAAATCTGCTGTGATTCTCGGGGAATCACAGGACTCTGCGATCCGATTTCAATAGTTGGTCTTTCTCGAGATGCGTGTATAAAAATTTATTTTTCTGAAAATGTTTTCGAGATCTGCTCACGGAAAAGTTTGAACCGTTGATCTTGGAATTTCAGGATCCTGCGATCCCTCTCGGAATCGCAGCAGATTCGGACTCGGCTAGGAGTGAGTGAAAACGGTATGAATAATATCCGATATGTATTCGATCCGTATTGGAAAATCTGATGTAGATATCCGATATTCGAATTTCCGTGTGGATATAGATACTGATATGATTTTATGTTTTAATTATCCGTACCTGAATAGTAGATATATATCATATATTTTAATATATATTATGAAAAAATATTGTTATTCACTATTAAAATTAGACAAAATATTATGAATTTTGATATTTTTTAATATTATTTTAATAAATATCCGATTCAATCCATATCGGTATCTGTATCCGGCTGATATCCGATATGTATCTATATCCGAAAAATTAAAAAATATATGGACTCTAACTGTAGTACCGTGGTACCTTGAGGTTCGGATCCTACTTAAAATTTGAGTTTCGATCCGAACCAATTTGAATTGGTTCGAGTTGGAATTTATGAAGCCCTTTTAATATCGAAAATCACTATTTTAAGAGCAACAATTATATTGTTGAGTTTTTTGTATTTTTATGTTCAATTTACTCTTCGTCAAAATCTTTTAATTATAATAGGAACTTAATTAAGCTTGTATCAAATATGTAAAAGAAAATTATCAAATGTTATTAAAAAGAGAATAAAAGAATGACCGATATTTTTATTAATATCCAAAAAAAAACAAATTATCAAATCTGCCCCCACCCCAAACTTATTTTTATTTCTACCCCAACCGCCCGTCGGCTGGGAGGTCCACTTTCCCCACCTGACCGCCCAGCAGGCGGGCGGTTCACTACCCTTACCTGACCGCTCAGCAGGCGGGCGGTTAACTACCCTTACCTGACCGCCCAGCAGCTGGGTGGTTCGCGATAAAACCCCTATAAAAGGTGTTTTTCTCTCTCCTGATGAGCACAGTATTCATTCCCCCATTCCAACAATTTTCCAGAACCGAATGAGAGAAAGAGAGGCGATTTTGAGGCGATTTTGAGGTATGGACAGTAACAAACGAGGTAAGAAAGCGAGCAACCGAGATTGTGGCGTAGCGAGAGGAGGGTCAATTAGTGATCGAGGTAAAAATGAGAAAAAAAAGTACAAGTGTCAAATATGTCGTGATTTTTTTAATTGTGAGACATGTAAGCTGGAGGAATGGAGGAGACGACATGTTCAGTATGAAATTTCAGACAATGACTTTGTGGAAAACCCCTACGGCTTTGGTTTAAAAAAGAAAAAAGTTGATCCAGAGCCTCCAGCATCGGACGATAAGTTTGTTCCATGTACTGGTAAGGCTACCACTTTGTCTGCTGTGACTGATCCAGATCAGACAAACTCTGATGATGACTTCGTGCCATGCACTTTCAGGCTCGTTGTAAGAAGTAGATTTTTTAGGAATTTATGTTGTAGAATTTTTAGGAATTTATGCCGTAGACTTTATTTCATTAGTTTTGTGTTTGATTATATTTTATGTTATTAGTTTTTGTATACGTAATTAAGTAATAAAAATAACAAAAATGAAGCATATAAAATAATCGAGGCAAATAAAATATTGCATAGTTCACAAACTACCAATTAGACTAGTTCACAATATACATCTAAAATAGTTCATAACATAATTAAACAAAACTTGGTAATCAGCGACGACCGCCGAACAAACTCAAAATACGACGTCTGGGTCTGGGTGCAGCTGGTTGTGCGGCACTACCGGATGTCTCTCCATGGCTACTACCGGTTCCTGGGCTTTCATGAATGCGGTGGTTACTACCGGTTCCTGAGCTTTCATGAGTGCGGTGGCCACTACCGGTAGCCTCAGCAACAACTCTAGCATTTTCTCTTTTGTTGGCTTCATTAATGACATCTGCATTGCATTCCAGTTGAAATAAAATCAAAATAAGATATAAGTAAACAAATAAAACATAAGTAAATAAATAAAATATAAGTAAATAAATAAAATCAACCGTACCTGCTCGCTACCTGTCAGTTGTTGAACGGCGGGCCTGATGTCCCATTCGCCTACCTTCCATCTCGTCCATGGTCATTACTTGACGCTTGTGGGGTCTTCTTCCTTTTCTGATCCACCCGCTTGCGGGACAGACTCTATCACTAACATAGGGCGGCCACTGATACTGGTTGGGATAAGGATGGAAAGATGCACCCCAAGTACTCGCAAGGTAATCCGTACGGTACATGTCTGCGACATAATCATCCTCAGAGAAGTTTCTCTCTCGGCACACCGCCATAACATGAGAACAAGGTATGTGGGCCAACTGGATTCCTTGGCAAGTGCATGTTACAGTATTGTTAGGTGCAAAAATAACAACATACTTGAACATCCTTTTCACAAACTCCATAGTCCCATCCGGTCTACGGCCAGTTGGAGCAAACTCATCTGGACAGTGCACTTCGAATTCCAATTGGTTATCCCCGTACGGGACAACTCTCATAGCTGCACCTTTCTCCTTATGTTTCCTTAGTTTCCCCTCCACCCTTGTTGAAAACGTTTGATTTCTGGACAGTAATTCAGAAAATATAAGTCAACAAATAAGAATATACATACCTGGACAGTAATTCGAGGGTTTTAACACGCCGTGCAACAAACCATGCATTTAACTTGTAGAAGGTGTCCTCCACAATTGCTGCCACGGGCAACTGCCGGCTCTGCTTGAAAACAGCATTCAATGACTCAGACCCATTTGTGGTCATAATTCCCCATCAGAAACCTCTATCACGGGCTTGCAATATCTTCTCATATGCGGGTGGCTCAGCAAGATCGGCGGGATTATTTTTTCCCACCTTGAGTAAGTACAAATTTGCCTTTAGACAGTACCGCAAAAAAAAAAATAATTTGATGAGAAAATTTAAGTAAATAATTCAGAAAATATAAGTCAACAAATAAAAATATACATACCTTGACAAAATCTTTGAACATCTCTTCCACCCTTCTCGGCTTCTTCTTCTTGCAACCAATTCTGAATGTATCTGCAACCCATTTTTCAGATCCGCAGTTCTTGTGTAGGTTGTCTGAATATGTTGCATACACAGCCTGTGCACACAATCGCCGTTCGCTGTCGACCACCCGAAATCTGGGCGATCAAAAACATATTTGATTCCTTTGTGCTGGTCTGATATGACACAAAAGAACCGGTCGCCAATCACTTGTCTTCTTACGAACCTCATGAAAAATCTCCAGTTTTCTCCGTCCTCCTGCTCAACAATTGCAAAGGTCAAAAGCAACAACTGATTTTCAGCATCATATGCAAATGCGATCAGCAGTCTCCCGTCGTAACGGCCAGACAGGAAGCATGCATCTACACTGATGACCGGTCTAATGTATGGCACAACTTGAATACATGGACCGAACGCCCATGCTATGGCCTTGAATTGCAACGCGTTGTCGACAGTCCGTACGCCTATATTCCAACATTCAAAGACAGTGCAGGAATTTGTACTTGCTATGGCCTGCAGCAATGGTGCAAGCAAGTTGTATGAACCATGCCAGCTACCGAACATTCTGCAAATCGCAAGTTCACGCCCTCTCCACAACCTGTTGTATTTTGGGACGACATGCTTGTAAACGCGTCTGACATGTCTAGCGACCTCCTTAAGACTCATCGATGGGTCCTCCTTAACGTCATTCTCAATTACATCGGCAATAAGTGAAGCCGTAAGATTTGCATGGTCTTTCCTTGATGACGCAGCCTTGCATGTGTGAGGTGGTTCACACTTCTTAATAATCCATGCCTCGCCCTTACCCACAGGGGTTGCATATAGACGGAAGTGGCAATGCGCTTCGTCGGCACAAACAATTACTAACCTTCTTCGGTCCCTTTTTTCAATTCTGCACTCCCAGTTGCCGTGAACATGGACCTCATATATTTTCTTCACAAGTTCATCTATGTTGGTGTAAACCTGCTGCGGAGCAAGCTCTTGACTGTACCTGACACGCGGCCCAAAAAATGAGATGTCTGCCTCTTCAAAAGTAGTGGTATCGTTGAATGTGGGGCACGGATGCCTATCTATCCGACCTCTAATCGGAATCTGTCTTCCTTAGGTAAATAATCTCCATCACCTTCTGACAGGTGATCAGAATCCCAATCCCCTTTGCCATTCGTCACCTGTTTCCAAATTTCCTTGTGGTACGGCATCCAGCTCAGCATCAAGGTCAAGGTCTCTCCGGATAGCAAGGGGTGACACTATAGGTATTGATGGTGGTACAGATGGAAATCTGGGTTGGATTGGGGTTTCAGGAGGAGGTGGTGGTGGTGGTAGATCGGTGGTAAAATCAAGTACATAATTCTCATAAACGGGTGATACAGGCGGTTCATAACTCGAGTGGCGGGGGTTGTCATACCTCGAGGGGCCGGGGTTGTCATAACTAGAGTGGCGGGGGTTGTCATATCCCGAGTGCTCACGACCCGAGTTGTCATAACCCGAGTGATCATAACTCGAGCTATCATAACTCGAGTGACGCGGGTTGTCATAACCCGAGTGATCATAACCTCTATTTTCCCTAGATGTTCCAACTCCGGGTTCACGCTGAACTCTCCTGGAATATAAGTCCATTACCATTACCCCTGTGACTGAAAAGTGTTGTAAACACTCCTCCATAACGACTCATCTGTTATTGGATACCTGGTATAGTAAGGTCTACCACCACTTACTGTGTTAATCCGAGTAGCTAAATCTATATCATACCGGTTGGGATTCACACTGATCTTTTCATACACTATTCCCTTCAGTTCAACAAATGAGGTATTTTCATTTACCTCGAAGCCGTAGGCTGCTTCCTTAGTGTACTGTGCTCCCTCCACACCCCGGGTAAACTTTCCGCCCACATACAGTGCAACCAACATATGAGAGTTCTGGAATTACTGTTCAGGAAATACTGTTATGGAATTACTGTGCTGGAATTACTGTGCTGGGATTACTGTGCTGGAATTACTGTTCACCATCGCCTCAAAATCGCCTGACAGCCCCCTCATTCGGTTCTGGAAAATTGTTGGATTGGGGAATGAATACTGTGCTGCTCAGGAGAGAGAAAAACCCCTTTTATAGGATTTTATAGCGGACCGCCTAGCTGCTGGGCGGTCAGCTATGAAGAGTGGACCGCCCGCCTGCTGGGCGGTCAGGTGGGGAAAGTGGACCGCCCAGCCGACGGGCGGTTGGGGTAGAAATAAAAATAAGTTTGGGGTGGGGGCAGATTTGATAATTTGTTTTTTTTTTTGGGGTATTAATAAAAATATCGGAAAGAATGACTTAGCTTGTTGCCTTTTTATTTTTTTTTTGTATATTGTATCAAATTTGTCCTTAATTAATATTTCTTAGTTTGATAAGTCTTGTGCATCAACACATAGTATGCTATAAAGTACCTTTTGACATGAACAGAAATTTTCTATTTCGTACAAAAAAATTTCTAATTTCTTAAGTTTTGGTAGCGACTACTAAAGTTCAAGAAAAAAATGTCTCACAGGTATGAAAATATAAACTATGATTTGAGAGTAGGTCCGATGGGCATCAGACCTACTTTGGTTCGATAGGTTTAATCACCGTCGATTTGCTTTAAGATTCGTGCAAAATGCTTTAAACTCTGTGCGTGTATGTTTCAATTTTCGTGCGCACAAATCTTAAATTAGATCGGACGGTCGGAATGGCGTTGAACCGAAAAGTAGGTCCGATGGGTGTCGGACCTACTCCGTTCTCATAAACTATTATTACTATAAGATATTAACAAAATTCATTATGTGCAGCTAGACTTTTACATCTAAATTTCATACATAAAGTCGTATTTTTAACATAGAAATTTTTTCACTGTTTACAACAAAATTCATTCAATTTATTATTTCTCTGAAGTTACGTATTAATTTCTGTTCAGTTCATATCTAGTTTTTTTTAACGTATGAATATATTATTACGTTAATATTTTGGATGAAAAGTTATAGAATAATTTGTTTGAAATAAATAAAAAATTCAATAGCTATAGAGGAACAAATCAAACTTGAATGATCAATTCGTGACAAATGACAGTTTATTTTGACGGAAAAAATAACATATTCTGTTCATATTTTAGATGGAAAATTATAGAATAACTTGTTTGAAATAAATAAAAAAATTCAATAGTTATAGAGGAACAAATCAAACTCGAGTGACCAATTTGTGACAAATAACAAAGTTTAGTGACCTCGAACGAAATTTACCTTTCTTTTATTAAAATAAGAATTGAATCAATTTTTGTAACACTATGCAAAATACATATATGAAATTAATGACTGAAAATAAAATATGAAACGTATGAGTATAGTTTTTCAGATAAATGTGTAACAATAAACGAATAAATGGCATTTTCTGAACAGACCAACAAGATAATAAAGTTAATATAAATTGAAGTATGATAAACAAATCATCGGAAATCATATCATACCGAAATAATATCGAGAGTTTTGAAATATTAAAGTTTTATGAAACAGAAATGGAAAATTTGAGAGATCGTAATATTTAATAATCTTTAAAATTGTATATATAGTTATATATTAGTAAATATAAAATGAGTAATTGAAAATTTATACATGATAATATTTATAAGTTTGTTTTTATTTAATTTGGGGACTAATTCACAAATTTTGAAACATTGAGGGTTAAACATATGAAAATGCAAGTTTTCATTACCAAATGGCATAATGTGCCACACGGTGGCCGCTAGGTGAAACACTCACCTGCTTAAATTTTCCTTTAATTAAGAGGATTTCTTATCTCTCTTAAACTTTTTATTTTTATTTTTCTTTCCTCCTCTCTTTCGTGAGCCAACAGAGAGGAACCTCTCTTGAAGAATTTCATGATTGGATTGATAGTTTCTCCTTGTTGCTTGTTGTATTCAACATTGGCGTTGGGTATTCCTTCTCTTCATCTGTATTGTTTTTCTTTCAAATTCGATTAGAGTTTTGGTAAAATTCTGAATTTAGCAAGTAGCTTGCTCTGGATGTTGAAAGAAGTAAAAAGAATTATTGGGTTGCTTATATTTGAAGAAATATTGATTTAACAAATTGAAGATGCAAGCTAAAATTTTGTGGGAATTTAGTTGAAAACATGTTTAAGGGTGTATTTTAATTGATTTGCCAGAGGTCTCTTTTATACCTATATGAGTTCAATGAGATCTGAATCTAATGATTGTTATAGTAATTTAATTATTGGATTATTGGTTTATAGCTCAACCCGAACGGTACCTTTCGGTACTGAGGTCCACTTTTCTTGTTGGGGTAATTTTAGTTATTTTCTAATGTGTTGCTATGTAGTTTGCGGGGTATTGAAGTCATATGGAAATAGGTACCTATTCGTACCAGTTTAAATGGTTTACTGGTACACCTATATAAACTTTTGGGGGCTTGATTGTAAATAAAATTAGACAATGAAGGTAAAGTTTGTAAAATACCAACGAATTGGTAAAACCAACTTGTTAGAGGGGCCTTGGTGCAAAGTTACATATATACAAGAAGCTAGTTGGATAAATTTGAAGAAGAGAATTAATTTGGTTATGTGTCTTCGACTCTTCGGGCTTTGGTTCAGAAACTGGAAAAAAGAAGAAGCATAAATTGGACCGGTGATTTGGACTCTACTCTAAAATAAATAAGGAAAATAAATTGATCTCTAATAATTGATTGGACTTATTATTGGACTTAGATTTAACTAGTTAGACATACGAAAATTAAATGATTAAATAAACACACATTGGAGATTTAAATAACGAGGCAATTAAATTGTTCTGTTATGCTTAATTATTACAAGTATTGATCAGAATATATATATATATATATATATATATATATATATATATATATATATATATTTATTCTGATATAGGCATAATTATAAGAAATACTGATGAGCAGAATGATCAGGAAGAACAGACTGTTAGTGACCTCACCTGTTGCCTTACGATATCAAGTGCGAGGTTTGGATTAGTCTGAGGTTCATTATTAGGAATTAAATCGTAACTCGCTGTGCATTTTGATTATTTGATTGACTGCATTAATTGAACTGTTGCATTATATGCATAACCCAATACAATTGGAACTGAATTACAGTTTGACTGTTGACTGTCATGTTGATATTGTTTATCGATTGATTGATTATTATTGCAAATGATTGATTGAGACCACAGTGATTGAATTGATTGAATATTGAATATTGTAATTCTTGAACCTCCATAGAGTGGAGAAAAATAATTAATATATCGTAAAGTCTAGCTAGCTACTAGACTTTACTCCAGGACCCTTATGCGCATATGGTAAATGGCCCCAACTGAACCCAGTACCGGTTGGGTAGGGGATATTGAATAAATATGAATTGTGACTGTAAGACTAATGAACTGTGGTAACTTTCTTATCAATATTTTTTTTCCGATAATGACAGTATTGTGATATTGATTTCGTATTGTTTCTGTTAACCAATTGTCAGGATAGTTAGAACTGTCTTATCATTGATTTTCTTTCCGATAATGACAGTATTGAGATATTGATTATGTATTGTTTCTGTTAATCATGATAGTTAGAACAGTATAAGCCATAACACGACATATACATGTTATTGTATCTGTCAGTGTTACCAGACTAGAAATTGTAAAGTTAAGAAACCAGACGTTACCAGACTTTATGGTTTAAAAGATTTTGACCCAAACCATTTATTCTGATAAGATTCTTAGAGTTATGATTTATTTATGTAATTTTTGTTGTTCAATTAGATACTGTTATTGAGCATTTGCATTCGTTATTATGAAATGAACTGTTAATTTCTCGTGCGGAGATTTCATTCTGAATATGGATTTCCTTCGAATCAAATAACCTAAGTGGTAATTAGCACTGAGGAATAATTTATTATTCTCACCCGTTTTTCTTTGTGGGATTCACAGGTTTGTTAGACGAAAACCGAGAAACGCTTTTGAGATAATGATTGACAGCAAGGCCACCTAAAGGTATGGGATTATTTTATCTAACATGGTGCAGAGAGTATTTCTCTAGCATCATCCACTGTAAAATATCAGATAATTATTGTAAATAAATTGGGATGTGGGAAAAATAATAGATGTTATTGGCAATGCATAAAAAGATCCATGTCTTATGTTACAAATATTGAATGGTAAATAGACGCGGTAGGAATTGTCGTACCTCCGGATCGGGGGTGTGACAATTTTTTAATTTAAATATTTATAAAAAAATTCCAATAACCTGTCGTGCAGCAGACAGAATAATGAGTCCGGCTACTATAACATTAGTGTCATTTCAAACTAAGTAACACCACATCTTAAACTATTGGATCTACTTTAATATTCGTGCACAAGATATGACTGAAATGACACTAGTGTTTTGCACGAATATTAAAGTAGATCCAATGGTTTAAGATGTGGTGTTATTTAATTTGAAATGACACTAGTGTTATAGTAGCCGGACTCCAGAATAATCACTTTATTTTTAAGATTAGTAAATAAAATGTTCCATTAGTTGCACACTACACCGGATCTCAGTTAAGTGATAGAATCCAACAATGACTATAAATTGAAGTTCAATCTCCCTCAATATCCTAAACATTATTAGGCTTGACGCAGAAATAGAACAAAGGAAGGGAAGTTTAGTAAAGCGATAGACACCAATAAAACAAAACAGAGGTGAAGAGCATAGAAATTACTTACTTGATTGCTGGATTCTCCCAAGTCTTGCGTGGAGGCCTACATGACATTTATTAAAGAGAGAAAAAAAAAAATGAACATAACATACTATTACTGTTGAATTTGTAAAGAAATTTTAAAAAAATGGAATGAGTGAGGCTATGGTGATATGCATATTATGGATGGACTCATGCTGGTCAATGGATTCATATCTCCATATTTAAAGTTCAAACAAAACATGATCTCTGTATTAAATTGTACTTGCATACCTAAGCACTAGTTATTCATATATTCAAAGAAAAGAAGTTTGTGTATTAGCTGTGCTGAGAAAATTATTACGTGTAATTATGAAAATAATTACAAGTCCAAAGACTCACTGTCAAAATTAAAAAAATCAGAGGGTTAATTGTCATAAATTGTAAGTTAAGGCTTGTCACATCAGCTTACATTTTTTAACACAAATGTGCTAGAAACCGTCCTTAATTTCCATCCCTCATCAAAAGTAGCAACACAAACAAAAGAAATTGAATCATTTTTATCTATTTTTTAGGTTTGGAGAAAAAAAGAACACGCATCAGAAAAACCCAAAATAAAAATGATAGATCGAATTCTAGTACCACCGCTTCTTTACCACAAGAAATAATTAAGGATCAAAATAGACGAGAGTACAAAAGAACAGCAGTTTTGTGTCTACAATAGAAGCTACTAAAGCTTGTTTAGTTCTAAATAACAAATTGACTATCAACAACACGAAAGCTCCAAACTATAAATAAAACGGCATTTGGAACACAACAAGATAACTAAACTAAAGATTCGCAACCTACAGCCTTGGAACTAAATTGACCCTGGTACATTAATGTAAATTATTATTACCACCTGAAGCATATCTTGATACTACTATTATTTCTGAAATTTATGTGACTCTTTCAAAAGCACCTCCAACTTGCATATGAAGCCACTCTGGTGCCGAGTTCTGATTGTATTCTCTTGAAGATTGCGGTTCAAATGCCAAACTCGGAGCAGGATTGTATGTTTGTGCACCAAACTGTAATACAATACAATAATACATAAATAAACACATATATAGTGTATATTTTTACTATTTATTTGAATAGTAAATAAAACTAAACACCACATCTCCAAGTATCAAGTACTAAAAATTATTATTCCACTAATCTGATGCATTTATGATATGCTAACTGTAGAACTGTAGAAATTCCTAACAAAACTATGGAAGTGTGCAAAACTCAATCGTAAAAAAATGAAAAAATGGTATGTTAAACGTAAAAGTTTGAGCTTTGAATTGGTCCCAAGTATAGATAAGGTCAAGTTATCTCTGTCACCTTTTATGTAGTTTTCTGGCTATTTTTGGCTGTTCTAAATAATCAAATTGTAGGAGTAAATAGATTGAATGTTGTAAAGGGATTAATACGGAAATAGTGAGTGCATTTGGGAGATAAATGTGATGTAGTAGGTGAGGGGTCAGGTTGTAAATATGTAGGTTGTAAAACTTTTGTTTCAGTAACAAAACCGGTGGATATACCACTAACTTAAAAAATAATAATCTTTATACAACCAACTTACATCTTTAGAAGGAAAGCCACCTTCGATGCCAGTACCATTCATGTGAGTATTCACAGCTTCAAGCTTCATAGATAAGAACTAAGAAAAAAAAATGTGGCCACTATTTTAACTACAGGATCACGACTCCAAGTACAGAAATATTTAGTCTGAAAATATTAACAAAAATTTAATAGTATATATATACCTCAACTTGGCGTTGCAAAGCTTGGATGTAGTTTATTATCTCATCTAGAACCGAGGCCTTGCCAATCACCTGTTTTAATTAAAATAAGCCAGTTAGTAATTCTACCGCGGTCTTGCCTATCACCTGATTCATGAAAACACAATTTCAACCTAGACCGACATTTTTTATCACATTTGCAACGAGTACTCTGCAATCTCATATTTTCAACTACTTATAAATGTCTGCTTCCCTCATGGCTAAACTGCTCCCGAGTTTTCCGTCTCGACTCAATCAATGACTTTCTAACCGGTACCAAAAGACAAAGCCAGCAGGTAATCCCTCTTTGGTGGATTTTAGGTGAACTAGCTTTACAAAATTGGTCTTATCAAGTGGGAGGAAACTTGTCAACATATAACAGAATATATATAACTCCGATCACATGTCAATAAAATTGGGCGACTGTTGTAAAATAGAAGGAAAATATCTGGCGTTATGATACCTTGTTGCATCCTGGGACCAGATCTTGAAGGATCTTCATCCTCTCACTTATTTTTTCTCTTCTCGCCTGATATCAAATCAAAAGTTAACCAACAAGGTAAGATAAGAGACTTGACGGCGCTCGTCCGTCCGACAAATTTGCAAACAATACAAATAAAATTGAACAGAGGAATTGATCCAACTTGGGAGCGCTCGTCCGTCCGACTAATTTGCCCATCTCTCAAATCTCAACTTTTAGAACACTCAATATTTCATTTTATTATCTTATTACTTTTGAAGAGACAGACAGTGAGAAAACAATACTTACATAACTTCTGACTAAAACAGGAATAAAAAATAAAAAAAACACATAAAATATTCCTACATACTTGGTTTAATATGGGATTTTTAGGCTCTTTTAGATAGTTTATTTCTTTTCGGAAGCGTTGATAAGTTTGATTTCTCATGATTGTTGCAGTACTGGTGTTGTAAACTCTTTATAATTTCTATGAATCAAATGCCTACATGTTTCTATTTAAAAAAAAAAAAAGCAGGACATGCAAGGTATACAGATGAAGTTATACAGTACAACCGCATCAAATGTTTTCTATCAAATGAATTTATACAGTATAAACAGGACATGCCTATGGGTTTCTATCAAATGCCTACGGGTTTCTATCAAAAACAAGAACAGGACAACAGCATCAAATATTTTCTTGGAGGGGTTATTACAGTCTTTCATTTTGTTGGTATTATACAGTAAACCCAATGTTCTGACGTCTTTGGAGTATACAGATCAAATTTACCAGAGAACATGCTCAAAGGACATGCAAGGTACTTCTCGTTTCTATATACTGCACCTTTTATTTTGACATTTCATAATAGTACAGTACTTACTCTTTCGGCAAGACTATGGCTGTCAGTGGCTTGGCCCCTCCTGGCACGTACGTGGATGTAGTCTTGCTTAGGTGCCTCAGGGGGTGCAGCATTTTGCTCTGACGGCTTATTGTCAGGCTCTGAATCCGCCTCTGCTTCGACTTTTAAGGTGTTCACATTTTCTTCATTTGATTTCAAGACCTTTATACGTTTTGCTTCTGAGTCAGTCTGCTGCAACAAAAGAAGGAAGTCTAATTAGCAATTCATTGTGTAACGCAATCAAATTTTGAGACATTATCTTCCAAAAATGAGTAGCACTGAATGTATCCAAGTAAAATAAAGAAAACTGTGAAGTGGTCAGCTGACCAGTGACTTGTTATGATTTGGTTAGTGGATGAGAAGATTGACAATACAAAAAATCTCATTTATTTCCTGAAAGAGAAGAAGAAAATAACAAAACTGATGCTAAGCCTCCGATTTTATATGACAAAGCTAAAGGTTACAACATTTGGACCTAGAATTAACCTAAATTTAGCTAAACATAGCCAGATGAAAAACTTTCATCCAATTCAAAGCATTGCCAATACGACCACAATAAGAATTACAGATACATATTTTTGGTGGAGACAGAGAGAGAGAGAAAGAGAGAACACTTGGCTAACTAATATTCATTCTACCCAATATAACTAACACATTGATGTATGTAATATACGTATTTAAGTCCAATTACTACTGCATGTAACAGAAATACAATTAAATTAAATTTCTCGTGAATACTGACCAAAAACCGTATAAAAATACAAAAAAGAATATTTCTAACTTAAAAGAGAGACTAATTAGTAATTACTAAACAATTAGGAAATGCAGCTGTAGAGTAAATAAAATTTATCAGATCATGCTCCTCTAGCCACCAATATACCTTAATTTCCAAAACCCAATGTAATCATACAATACACGGACGGGAGAAATTGAACAGAGATAAGGTAAGAAGCAAATTACGCACCAAATCGTTGCCACTACTAGTAGACACAAGCTTAGACGAGTCGTCCTCTGAAGCAGGTGGGGCCACCTCAGCGCGCCTTCTCCTCCTCGCATTGGCACCACGGCTACCCGCACTCTGATCCGTCACAATGGATCCTTCGACCGAGGCGTCGCCCCTGGCCACCAAACCAGGCGGTAACCCTACCGGCGGGAACTGTTGCTCGTGCTGGTGCTGGTGCCACATGTTTGAGACCAGCGATGTGGGGTCCATAGTTGGTGAGATTTGGCGAAAACCAACTTGATCTGACGCAAGAGGCGCGAATGGCGGTTAGGTGGCCTGGATTCCGAAAGGAGAGGAACAGATCTTGAGGTGAGAAAGAGAGAGAGAGAGAGAGAGAGCTGAGTGGGCAGTGAGAGGGGAGACTCAGTAGTTGGTAGGGTCGCTACTAGGAATTCATATCACCTACAGTAAATCAAATTTTGAGTTTCTTTCTATTCAGACCGTTAGATCTGCTATGGCACGAATATTGAAGGATCCCAGTGTAATCCTATTAAAAAGGCAAGTGGTTTTGGATCGCTTTCGAGTATTAAAAAGGCAAGGGGGGGTGAGATTTGGATTGGATTGGATTATTATACAATAGTAAAACAGTGCACGGTGAGGCGTGAGTAGCGCTGCGTGGCCACTGTAGTTGACTGGACCATCTCTTCCTTTGAATTAAATTAACCATACTATAATTATAATACTATATTATACTTTTTTAACCTGTTTTTGGAAGCTAGTATCTTTATATAAAAGTTTAGTAAGATTCAGCCACCTCTGCGGTTATAGTAAACGCGCTCATCTACAATTCTTAATTTCTTCTTTAGATTAGGAAACCATTGATCATCTGTTTAATAATTTTATTTTTTTAAATAAAATGGATAAAAAAAATTTAAAGATAGACAAAAGTTTAAAAATAAGTTTAGAATATCATTATTTTTCTATGTATAATGTACATATATTATATGTAATAATCTAAATATTGAAGTTTGAAAATCACAAGTTATATTTTACAATTGTAAAAATTACTAATGGATTCCAACCTTTTATTTGTTAATAGCTTCAATGATGGATCACAAAAGTTTAGTTTTTTGTAAGTGAACAATTTTTTTTTCTTTAGTTGTCTAATTCCGAAATTTTTATTAATATCCAAAATAATTAAATAATTTCACAATCTACACCATTTTTCACCGGATTTTCAAAAATGACCAAACCGCAAACTTTATTTCCATTTTTAAGCCTCATTTCCTCAATTTTTTTCCCGGTTCTAGCCTCTCTAAAACTGGAGAAAAAAAATTCGGTTTCTAGAACCGGAGATTAAATTTGCGGTTCTGGAGCCTGGAACCAGAAATTTAATTACCAGGAATAAAAATTGCGGTTTGAGATCCGGAAATTTTTTTCCAGTTTCGGACCAATTTGCCTATATAACGCGCAGAACACTCAGACAGAACACGAGTGGGACTCAGTGAAGAGAGTAAAGAAAAAAAAGAGGAGGAAAAAAGAAGAGGGGAAGAAGAAAAAAATAAAGAAAATCGAATTCGAGAAGTTAATCTTTGTAAGTTTTTTATTTATTTTAATTTTAAATTATTTAATTTTTCAATTTATGTTGTACTTATAGGGTTATTATTTTTTAAATTATAGTTTGTTATCTAGACTAACTAAAATAAAAAATGATCTGTGTGAAAATTTTTGTTGAAGGGTAAATCCAATATAATGATGACGGGGTCTTTTATAGTATCTGGCCTAAATACTCATTACCGCTAACCGTGAACCATAACTTTGATTATCTCCATAATGAGATTTATAAATTGGTTGGGTATACTGTTAGTGAAGCAAATATGGAAATCCAAGCCAGGTTTAATATGCCTGCCGATGGCGAACATGACTACCAATTAGTACCGGTAACAAACCATGCATCGTTCAAAATGATTTTAGGAATTATAGCGTCTTTTCCACAAAGGGTACCAGTTTTGGAGTTGTATGTAAAGTTGGAACCGAACCATACCGGTTTTAATTCTCAATTGAATCTGAACAGTCAGGCCCTTGTACCCAGTCAGATCCCTGAATCTTGATCCCGACCTAGTACCAGTTGGAACCATGAACCCATAACTTGATCCAAAATTGTTCGGATCTGTAGACCGGTACCGGTCCCTGATTATTCGCATGTATATGTGGATGCAATTGATGATGACAGTTTGGAGAGCGGGGATGAAATGCTCTCAGATGAGTCATCATATTTCGACAATAATGTTGGACCGACCAGACAATCACAATCACAGTCTTGTTCACAGTCCCGCCAAACACAGTACCCGATAATTGCGAAAAAATGAGACATTCAGTTGATAGTTTTAATGACATATCCAGTTTTCGTCCTGTGGATGTCTATTTTTTCAGCGGCACAAATAGAACATTTGATAACCCATTGGCCGTAGGCAAAGTGTTTGAGTTGAAAACGACTCTAGGGTAGCAATCAATGAGTTTCATATCATGAACAATTTTGAGTGTGATGTTTCTAAAAGCGAACCTCGACGTTTAGTTGTGATGTGCAAAGATGATTTTTGCAAAGTCAAGTTATGGGCGAAGCCTAACGGTCTTTCAGAATCTTGAATTATTAGCAAACAAGCAATCCCTCATGCATGCAAAGTACAGACATCACGTGCTGATCATTGTCAGTTTACAGCAGAGATGGTTGCCCTTGCAATTGATAAAACCATGAGAATGGATGTTACAGTGAGTATAAATCATATCCGAGATGTCGTAAAGGCCACATACAAAAATGTAACTCTCAAGTATAACAAATTACAGCGAGGTCGTGAGCTTGCTATTTCAAATCTTTTTGGGAGTTGGGAGAACTCATACAACCTGCTAATTCCGCTCTTGGAAGCAATAAAAATGACCAATCCAGGAACCAAGTATTGTGTGACCTCGACCCCAATTGATGGATCACCGGATAGGCATTTTAAGACAATGGCATGGGCGTATAGGCTGTGTATTGCAACGATACCGTTCATCAGACCAGCGATTAGTATCGATGCATGTTTCATGTCGGGACGGTACCAAGGTAGGTTGCTAATGGCATGTGGGTACGATGCCGAAAACCAACTTCTTCAAATGGCTTTTGGAATTGTGGAGAAAGAAAGCGCAGAACAATGGGTTTTTTTTTATGAGATGGTCCAAGAGAAATCCACGGACATACTTAGCAAATTTCGTGACAATATGAGTACATTATTGAGAATGTAAATTATGAATAAGTTGACAAATAGAAAATACTTACCATTTCACCGTTTGTTTATTAGCGTGAGCTGTCTGCTTTTTAAATCAATGACGGAGCTTAATTTTCAGCATAATCCAGTTTGAATTTTTTTCATTTACCTTAGACCCCCTTTTTTCATAAATAACGATTGTTCATCCTCACAGATCCCTACCAAATTGAAAAGCCAGTCTTGTACATTCGCCCCATCTGTAATCTCCGTCAATGGAGCCCCCGTAATGGGCAAACCCCACAAACAGCTCACGTTCTCTAACGTGACTGTAATTTATTTGAATAAAAATTATAAGCAATTTCTTTATTTGACTTGTCATTAAAAAATTAATAATAACTCTTGTATTTGAATTAGTGTAGTTAATACCTGTCATCTCTCTGAGGAGAAGATGAAAGGTGTGCGTCTCATGACGCTATCGCTCGACAAGTCCATGTATAAGCGCCGCATCGATGGCGATATCAGGCATGACTGCGATCTGGTATAAGCCCAATCGAATCAAATACGGTGCGTATTTCTCGTGGTACTCGCAATGCATCCAATAGTGTTTGACGTTTAAAACCTCCGAACTCTACATTAAAACATAAATAGGAATTATAATATGATTTGATTTCTATCTGAGTTATGAAAAATCAAATAAGTAAATGCTTACCTCCTTAGAAGCCTCAGATACCCTATGAGGACTGTGGGTATCTACAACAACTTGCTAAACACATCTTGCATTCTTCTCGTCTCTCTCTCTCCCCTTGATCAAGTACTTCGTCTGCCATACTACAAAATTCATCGAAAATGTTCATTTTCTAAATTATCGTAAATTATTTTGGAATTTCTTAAATTATCCTAAATTATTTTGAAATTTCCTAAATTATTCGGATAATATTCTAAACTATTTTGAAAATTTCTAAATTATTCTAAACTATTTTGGAATTTTCTAAATTATTCTAAACCATTTTAGAATTTCCTAAATTATTCTAAACCATTTTAGAATTTCCTAAATTACTCAAATAGTATTCTGAACTATTTTGAAATTTTCTAAATTATTCGAATAATATTCTAAACCATTTTAGAATTTTCTAAATTATTCTAAACTATTTTGGAATTTTCTAAAATATTCTAAACCATTTTATTCGAACAATATTTTAAACCATTTTGGAAATTTCTAAATTATTCTAAAACCATTTTGGAATTTTCTAAATTATTCTAAACTATTTTGAAATTTTTTTAAAATATTCTAGACCATTTTGAAATTTCCTAAATTATTCGAACAATATTTTAAATCATTTTGGAAATTTCTAAATTATTCTAAAACCATTTGGAATTTTCCAAATTATTCTAAATTATTTTGGACATTCCTAAATTATCCTAAACTATTTTGAAATTTTCTAAATTATTCGGATAATATTCGAAAACCATTTTGGAATTTTCTAAACTATTCTAAACTATTTTGGACATTCCTAAATTATCCTAAACTATTTTGAAAATTTCTAAATTATTCGGATAATATTCGAAAACCATTTTGGAATTTTCTAAATTATTCTAAACTATTTTGGACAATCCTAAATTATCATAAACCATTTTGGAATTTCTAAAATATTCTAAACCATTTTGAATTTTTGTAAATTATTCTAAACTATTTTGGAATGTCTAAATTTTCGAACAATATTGTAAACCATTTTGGAATTTCTAAATTATTCGGTCAATATTCTAAACTATTTTGGAAATTTTAAATTATTCAGTCCATGTTCTAAACCATTTAGAAATATCCTGAACTAATTTATTATTTTCTAAATTAAATATTAAATGAAAAATGAAAAATACCTGAACTGGAGTACAAAACGATCAGACAGTCAGAGAGACGAGACGAGAAGAGAGAAAGGGAGAAAGGGAGAAAGGGTGGCAGGGAGGTCCTATGGGGGTTGGGGTTGTGAGGCAGGGAGGAATGGGGGCTAGGGTTTTGCTTAAATAGCGAAAAACTGCAAAACCGTAGTTTTTATTCCCGGTTCTAGAACCGCAAATTTAATCTCCGATTCTATAAACCGGAAATTTTTCTCCGGTTTTAGAGAGGCTAGAACCGGGAAAAAAAATTGCGGAAAGGAGGCTTAAAACCGGAAATAAAGTTTGCAATTTGGTCATTTTTGGAAATCCGGCGAAAAAAAGTGTAGATTGTGAAATTATTTAATTATTTTGGATATTAATAGAAAATTCGGTGTCTAATTGATGCACATTGAAATTATTAGATTTGTTGCTGGCAGTTGAAAGAATTTGGGGCTACAAATTACAAAATGTATTATTAATTTTTTCATTGATGGAAGTCAAATTTGTAGCTTCCGGTATTTTCATTTTTTTTTTTGAGCAGCAAGTTCTGATTTTTCAAATAAAATAGTTTTGTCACAAGAGAGGTGAACTTAAAGAGTTGAATTCATGACTAGCATAGCTAACAAGTTATTGCAGAGAAGCAAATTTTTTGAATTGCAGAGGATTGAGAATTTAGATTCCAGAGGAGCCGGATCCGATGAATAAGGAGCTATGGTCTACGGATGGGAGTGATGCTCTCCATTAATTTAGCGATTTTTAGCGGGCAGTCAAACTGAAGAGACCCGAATCCTGTAAAGGTCAATTTGATCCAATTATAGCACCAATTATTCACTATTGGAGAGTGGAGACCAACCTATATACTGATATAAAATTTGTTGTATTTCTCTACTGGCCCAAAAAAGCATGCGTTAGCACCAAGTCCAAAATCAAAATCTTATGATCCAATTATCGCAAGTGTCAAACTCAAAAATCTATTGGATTGGCTTCAAACAACACATCCAAACCGTTAAAACCGGTCTACTTCATGAGTGATGCATTTACATGTCAAATTTTTAATTTTCCGAACTAGTCTAGTATAAAGTCAAGCGGTCAAAAAATAATGAAAAATAAACTCATTAAAATGAACTTATAAATCATCTTTTTTTGACCGCTTGACTTCATACTAAATTAGTTCAAAAATTAAAAAATTTGTCATGTAAACGCATCACTCATGAAGTAGATCGGTTTAAACTGTTTGAATGCATCATTTGAAGTCAATTCAATAGATTTTTGAGTTAAACACACAGTACCTGTTCGGTAGCACGACTTAAGCATTCTTAGAGCTCCTTATGCTCTTAAGTCCACCGAACAAGTCTGCCTTAGTGGAGATTAGTGACTTCCTTTACTAAGTAGGCCTTCCCCTCTCCTTAAGAATGTTGCTTCCTTTGAGCCTCCTTAGAAGCAAAAACACAGAATTTTCGGACAATATTACCCTCAAAAGCAGACCTCCTTAAGGACCCTTCTCTTTCTTTTCATTTTTCTATTGTCTTTCTTCTCTCCTGAGGGAACGATTCCCTAGACGCGGGAAAGAAGAAAAACCATCGTCTCCGGTAAAGTTTAGTGTCGATCTCATGGCCGACACTTTAATCCGACAGCACTACGAGATTCGCACCGAAATGCTCTTTCCATAGACACCCTTCTTGTATTATCTCTTCTCAAGTCCCATAAAATCTCTTCTTAAGCTGTCACATGATACTTCTCTTTCGCTTTCTCCTCTTGAATTGGTCTCTCCTTTCCCTTTATTTCTCGTTGTTCTTTGGCTACAAAATTATCCATCTAATTTTGTCAATCCAGCACTAGGCTTCACCTCTTCTTTACTCCGTGCTTGCTCGAGTGATTTGAACGGCCGAATTGTTGACGAAGTTGGGAACGCAGAGGCACACAAACCCCTAGCCGCTCCATAGCTAATCCATCTTCACCGAAATTAGGAGCAATTTCAGGTAAGGTCAGCTGTTCTCGATTACTGTTTATATATGATTGAGCTTACTTTTTTGAGCTTACCAAAATTTGGAGAAATTTAGAGCTATCGACCTTCACCGAAAAAATGAATCAATTCCTCTGTGTTGAGTTTACTGTTTATATGTGGCTGAGCTCCTTCGAGAGTTCTATGTAGGAAAAACAAACTTTTATTTTTAGAGAAGTAAAGAGAAAATTGTTGATTATCAACTTTAAAATTGAAATTACTTTCTTGCCTTTTGGTTTTAATACTCTGAGCTTGCTCGTCTAATGACGTTTTGGTTTTGACACATCAAAGATGCATTATACTCTGTCAGAGAAACTCACCTGCGATGCCAGCAGGTATAGGATATCTTAGAGTATTATAAGAAATTTTTGTGCATGCCTTTGGTGCTGTAACTTACAAGAGGCATTTTGAGTTTCTTTTTGAGAAAGACTTCTGCATATTGTTATTACCAATTATGACTTGGGTTTATTTCTTATTCCAGAGCCACTATTACAGGTCCCCTGAAGTTCTTCTCGGTTACCCTTATCCTTATATCACATATTGGCATGTTATCATTTGTTTCAACTTTTGCTTGAATTTTCTATTGAGAATTCATTGGTTATATATAGCTGTTGCATATTTGTGAATTCACTATTTCTCTTTTTCACCTATTTTTTGTTGCAAATGTAGTATGGATCATGTAGTGGAACAAACATGTGCAATTAGAGGCAAGAAAAGTAAGAGACGAGTGTTCGCGCAGAAGCGCAACGCAAGTTTCGGTACGCTTGAGGGCGTACCTTTTAAAACCGCGCTTACACTTCAGAGTAAGGGTTGCAAGTGCACAACCCCTATCGAGTAGTATAATCGGGTATCGATCCACAGAGACGGTCAATTACTAGGTTAGAATCTACCAAACTCAATTAAAAACTAGAAGTGAGAAGGTTTTGGTTTGGTATTTAAGTTCCTAAAAAGGTCAATTCAAGCAATTCAAACAGTGTAATAAAATGCTAGAAGAAATGTAAATTGTGTTTTGATTATGGATAAAAGGCGTTTCCAGGGTTTCAGATTTCATCTGTGATCTGCCTCTAGTGGTACGGCCCGTACCAAGTTAGTACGGCTAGGCCGTACTTCACTTGGTAAGGCAAGGCCGCACCACTCTGGTAAGACCCGTACTGGCTTGCCAGAACAGAGCTTACCAGTTCGAGTTGATGCATTCCTTGCTGGTACCTCGTGCTAAACTCTTTAGAAAGATTCAATTGACCATACCTAAGGTTCCTAAGCCTCAACCGTCGTGTGTTGGATCAAGATCTAGGTTGGAATGCAATTGATTGCCTTTTAGGGATTTCTACACCTCAATTCTCATGTGTTGGTACAGATCTACCCTAGCTGGTTGATTGGAGACCTAAGGCACCCTCTAATCTGTCGATTAGAGGAGAATTCAACCTCTCGGCTTCAATTCGAACAAGTCTACCCTAAACAATTGATTTGGTTGAGAGATTGAGATGATCACATGACCTTGATAGGTTCGATCTAAACCTAGAGATTCATCATACACAATCACAGCAATCAAAGCAAGAGATGGCAAAGAAAATCACAATCAATCAATCAAAAGAGTTCATACAAGATACGAGTCAAAGAAAGTCAAAGCAAATCAAGAATCCATCTCTAAACCCTAGAAACTGAAATAACTACTCACAGCACATGATCTGATCTAAAAATACAATAAAAGGGATAGAGAAAGCCATGGATCGAAGGGATCGAGAGGAGGAAGCTTGATCCGTCGAGTTTCGCCTCTTCCTCTTCCTTCTTTCTTGCTCCTAGCTCCTCAGCTCTCTTTCTCTCTCTTACTGTGCTCTCAAATAGATCTGGAATGGAATGAATGTCGAAATTGGAGAGTTCCCCGCTTTAAATAGCCTCTGCCAAAATTTGAATCTGTCAGGCCGCCTTTAAGTACGGCCCGTACCAAATTGGTACGGCCTGGCCGTACCAGGCGTGATGAGCTGAAAAATGGCCAAGTCTGGTGAGACCCGTACCAAGCCTGGTAAGGGTCGTACCTCATCATCTGAATCGCCGTTTCTTCGTGTGTTTTGCTCCAAACCTGCAGAAAACAAACAAACACTCAGCAGTACCAAATTCTAAAGATATATCGATGAAATGCACATGATTCTGGTGAATTAGGGCACGAATCTGGTACTAAAACAGGCCTAAAATAGACTAAATATGCGAGGTATCAAATTCCCCCAAGCTGAACCTTTGCTTGTCCTCAAGCAAAAAGTTTCAAACTCGGGTAAAAGTGCTGGACAACTAAATCTAAATGCAGATACAAGTCTAAATGTAAAAACCTACGTGAGTCTGCTATAGTCAAGAATTTCTAGAATCGATTCGGTTGTAATTCAAACATCCCTTTATAAACCTTGATTCACTCCACCAATTAGTCAATTGAACTTCTTATTTTGAGATGCTTCTAACAATGGAAAGACTAATTACCTAGGTTTGATCGAAACAATTTCATTCTTTTTCCGAGTCAGTGCTTTTATTCAAGGTGATTTTTCTTTTCATTTTCCCTCCCCCAAGCTTGAATCAAGCTTAAGGGTAAGAAAGTTGCGAACGAAGTGTGTTGGTATGAGCAAAATTTTCTTTCTTTATTTCTAATTGGGAGACGAGCTCAAAGGCGCCCATTCGAGGCTTATTGCCAGTACTCTTATGTTCTCCATCTTTTTTCATTTCTTTTCTCTTTTTTTTTTTTTTTATTTGCACATACCATGAATACACACATCCATTAGTATTCACTCATACCAATGGATATTCCAAACTTTCTTAATTTGAAAATCCCAATTCCTAAAGGCACAGTTCAGTTTTTTCGAATAATCTCGTTCGATTCAATTCTAAGTTTGTTTCATCTTTTCAATTATTAAAAACATCTCAACCTAAGCAATTCATTAACCAATCATGGGTTAGTTCCAGTTCACTCAGGTCTATCCTAATCACAACTAAATTGTTTCAAAGTTATTCTCAATTCTAGCAAATCACACAAATCTTCACCTAACAATGCACGAAAATACGAAAAAATGCAAGAAAAATAACAGTAAAGTAAACATGACCTACATGCAAATGTCATCCCCCCAAGCTTAGCCTGAGCATTGTCCTCAATGCTTCAAGACTATGAGATAAAAGAGATAAAAGAAGCTCGGGGAAAAGAGAGCGAACCTGATCAGTCCTCGGGGTGGTCGTACCAGAGCCAGTCGCTAAACCGCTCCTCTATCCCAGTCACTCGCTGCATGAGATCATGGAGTGTGGCGCCTTGCTGACGGAGTGTGGCGCCATGCTCATAGAGTGCAACACCCTGCTCCTGACGCATGTCGTACATCAGGTGGTAGACATCCCGGATGGTGAGCTCAGAGACCGGAGGAGGATACACGGGTCTACCGGAGGAAGTGGATGGTCCGGCTGCGTAGGCAGAGGGTCCGGCAGCGTAGGTGGAGGTGGATGGGCCAGTCTGGTACGTGTGAGGGCCAGCTCCATATGATGAGGTACCTGCATCAAAGGGTGGGACATGTACCTGCTCGGAGAAGGGGGGAGCCTGGCCGGGGAATGGGTGCACATGAGGAGAGAGAGGATGCGTCTGCTCATGCTGAGCCTGGACTGGAGAGGTGGTGGCATCGATCATGTCCTCATCGCCCTGCGGTGGTGGTGGAGGAGGTGGAGGTGGGGCTCCAGGGGCAGGCCGCACGCGGGGCGGACGGCGGAAATACCAAGTGCTCCGGTCATCGAAGGAGAGAGTGACCGGGAAAGGCATGACATAGCTGGTCCTCCCGTCAGGCATGCGCCAAGCCCAAGCACCTCGCCCCTCGCGTCCTGCCGCTGACTCGATGAACTTGTAGGTGGTGAACTGAGTGAGAGAGAGAGATCGGGAGCTCCTGCACTCCTCATCGCCGATGATCTGGAGGTGTAAGCGCTCGGCGATCAGAGTGACATAGGCCGAGATGTAGACAATGCCACCCGGCTTGGGCTGCCTCTGGATGTCGAGCCAGTGGTGGATCATAGCGAGCATCAGATCGGGCCGCTCGAGAGTGCTGTCGGGGCGCAGCATATGATCCACCAGCTGCAAATCCTCAACATTGGCGCGGGCGAACGTCTCGCCACGTGCAAAGATGGTGCAACCGAGGATACGCAGCAGACATCGGATGACTGGATGAGGGACATTGAGCTGCTTGTACTCTTTGTTGACAGCTGACCCGGCAGGGGCGCCAGAGATCAGCGCCCAGAAGCTGTCGCGCTCCAAGTCCCCAGAGAAAGAGAGGGAGTCAGTAGTCGGGTTCGGCTCAAAGCCAAACCACTCCCTCAAGTCAGACAGCCGCACACGGTGGGTCTCACTCAGCATGCGGAACTTGATGAACGGGTTATCGTTCCGCGTGTACTTGAGCTCCAGAGAGGATAGAAACTCAATGGTGAGCTTCTTGTACCCCCTCTGGGCGATCGTCCAAAAGGCCGGAGTGATCCCGATCCGGGTGGTAAGGCGGAGGAACTCAGCCTCAAGTCCCAGCGTCTGTAGGGCAGAGAAGTCAACAATCCTCGTATTGTTGATCTTCTTCTTCAGCAGCATATCGAAGTACTTGAACTACCGACGGGTCGGCATGAAGAAGTACTCCTCGGTGTACGCATCGGCACGCTGGGTGGTGTCAGAGAGGGCCGCATCAGTGCCAAAGGAGTCAGAGGCGTGGTCGGAGCTATGGACGGAGCCGTGGATGGAGGCCTGGTCAGAAGCCTGGTCCTGGTCAGAGGCCTCGTCAGAGCCCTGGTCCTGGTCAGCAGATGGGTGGTAGGAGGGGCTCTCCTGTGGGCTCCGGTGAACGGACGGAGACCCACTGGATGTGGTCTCACCCTCATAGTAGATGGGCTCGACTGCGTCCCGAAGGGAAACACTCTGGCGGGACCCGGTCCTGGCTGCACTCTCCTGGGAGTGGCGAGATGCGCGGGAGCCACTCCGAGACGCACTCCGGTGGGAGTGATGAGAAGACGTAGGTGCAGCAGCAGGAGGGACGTCGGCTGGCACCCGAGACGCACTCCGGTGGGAGTGATGAGATGACGTGGGGGCATCAGCAGGAGGGACGACGGCTGTCGGGCCAGTGGCGGAAGGAATGGAGGTGTCAGAGGGTGTGGAGGAGCGAGAGGATTGCCGACGCATTTCTCTCAGACGCTCGTGGCGTTGGCTGGTTGAGGGTCCGACTGGGTAGGTACGGCCTGGTCTGACTGGGTTGGTACGGCCTGGTCTGACCTAGGTTGGTACGGCCTGGCCGTACAAGCTGGTACGGGCCGTACCTACCTTAGGTTTTTGGTGTGGGCTGGTAAGGGCCGCACCAACTGGTACCAATGACAAATTGGGTTTTCTTGCAACCAATTAACTCCTAAACCAGACAAGGAGAGTACACAAAACAAAAATGGGCTGGTTAGGGTTAATTGGTACAAACTGGTACAGGTTTGGTGTCAGGTCAGTACGGCCGTACCTACCTGGTACGGGTGGGCCGTACCAGGCTAGGGTTTGACAGAATCGGTGCAGAACCGAGAGAAGAAGAGAGGAATGCACGATAAATGGGTGAAAACAAAGAAAATGGAGGAAGAGGTACTAACCGAGAGCAAAGACGTGGTGCGGGTCGGATCGGTGAGGTGCGGGTCGGACCGAAGAGAAGTGCGGGTCGGACCGAAGAGTTGCTGGTGGTGCGCTGCTCCTTGTGCTCGGTTAGGGTGGAAGGATGAGAGGAAGAGGGAGTGAAAATAGAGAGGGAGAGGGAGAGAAGAGAGAGAAGAGAGAGGGAGAGAGGTGCGGCTGGGAAAAAGGGGGAAGGGGTGCGGGTACGGGGGGTTTAAAAAGAAAAAGGCGACAGTTAATGCGTCGGTTCGCGTCTCTGACCTAGGTACGGCCTGACCGTACCAAATTGGTACGGGCCGTACTAACCCTTCATTTTTCAGGCCGTACCAATGTGGTATGGCCTAGCCGAACCAACCTCAAATTTTTTTGGTTTCTCTTTCTCGTGACTTCTCAAGCCGCTCGTGATGCAATGCAGAAGAATGAATGCATGTCTATCTGTTCCTAAGATGCAAAACAGGTAAAAATGGCTTGGGCTGCCTCCCAAGGAGCGCTCGTTTTAGGTCTCGAGCTCGACCTTCTCTCTTCAGGCTTTGGTTGGAGATGGATCGGAGAGATCCAAGCTCACTCGCATTTCTTGGGGATGATCAGCAATGTAGTGCTTGAGACGCTGACCATTGACTTTGAAAGTCTGCCCCTCCTTGTTTTCCAATTCCACGGCGCCAAATGGGAACACTGCCCTCACCCGGAATGGACCGGACCACCTGGACTTCAGCTTCCCTGGAAAGAGCCTAAGTCGAGAATTGAACAAGAGGACCAGGTCTCCCTCATGGAACTCACGAGGCATGATGCGCTTGTCGTGAACCTGTTTGGTCCTTTCCTTGTAAATTCTCGCGTTCTCGTAGGCATTGAGACGCATCTCCTCTAACTCATGCAAGTCAAGGATGCGTTTCTCTCCAGCTGAGAGCAAGTCCATGTTGATGGCCCGTGTGGCCCAGTATGCCTTGTGCTCAATTTCCACGGGCAAGTGGCAGGACTTTCCGTACACCAATTTGAAAGGGCTCATCCCAATCGGAGTTTTGAAGGCTGTACGGTAGGCCCAAAGTGCGTCACTCAGCTTGAGCGACCAATCCTTTCTCGTTCGAGCAACGGTCTTCTCCAGGATAGACTTGATCTCTCTGTTGGAAATCTCGGCTTGACCGTTGGCTTGAGGATGGTAGGATGTGGTCACCTTGTGAGTGACTCCATGGCGACTCAGGAGATTGTCGAACTGGCGGTTGATGAAGTGCTTGCCACCATCACTGATGACGGCTCTTGGAACTCCAAAGCGAGGGAAGATGATGTCAGTGAACAGTCTTTTCACTGCATTGGAGTCCGCATTCTTGCACGCTACTGCCTCCACCCACTTGGAGACGTAGTCAACTGCCACCAGGATGTACTCGTTCCCACACGAGGGTGGAAACGGTCCCATGAAGTCAATGCCCCAGACATCAAAGATGTCTACCTCTAGAATAGAGTGGAGAGGCATTTCATTCCTCTTGGAGATGTTCCCGGTGCGCTGACACTTGTCACAAGCTGCAACGAAGGTCCTAGCATCTCTGAAAAGTGAAGGCCAGAAGAAGCCGGATTGCAGGACCTTTGAAGCAGTCTTGGAGAATGAAGCGTGTCCTCCGTAGGCTGAGGAGTGGCAGTGCTCAAGAATGGAGCGCGTCTCGTCGTATGGTACACATCGTCGGTAGATGCCATCAACGCCAGTCTTGAAGAGGTAGGGGTCGTCCCAGAAGTAGAACTTGGCGTCCGATCGCAGCTTCTTCTTCTGCTGGTATGACATGGTAGGAGGAAGTACTCCTGAGGCGAGAAAGTTCGCAATGTCTGCATACCAGGGCGCTGACTTGGTGTTCACTCGGTCAGTTGCATGGAACGTCCGATCTTGCACCGCATGAGTCGCGTGCATCGGTGTACCAACCGAGTGGATCTCCTCCATGGCAGAAATCGAATGGAATTGGTCATCAGGGAACGAGTCATCAATTGGCAGGCTACCAGAGCCCTCATCTTCCCAGCGAAGCCGGGACAGATGGTCAGCCACGGTGTTTTCGACTCCTTTCTTGTCCCTGATTTCGATGTCAAACTCCTGCAGGAGGAGAATCCACCTAATCAAGCGAGGTTTGGCATCCTGCTTGCTCAACAGATACTTGAGTGCGGCGTGGTCAGTGTAGATCACTATCTTGGAACCAACCAGATAGGATCTAAACTTGTCGAGAGCGAACACAACAGCCAAAAGCTCCTTTTCGGTTGTTGTGTAGTTCATCTGGGCAGGGTCTAGCACCTTGCTAGCGTAGTAGATAGCACATGGCTTGTTCTCCTTCCGCTGCCCAAGAACCGCTCCCACAGCGTAATCACTCGCATCGCACATCAATTCGAATGGCAAGGTCCAGTCTGGAGGCTGCAGGATGGGTGCTGAGACAAGGGCTTCTTTCAATCGGCAAAACGAATCGACACACTCCTGCGTGAAGATGAAATCAGAGTCCTTGATGAGCAGGTTGGTCAATGGTTTCGCGATTTTCGAGAAGTCCTTGATGAATCGGCGGTAGAAGCCAGCGTGTCCCAGAAAGCTTCGCACAGCTTTGACATTTGTTGGGATCTCCAGCTTCTCGATCACCTCCACCTTGGCTTTGTCAACCTCAATTCCTTTGGAGGTCACCACATGTCCAAGGACAACTCCCTCTTGGACCATGAAGTGACACTTCTCCCAGTTCAGGATCAGGTTGACCTCTTCACACTTCTCCAGGATTTTACAGAGGTTGGCTAGACATGAGTCAAAGCTGGTTCCATAGACAGAGAAGTCGTCCATGAAGACCTCAACCTCTTTCTCGATGAAATCCGAGAAGATAGCCATCATGGCTCTTTAGAAGGTGGCAGGTGCATTGCACAGACCGAATGGCATCCTACGGTATGCGAATGTACCGTAGGGACATGTGAAAGTGGTCTTGTCTTGGTCGTTCGGGTGAATGGGGATCTGAAAGAATCCTGAGTACCCGTCAAGGTAGCAAAAATGAGAATGAGTCGCCAGCCTTTCAAGGAGTTGGTCGACAAACGGCAGTGGGAAGTGATCCTTACGCGTGGCAGTGTTGAGCTTCCTATAGTCAATACACATGCGGTACCCAGATACCACACGAGTAGGGACTAGCTCGTCCTTTTCATTTCTCACCACTGTCGTGCCTCCCTTCTTGGGCACCACGTGAACGGAACTCACCCACTTACTGTCAGAGATGGGATAGATGATGCCTGCATCCAGGAGTTTGAGAATTTCCTTTTTCACCACCTCCTTCAGGTTGGGGTTGAGTCGCCGCTGGTGCTCCACAGACGGCTTGTGATCATCCTCGAGAAGAATCCGGTGTGAGCAGATGGCTGGGTTGATCCCTTTCAAATCCTTGATCGAGTACCCAATCGCGCCCTTGTGAAATCTCAGCTTCTCCAGAAGTTTGGCGGTTTGATCGGGGTTTAGACTCGCATTGACGATCACAGGACATGATTTTTCTGGATCGAGGAACTCGTATCGGAGATTGGTTGGAAGAGGTTTGAGTTCGGGAGTTGGACGCTCAGGCTGATCGTTGTCACGAGTCGCATCTGGGTGATCTGACTCGTGTGCTGTCGAGACGTCGGCCTTGGCAGGCTCCGTTCCACTCCTCGTCTCATAGTGTGATGTACGATCCTCCAGATCCTCAGGAATCGCATCTGCTGCACAAATTGACTCGCTCGCCTCGCTTGGCAACTTGGAGAGGAATTCAGCGTCTTGGCGCAGCGAGTTGTTGACTTGTTCAAGAAAGTAGTCCTTGGCCAGATCAGCCAAGCACTCCTCTATCCCGTCAACTCGGAAACATGTCTCAGATCGTGACGGATATCTCATGGCACGATCGATTTGGAATTTCACCTTCTCTCCTCCAAAGTTCAGAGTCAGAATGCCCTGCTTCACGTCAATTATCGCGCCAGCTGTACTCAGAAAAGGTCGCCCCAAGATGATTGGGACTTCCTTATCTTCTTCCATCTCCATGACGATGAAATCGACGGGCACGAAGAACTTCCCAACTTGAACTGGCAGATCCTCCACCACACCAAGTGGAAGTCGGACTGAAGAATCCGCCAACTGCAGTGTCATCCTTGTGGGCTTGAGCTCCCCCACTCCTATGCGATCATAGATGGTGCGTGGCATGAGACTCACGCTCGCTCCTAGATCACACAGGGCTTTCTTGATTGTAGCCTTTCCAATGGTGCATGGAATGGAAAACTTTCCAGGATCGTCCAATTTGGGGGGTAGCTCGCTTTTCAAAATTGCACTGCACTGCTCCGTCAGCTTGACTGTCGCGTGCCCCTCTAAGCTTCTCTTGTTGGAAAGGATGTCCTTCAGAAACTTGGCATAGGTGGGCATTTGGGGTCAAAGTGTCGGTGAAAGGGGATGGTGATCTTGCAGCTGCTTGATGACGTTGCGAAGTTGGCGAATTGCTCTTCAGTCTCGTCTCAGCTAATCTCTGGGGGAATGGAACAGTGGCCGGTATGGAGGGGTTTCT
>JAJGRW010000881.1:239870-424219 GCA_025461045.1 Carex parvula | reverse complement strand
GAATTTTAACAGGGGTGTGTCTACAAGAATGGAATTCGCTACTTTACACTCTCAGCCATATATCTTTCACTCATACCACTGACAACTGGCCTGGAGATGGGAGTCAACTGGGAAATTCACAGTAAAATCAACATATTACATGCTCAATTTTGGAGGGGTTACTATTGATAATCCCCTACTTTTTTGGTCTATACCTGTTCCACAAAAAATCCAGATATTTATTTGGTTAGTTTTCAAAAACCGGATTTTATCAAAAATGAACTTACAAAAAAGAGGTGGCAGGGCACAACAAAGTGTGTATTCTGCCAAGAACAGGAAACTGTCATCATCTCTTAACATGTTCTTTTGCCGAACAAATTTGGTTCTGGATGGGCCAGTGCCAAGATCAGTTCTTATCATGGCAGACCTTTAAGAATGTCAAGGAATTCGTTCTCGGTTGTGCCCCCCGTTCAACGGTCGGCTTTTTTTCTTATATTTTGTGCGGTATGCTGGACATTATGGAAGCACCGCAACGAAGTTTGTTTTCAAAATGCCTCCCCTAAATCATCTAGGCAGATAATCATACTTACTACTCTTTGATAATATATTGGACAGGTCATACTAAAAAGGCAAAGATGAAAGAATTCGCCAGGAGGTACAAATGGATGCCAACTGAAGAAACTGGAGACAATCCCTCTTCGCATTTGGATCCCAGGAGATGACCAAATTCAGCCTTATCAGCCAGCTCAGGAAGAAGAGGAACAGAGTTCGGGATAGCCCTCTATAGCATCACATAACTAAAGTCGATGGAGCATCTTGTTATTAGTTATTGCTCAAGTTTTGTTTACATTTTGGTCCTCCTTAGTAGACTTGATTATGAGTGGTAGACATACATATTAAGTAGCTTTGGTTCTGGGTACTATCCTTCGAGATAGATGTTGGTTGTATTTGAACTTAGGGGTAGATGATCTCCCCTAAAAACAATGTAACCGCTACTTGTTTCAGTAACATGAAACTGGGCCCCCCGGCCTTTTTAACCAAAAAAAAAAAGATCACCGAATAAAGGTTCAATATAAACCGTTTAGAGAGCTTAGAAAAATTAAGGGGAATCCATGTATACCTCTCAAAAACTTAAATTACGTATTTCCCCTCTGAACTTCGAATTACGTATTCTCCCCTAAACTTCCGAAACTCACAAATTTATCCATTTTATTGTCTTTTGTATTAGAACTCATTTAAATTTGTAAAATACCCATTTTGTCCTTCATTAAAATAAAAAATTTGTAGCTTGCTTAAGAAAAAATATCGGTCTTGTATTTGATCGGTTTTCGAGAGAAAAATGGATATTTTATAAATGATAAATGGTATAATGGGTATCCGGTTTTCGAGGGCAAATGAGTATTTTGTAAAGGGTAAAGGCTTAATGGTTATATTATTAGATCAACATTTTTCTTACCCTCTGATCGGAATGAGGAATTTTACGCTCAAACGAGAAATAGAATTAGAATTCTTTCTCTTCGCTTGATCGGAAGGAAAGTATCGAAGGAAGATGACACGATTTGACGAGATTTGAGAAGGGAAATTCCTCCAACGAAATCACAGCAAAGTGAAAGGTATTTGGCGAGAAATGATTTCGCCAAGGTGAAATTACGTCGCTGCCCTCATTACTGTCTGCTTTTACACCGCTGCCATGTCGTCGTGAGAGAAGCTGCGAGTTTCAACTTTGCTGAAGAAGACGTGGTTGAAGGGGAAAAAGAGGCGGAGGGAGGTTTTTCTTCTTTTTTTCCTCCTGTTCGAAGCTTTGCAATTCTTTGATTTTGGGGGAGAAGAAGAGGCTTTGACCTGATGGCGTACTTTGTAAATTAAGTGAACTTTTAGACTTTTTTTGAACGGTCAACTATTGAATTCTATTATGCTGTTTAACCCTTCCGATCAACAAAATTCAATTTCAAATCTATTCTAATCATTTCTTTTCTATTGAAATGAAGTCTATTCTTGTTAATTTTGCTTCCGATCATAGTGTTAAACAATCAACAATTTTGTATGCTTTTAATAAAGTGTAAAATGGGTATTTTATAAATTTAAAATTAGTTTAATATAAAAGACTATAAAATGGATAAATTTGTGAGTTTTGAAAGTTTAGAGTGAAAATATGTAATTTTGAAATTTAGAAGAGAAAATATGTAATTTTAAATTTTTTGAGAGATATATGTGAAATTACCCCAACAACTAAAGAAGTCTTTTGGGCTTCACATTGGAATTCACATCATTCCTAATCAAATTATCAGAACAAATTTAAGAATGAAATTCATTTATGTATTTCAATTAATGATCAATAAATTGCAACACAAAACGGTCCAAGGTGCAATTAAGCCCACTCCCTAATTTAAATTTTTTATATTTACCTGATCGAATGCGGATATGAAATAGTTTTTATTCGTACACTTACATGTTTAGATAAAAAAAAAAATCTTTGTCTGTACCTGTACTCAATAAGTTAATGGGTTTTTTTTGTCCATACCCATCTTATCGAATGTGATACTAGTCAAATAAACAGATAAAATAGTGCCATTAACACCTCTACATGTTAATTTCTTCCCTAATCTTTCTTTTCTCCTCCAACTCGTAATCGTGTGATTTAAATTGATGGCTCAAAATTGTTTGCCATAAAAGCAGCGAAAACGAATCCCGCTCGCCAATCGCCAAGTGCCCCTCCTCATGAGGAATTCAGATCATCCCCGGTACCGTAAAAGAGAATCTATTAGAATTAGTGGATCTGAACCATTCTTTTAACCTGGCACGCATCTTAAAGGGAACCCCTACATCTTCAATAGGCATTATATTAAGTTAGGCTCGACTGAAAGTAAATCTGTGCCATAAAGTTGTGGCCCCACTTTACAATACCTAAGAGGATACTTGTGTACCGTAAAAGAGAATCTATTAGAATTAGTGGATATGAACCGTTCTTTTAACCTGGCAAGAATCTTAATGGGAACCCCCACATTTTCAATCGGCATCAGATTGAGTAAGGCTCGACTGAAAGTAAATCTGAGCCATAAAATTGTTGCCCACTTTACAATACTTAAGGATACTTGTTATCTCATGAGAGACTCATAATTTTACTCTACAAACAGAGTGATGATATTAACACTGTTATTTCTTTATATTAATGGTAATTCACTATTCATATTCATTTCCATAACTAAAATATCTTTCTAAAAGCACTCTGTTTGTTCAGTTTAATAAAATATTGCTCTTGATTAATTACTTTTGCATCATTGCATGCCTCGGTTTTTTAGCTTATCTGCAAATTATTTTAATGAATTAGTCTTGTGAAGTTTCAAAATTATGTACCATTTATTGTTAAAATGTAGAGATTTGCCTTTTCTTTTTGTAACCTAACCATGATAATTCATACTATTTCCTCTATTATGGATTTATGGTTAGCAAATGTCAGGAACGGAGGCTAATTTGGGGCTAATTCAATTTAATTTGGACTCAGTCAAATTATGTGAGGGGCCGACCGTTGAAGGGTTCGACTTATGCAAAGCGGGGCCCATAATATCAGAATTGGAGAGGGTCGCGTCGTCAATAAAAAGAGAAGAAGTACCGAAGACAATTGGAAGGCGGAGATCCAATATTGGGATATCCAACCAACGGATTTGATTAATTCGAATTAGAGGAGCTTCGCCTATATATATAGGTTTAGTCTATGGATAAGGATCATGAATACTGTTATCTGATTTTGAGAATTTCTTAGTTTTTGTTCTTACATTTCCATTGTACTTCTTTACCAGTTTAATACAATTCCAGATTTTCTTCCTTTCAATTCTTTCTTTCTTCATTTCAATTCTTTCTTTCTTTCTTACATTTCCATTGTCTCGTTTGGGCTGAGGGTCGTTACAAGTGGTATCAGAGCATAAAGATTGCATCTGGGATAGCAAGAATCGTGACAGCCAAGAGAACTAGACGACCACTAATGCCAACAACTTGCAGCAACACCAGCAACGAAGAGTTGACCATGGATTTAGCAACACTGACGACTAAGTTCTTACAATCAGAATCAGTGCAGCGTGACATGAGCAACCGTTTAATCCAGCTTGAACATCAGACAGCAATGGCGAACAAGCAACTCCAGGCCAATACTCAAGCTGTCAGCACCAACACTCATGCTATTGCTGTAATGGATCAGAATCTAGATGTCATGTCTCAAGCCAATTCTCAGCAATTCAAGGAGATCAATACCAATATGGGTGAAATGGCTCGACTAATGACAGCCATACATGCAAGAATTGGGGGTTCTACATCAGACACTTCAGAAAGCAGCAACTCTGCCAATCCAATCGTGCAGCAAGAAAATCCTGATATGGCCAACCAAGGTGTAATTTTTGAACAAGAACAATCAAGAAGGAACGACATGCGTCAAGAGGGAAGGCATACTGAACAAAGAGTGAACCTACCTCGAATGGATTTTCCTAGCTTTTCTGGAAGCAAACCAAACAACTTGGGTGGAATGTTGCAACTTCTACTTCGACATGTATCAAATCCCTGAGGAATATAAATCAAGAATGGCAACTATGCACTTCACCGAGCAAGCTGAAGATTGGTACAGGTGTTTTAAAATAGCCAATCTAAACTCTCCACCATGGGCTATTCTAGTAGAGGAGGTGCTCAGTTTCTTCTCTAAAAACGATGGAAGTGCTGTTGATGAATTTAAGAGGGTGCATCAATCTAGACAATTGGAAGAATACATCACAAATTTCTTACAAGCAAGGGCTAGACTGACCTATAAAAGAAGAATTACTAGTGAATATTTCTATGTTGAGGGTTTTATTAGTGGGCTGAAAGATGAACTTAAACATACAATAGAACTGTTCAATCCCACTACTGTTAATGATGCTATTAGATGTGCTAGGCAGATTGAGTTATCTCTTGATAGTACCCTTAGAAAGGTTAGTGCAGTAATTAAGCCAACACAGTACCAACACAAGCATCAGTACCAGAACCAACCTAATGATTCAAAATGGAAAGATAAAGGGCAAATTGTGCCAAGGATCAATCCAAAACTTGAAATTCCTAGAATTTTGAACAAACCCACTAATAACCTGAGTCTAGATCAATAAAGGATGCTTGGTTTATGTTTCAAATGTGAAGAGAAATGGCACTAGGGGCATAAATGTAATTCTAAATCCCTTCATACCATAGAAGCTGAAGAAAATATTAATACAAATGCTGACCAAATAGAACCAACAGGTGACCCAAATCAAGAGGGATTTGAAGATTATATTGAATTTGATGAGGGTAAAACTGCTGTTATTAACATCTGTAATGGACAGTACAATACTTCCATGACCTTTAAAGGAAAAATTGGATCAATACCTGTTGTTGCATTCATGGATAATGGGAGCACACACTCTTTTATTCACCCTGATATTGTTTACAATCTAGATTTACCTGTAGACAAAACAAAGCCATTGACAGTAAGTGTTGCCAATAGAGATAAAATGAGTACTGATCTGTTGTGCAGAAATCTTACATTCTCTTTACAAGACAATGAATTTAATGCAAATTTAAAAGTCTTAGATGTGCAAGGCCATGACTTGTTACTGGGCATGGACTGGTTGACTAGACTGGGTCCCACATTGGTTGATTGGAACAAGGGGAGCATGAAATTGAAGAAGAATGACAAGTTCATTAAGTTGGAGGATGAAGATGTGCAGGCTGAACTGAAGTTACTCACAGTCACTGAACAATCATCAAGTATGTTGAAAGAAGATTATGAGGAAGGACAAATCTTAATGGCACAAATCTCTCAACCTGATGATAAGGTAGAAATGGAGGTACATCCTTCTTTATTACCAGTTTTAGATGAATTCTCTGAGTTATTTGCTGAACCCACTGTACTACCTCCAAAAAGGGATATCGATCACAGAATTCTCCTAAAACCCGACTCAAAACCAGTCAACCTGCGGCCTTACAGATTCTCTCACTATCAAAAGCTAGAAATTGATAAAATAATTGAAGAGTTACTTAAGAACTCTTTTATTCGACCATCTTGCAGCCCTTATTCATCCCCGATTCTCTTAGTGAAAAAGAAAGACAACTCTTGGCGAATGTGTGTAGATTATAGGAAATTAAATGAGAATACGATAAAGAATAAATATCCAATACCCATAATTGATGATTTACTTGATGAATTGAAGCATGCTAAGGTGTTCACTAAATTGGATTTAAGGTCAGGATATCATCAAATTAGAATGCATGAAGGTGACATATTTAAAACAGCATTTCATACTCATGATGGCCTTTATGAGTTTAAGGTTATGCCTTTTGGTCTTACGAATGCCCCTGCAACTTTCCAAGCACTCATGAACTCAATATTTAAACCTTACCTTAGGAAGTTTGTGTTAGTATTTTTTGATGACATTCTTGTTTTCAGCCAAGACATTGAGTCTCATGTAGAGCATGTTAGAAAAACCTTTACATTACTAGCACAGAACCAATTATTCCTCAAAAGAAGCAAGTGTGAGATAGCTGTAGATCAAATAGAGTACTTAGGTCACATCATCTCCAAAGATGGAGTGGCAACTGACCCAAGAAAAATCGAAGCCATGAAAGACTGGCCAGTACCTAAAACTGTGAAGGCATTGAGAGGATTTCTAGGACTTACTGGGTATTATCGTAAATTTATCAAAGGCTATGGTGTGATATCAAAATCTCTTACTGACTTACTTAAGAAAGATGTCTTCCATTGGAATAGTGAAGCACAAGGTGCTTTTGAGACACTCAAGACAGCCATGACTCAAGCCCCAATCCTTGCTTTACCAGATTTTACACAGAAATTTGTAATTGAAACTGATGCTAGCAAACATGGTATAGGTGCTGTGCTTCTCCAGAATAATAGACCACTTGCTTTTATGAGTAAAAAACTAGGAACCAAAAATCAATTACTTTCTACCTATGACTAGGAATTCCTTGCATTATTGACAGCAATTACTAAATGGAGACATTATTTAATGGGGAATAGATTTGTTATTAAAACAGACCACATTAGTTTAAAATACCTTTTAGAACAGAAAATAAATATAGCTAGTCAACATAAAGGATTGAGTAAACTCTTAGGACTATATTACATTATTGAGTATAAAAAAGGTAAAGAAAATATAGTTGCTGATGCTCTATCTAGACAGGAAGAGCGACGTGGAAATTGTTTAGTTTGTGCAGAAACCAATTTCATTAGTGAAATCATACCTCAATGGGTGCATGACATCCATAGCAGCTATGTTGATGACCTGTGGATTGAAGGAATCAAAGAGAAGCTGAGCCAACAAGGTGAAGGAGATGCACACAATTCAGAGAACCCAGACAGTTCAGAGCATCCCTATTCACTGCATCAACAACTAGTGAGATATAAAGGAAGGATTTGCATTGGAAGTACTGGAAACTGGAGGCAAGTCATTTTAAGAGAAATGCATTCATCGACGGCAGGAGGACACTCTGGGGTAACAGCCACTTACCAGAGGCTAAAAAGGTCTTTTTATTGGCCTAACTTAAAAAGGGATATACACGAATTTATTAGGAATTATGGAATCTGCCAAATGAATAAGCCTGAACATATCCATCCACCGGGCTTACTACAACCTCTACCAATACCAGAAAATGCTTGGAGTAGTGTGGGGCTAGATTTCATCACAGGGTTACCAAAATCTGAAGGAAAGGAAGTAATCATGGTGGTGGTTGATCGTTTCACCAAATATGCACATTTCATTGCATTGGCTCATCCTTACAAAGCCTCAGATGTGGCTCAAGCCTACTTTGACTACGTATACAAACACCATGGGATGCCTAAAGATATCATATCGGATAGAGACCCTATCTTCACTAGCTGGTTTTGGAAGGAATTGATGGCGAGCTCAAATTAAGCACGGCTTATCACCCACAAACAGACGGTCAGACAGAATGGGTCAACCAATGTTTAGAGGACTACCTCCGTTGTATGGCATTTGATAAACAAAGGAGTTGGACAAAGTACCTGACAATGGCTGAGTGGTGGTACAACACGTCTTACCATAGTGCAATAAAGATGACACCTTTCGAAGCCTTATTCGGATACGCCCCTCCTCAATTGGGTCTAGAAAGCGCACCAAGGAGCCAAGTTGCAGCCGTTGACACGATTCTGAGAGATAGAAGGGCAACACTGCAACAATTAAAACTCAATTTGGCCAAAGCTCAAAATAGAATAAAGCAGTATGCGGATGCCAATCGTAGCGTGAGACATTTCAGCAGAGGTGATTGGGTTTATTTAAAATTACAACCCTATCATCAAATTTCAGTTGCAAGTCTAAAAAATCAGAAGCTCAACCCCAAGTTTTATGGACCCTATGAGGTGCTACAAAAAATAGGCACCAGTGCGTATCGTTTGAACTTACCTGCCGGTTCAGCAACTCACCCAGTCTTTCACGTTTCTCAATTGAAACAACACATTGGCGATGCTCAAATTACCACTCCTGACTTACCAGTGATTGGACCAAATGGAAATTTACAGTCCATTCCAATAGCCATTCTTGCAAGACGAATGGTTAAGAAACGAAACGCTGCTGAAGTTCAAGTACTGGTTCATTGGTCAAATCAAGAACTCGAAGATGCCACTTGGGAGACCTATCAATCAATCGCACAAAGGTTTCCAGAATTTATTCTCGAGGTCGAGAACGCTTTGAAGGAGGGAGGAATGTCAGGAACGGAGGCTAATTTGGGGCTAATTCAATTTAATTTGGACTCAGTCAAATTACGTGAGGGGCCGACCGTTGAAGGGTTCAACTTATGCAAAGCGGGGCCCATAATATCAGAACTGGAGAGGGTCGCGTCGTCAATAAAAAGAGAAGAAGTACCGAAGACAATTGGAAGGCGGAGATCCAATTGGGATATCCAACCAACGGATTTGATTAATTCGAATTAGAGGAGCTTCGCCTATATATATAGGTTTAGTCTATGGATAAGGATCATGAATACTGTTATCTGATTTTGAGAATTTCTTAGTTTTTGTTCTTACATTTCCATTGTACTTCTTTACCAGTTTAATACAATTCCAGATTTTCTTTCTTCATTTCAATTCTGTGAATCTTGTCTCGTTTGGGCTGAGGGTCGTTACAGCAAAACTTCATATGTCTATTTTACTACTTTTAGTTTGAGAATTTTAGATTTTCTTTACGATGGTATAATATTTTACTTCTTAAAATAAATAAAAAATTCAGTTTTATGTCCAAGTCATTTTCTTTGCTCTCTTTTATAGTGGAAGTTATTTTGTTTCTAGTTTGTTTTGAATTTATTCCATTAAGTGATATATGACAGATTTTGATATTAAAGTGATTGAAAAATATCGAATTTCAAATTAGAAGAAAAAAGGACAGTGACAAAAATAAACTTTAATCAGAAAACTCTACACATTTTTCATTATTATATTTCAGTGTATAATTAAATTATTAAGTGAAATCTAGGTTATGAAAGTACAATTTAAATATCTAATTTAGAATAAATTTAAAAAAATTCTACAATTTTTTATTTTAACCGAATATAATATTAGAGGAAACAAATCTAAACAATAATAAAGAAAAAAGAATATGTTATTTTAGAAATAATCAAGCAGAAATATAAAAGTGCATCATTTAAAAATTAATTATTATTGTATTAATATTTAATACAATAAATTATTGGGTAAATTAATATCAGGAGTTAGGCGGAGAAGATACCCACGGAAAAGAGAATTCACATCACCTCAGGTAACCTGACTGAGTACAATTGAAATGGATGGTGTTGGATTGTCCTTTTAACTTGACACGAATCTCAAAGCACAATTAATACCGGCTGAGAGTAAATGTGGGCCGTCCCTTTCAATTGTCTTGAGTCAGGTACCTGGGAGGATACGGATCCCGGAAAAGAAACAACCGGATCGTGCTCCATTTCGTCTTTTTTCTCTCTGGTTAGATCTCCGCCACGATACCCACAAAGAAAAAACAACCAGATCGTGCTCTGTTTCGTCTTTTTATCTCTCCCTTAGTCGCCAGTTAAGGGACATATCCTTTTCCAGCACCCCACTGAATCCTGTAACAGGTCGTGTCCAGTTTTGTTTTACTGGAGAAATCCTTAAAAAGGTAGTTTTGTCGCTTTGGCGCTCTCGCTGGCGTACTTCTCTTTCAAATTTCGAAACCTCGAAAGGACAAATCGTGGCGCCTCCTTGGTTTCGCTTAGAAGTTAGAAGGTTAGATCCAAGATCGCATTTTTCTATCGAGTGGCGCATGATCTCTTTTCTTCAGTAACTCTATTTTGTGGGTTCAATTTCTTCCCCGAGGTTATTCATTCCTTGGTCGAATTTTATGATCTCCATCCCAAATTTTCCTCTTTACATTATTTGACCAAAAAGGAACCGATTGAAAGAAGATAATTTGAGTGGATATGGGTAGATCTGGGAAGTGGATTAAATCGCTCATGAGCCTGAAGAAATCAGAAAGAGATAATTACCAGGTACCCCAGTCAATATCTTAATTTTTTATTTCTAGTTCTAGTTTATCAATTTATCAAAAAGAAATTTCCAAATTTATTTGTTGCATATAGATTAATCTAGTAACTTGATTTTTGCTTTAAGTTCTCTGCTTACAACTTGTACTCAATTTCTAAAGGTCATTAGTTGATAAGGGGGAAGCTTTAAATTTGATAAAATTAGGTCTGGTTATTCTAATTAAAGGACTTGGATACACACAGACACCCAAATTGAAAAGATCAAGTTTTTCAAGCATAGAAACTTCAATCTAAAATTCCAAATAGAAAACCAAATAGGAAGTGGAAGGTACTGGTAGGTTGTAGAGTACTTTTCTGAAAGCAATGATATGAAGTTGATTCAAATCTCTGTACTCGTGTTTTTTTTTTTTTTATTGGAAATATATCTGGCTGTTTTGTTAACAGGGAAAATCAATTGATGCAAACAAGAGCAAGATATGGAAGCTGTGGCGAACCTCATCTGGGTCAAGAAGCGGGAGTCACCGATCAGCATCAGAAGCTGCATCAGAGACTTCATCGGTGACAGCTGCAGATCCATTGACTTCAGCTGTGGCTGCATTAGTGCGGGCCCCACCACGCGATTTTCATGCTTTTAGGCAGGAGTGGGCAGCGGTCCGCATACAGAGTGCCTTTCGTGCATTCCTGGTAAAGTAAAATACACCTCATATTTTATCAGGCTTGCAATAAGTTCCAAATATTTATGAGATGATGGGACCTATAATATTCAAACTCATTTTAATACATTGTGTATTTGTATTGGTCAGTAACAAAAAGTTAGGAACTTAGGATAATAATGAATGCAGTCATCTGTTGGCTGATTCGACTAGGTTTGACTATTGAGGTGCTATTTCTTATATGCAGATAACCCACAATGTTGCTCCAAAAGGAATAGACTATTATTTGTAACACTGCATAATTGGATTTTATGTACAATTTTTTTCTTTCTCGTAAGATAAGGGTGCAAGTTGCTGAGTTGCATACTCCTTAATTGAGGACATTGTTGCAAATCTACACATGAATAACCTATAATATATTGTTGTTTAATATTCTTCAGGCAAGGCGGGCATTGAAGGCATTGAAAGGAATTGTGAGAATTCAAGCTTTGGTGCGTGGCCGGCAAGTTAGAAAGCAGTTGGCAGTTACACTCAAATGCATGCAAGCACTTGTCAGAGTTCAGGCCAAGGCGCGGGCCCAACGCATGGGGCTAACTTTTAGTGAAGAGCCTCCACAGGAGACCAATTGTACTAGTGATGATCCCATTAAACTAGCTGAGGTCAGCTCTTGGTAGAGTACTATTTTATTTTTTTTCACAACACCGAGTTTTATGTCTTTTGTTACTAAAAAAGGAAAAAAGAACACCCATGGCCATATGATAAGGTAATCTTTTATCTCATCTGCCTGAGGTTCTGATAAATGAAACACAATGTAAAGAAAAAGGAGATGAGGCTCTTGAGTTTGATTTAAATGTTTTTATGTAGAAGATCAAATTTGTTCTGACCAAAATGGGGTGTAAATTGTCTGAAATTTATTAAATTGATGTTGTCGGAATCATGATGGAATTCCATGAGAACCATTCCCTGCTTCTTTACAAAAAATATTCTAAATGCTCATGCTGGATGTGTTTATGTTTCCATGTAAATAGAACAATCCTGGTTGTTCCATGTAAATACAGATGAATAGAGACACTGTTGTGAAAGAACTTCAAAGAACCTTGATTTGTTAATATGATATTTTTGAAATATGTTTCAGGAAGGATGGTGTGATTGGCGAGGTAGTGTTGATGAAATAAAGGCTAAAATTCAAATGAGGCATGAAGCTGCTATTAAGAGAGAAAAGGCATTGGCTTATGCTCGATCTTCTCAACTGGTAACTTTTCTAGTTTTCAATTATTTGTTACAAATAACATAATAATGTAAGCACCCTTTCTTTTTCTTACTATACCCAGTGTTATTTAATTTTGTTTTATCTTTTAGCAATGGAAAGCGGCTACACCTAATAGGAGGTCGAATTCCCTCAAGCAATGTAACTCAACTATTCTGCAAGTGAGCCCCAACACGGTTCAGGTCACAAGAAACAATGTCTCCACCCGAGTTGCCGCAAAACCACCTAATGCGATTCTCTCTGCTTGCTCTTCCGACTTCCACTCTTTTGACGAGAGCTCCACTTCCACATCCTCTCTTTTCACGGCAACTCCAGTTGCAGGCAACTACATGAATTTGACCCAGTCAGCCAAGGCAAGGATGAGTGCCAGTAATTCTCAGAGAAAGGCTTTCTCTATTGTTGATTCACAGAGCAGTGGAGGGTCAGATTTGCCAGTTACATGCAAGCGTGTAAGTCGACTTGCATTGAATGGAAGGACTATATCTGGAACATTGGATAAAGAAAATTGCAGATTTGAAGAGAGGTTATCTCCATGTATTTAGCTTAGATTAATAATGAAAAATGTTTAGGAGGATGTTAAAAAAAGAAGTAAAAAAATTAGTAAATGTTTTGTTTGGCAGATTGTATGTACTATCTTTTTCTTTTCTTTTTTCATTTTTCTAAATTATTAGTATTTGTTTGTTGGCATCTGACTCCTGGTTAGAGAAATGCTTGTGGTGAATTGATGAATAGAAGTAAATGCAAAATTGCTCAAAAAAAAAGAAGAGATGTTTGACTCGTCATTTCATTTCATTTATTGCACTGGGCTTTTCCATTTTAGGCGAAATGTCAAGGATTAGTGCATGAAAATAGGAAAATAAAAAAGTATGCTGCAAATCCAACCAATCTTTTGTCAGGGTACCAAAGAAAAAGTGTGAGAGTTTTAACTTTTAACTTTTAACATTGTATTGTGCATTCAGCACGCTTAGCTTATTCTTTTTAGACGAGGGTTCAAATGCCTCCATTTTTGAAAACTTTAATAACTCAAAATTTAAAACTTAAAAATCAAAATAAAACCGTTGGATATGATCTAAATCATTTTATCTATGCACGTGTAAAAAATTATGATATTTCAATTTTGTTTTGGTTGTCATCAAGAGCTTGTAAAAAATGCATTAATGTGGATAATTTCTAGACGTTAATTTTTCAACTTATTGATTCACATAAAAACAAAATCAAAATGTGATAATTTTTTATAAGCACATTGATAAAATGATGTAGATCATATCCAACGGTTTTATTTTGACTTTTAAGTTTTAAATTTTGAGTTATTAAAGTTTTTAAAAGTGGAGGCATGAAAAATGGAGACATTTGAACCCTCCTCTTCTTTTTATCACACATTTTAAGTTGTTTAGAATTTTCTTTTCATATTTTGTTTCTTTGCAAATGGAATTTTTAGGATTGTGAATTTGGAGGCCAAAATGAAACATTTAAATTATGAGTTGAGCCTTTCAGTTTCAGAAATAAAATTGACGCTCAGCCTTTCAGTATCTATAGTGGCAAAAAGGAGATACGACTCTGTTGTTATTCCAATGGAAAAAAGATTCGTGCATGAAAAAAGTTTCTATAATGACAAAAAAAGGGGATACGAAACTTTTTTTCATGACGAGAGCTCCACTTCCGACTCTGCTGTTATTCCAATGACTAGATTGAAATAATTCTAAGTTAAAAGCACTTTCAGTGTTGGAAACAAATTGAAAAGGAGAAAAAAATATGCTACAGAATTCAGGCGCTACATAACCATTTTTTATCTAGACTATCAAAATAATCATTACTAAGTGATTCCTCTATATAATATATGAATTTTTTTTTTTTTTTTTGCAACAATATATATGAAAAAGTGAAAAGTTAGGCCCGCAACGCAATTGACCTGCTAGTTGCGAATATGATAATTGATAACCGAAAAAATAATAAAAATAACGGGAATTTCATGTATACCCCTCAAAACCTTAATATTGCATATTTCTCCCTCTAAAATTCTTAATATCATATTTACTCTTCTAAATTTTAAACACTCACAAATTTACCTAATTTATTAATTTTTCTATTCAAACTCATTTTAAATTATAAAATACCCATTTTACCATTTCTTAAAAAAAAATAAAAAAATGTAGTCTGTGTAAGAAAATATTTTGTTTTCTAACTGATCGGTTTTTGAGGACAAATAATTTATTTCTCAACTTGTGACGCCTATATTGTGACATTTAGGCATATGTTTGTGTGTGTCATAAGTAAGAAAATAAATTATTTGCTCTCAATACCGACCATTTAGAAGGCTAAATATTTTTATTAAACATGTTACATATTTTTTATTTTTTAAATAAAGAGTAAAATGGGTACATTGGGAATTTGAAATGAGTTTTAATGGAAAAAAAATCAATAAATTGAGTACATTTGCGCGTTTTTTTAATTTATAAGGGTAAATATGATATTGTGAATTTTAGAGAAGGGAATACATAATTTTGAGATTTTTAAGAGATATACATGAAATTCTCCTTAAAAATAAAAAAATCCAATAATTTATTGAAAGCAAAAGACCGGTAATTCTTTGAAGTTTGAACTTATTAAATATTTCGGAATATAACTAGGGGTGTAAACGGAGCGGATTTGGAGCGGATAATGCTAATACCAAATCCGTATCCGCCTTTCAGTGAACGGATACGGATACGGATACGGATAGTAAACGGATATCAAAATTTAAAACCATATCCGCCTTAAACGGATACGGATACGGAGCGGATAATTTACGGATACGGATTCGAATACGAATATAGAACGGATAATTGTCGGATATTGAGTTATATGAACTTTAAGATATAATTAATAATTAATAAAATTTAAATATAAAAATAAATGAATAATTGTAAGTTGATAGAGATATTAATGTTAGAAAGATGAGAGAATATAAGATATTTATTTTATTAATAGTGTGGTGTAGTGGTTTGTACCTTGGTTGCTTAAACTTTCACTTCACATGACATGAGTTCAAATTTCCTTGAAAGCAAAATAATTTAAAACCTCACATGATACGGATACGGATACGGATACGGATAGTAAACGGATATCAAAATTTAAAACCATATCCGTATCCGTATCCGCATCTTCTATGAGTAATTGATAATTATCCGTATCCGTATCCGCCATACCCGTATCCGTTTAAATCCGGATACGGATTATATGCGGATTCGGAGCGGATATCCGGCCGGATATCCGTGTCCGTTTACACCCCTAAATATAACACCTCAATGATTGACCGTGTAATTATATTTACAGAGAAAAAAGGGTCAAATATGTAACATGATGACGCCATTTTTATTTTAATCAGCATGTTCTAGTTCTACAAGTCAACCAATATGGATAAGTTTATTACACTTATTTTGACCTTTAGTCGCTAATAATGCTCTAAATAATTAAAATATGGCCAATTGCCTAATTGACCACAAGTCAGATTGATGCTGCTGGCGTCACCCAACTTTACATTTTCTTACAAATTAGTCATTACAATTTATTTATTTTCAATTACAGAACTTTCAACTTGTTCCCATCATAACTGCATCAGTAATAAGTTGTTCCGATATTTTTATTAAAACCCCCAAAAAAAAACAAATTATCAAATCTGCTCCCACTCCAAAGTTATAATTATTTCTACCCTAACCGCCCGTGGGCTGGGCGGTCCACTTTTCCCACCCGACCGCCCAGCGCCTGGGCGGTCCACTGCCATTAGCTGACCGCCCAGCCGCTGGGCGGTCCGCTATAAAACCCTATAAAAGGAGCTTTTCTCTCTCCAGATGAGCACAGTATTCATTCCTCCACCCACAAAAATTCCAGAACCGAATGAGAGAATTTTGAGGCGATTTTGAGGTATGGACAGTAACAGTGGAGGTAAGAAAGCGAGCAACCGAGATCGTCGCGTAGCGAGAGGAGGGTCAATTAGTGATCGAGGTAAAAATGAGGAAAAAAAATACAAGTGTCAAATATGTCGTGATTTTTTTAATTGTGAGACATGTAAGCTGGAGGAATGGAAGAAACGACATGTTCAGTATGAAATTTCAGACGATGACTTTGTGGAAAACCCCTACGGCTTTGGTTTGAAAAAGAAGAAAGTTGATCCAGAGCCTCCAGCATCGGACGATAAGTTTGTTCCGTGTACTGGTAAGGCTACCACTTCGTCTGCTGTGACTGATCCAGATCAGGCAAACTCTGATGATGACTTTGTGCCATGCACTTTCAAGGCTCGTTGTAAGAAGTAGATTTTTTAGGAATTTATGTTGTAGAATTTTTAGGAATTTATGTCGTAGACTTTATTTCATTAGTTTTGTGTTTGTTTATGTTTTATGTTGTTAGTTTTTGTATACGTAATTAAGTAATAAAAATAACAAAAATGAAGCATATAAAATAATCGAGGCAAATAAAAAATTGCATAGTTCACAAACTACCAATTAGAATAGTTCACAATATACATCTAAAATAGTTCATAACATAATTTAACAAAACTTGGTAATCAGCGACGACGGCCGAACAAACTCAAAATACGACGTCTGGGTCTGGGTGCAGCTGGTTCTGCAGCACTACCGGATGTTTCTCCATGGCTACTACCGGTTCCTGGGCTTTCATGAGTGCGGCGGCTACTACCGGTTCCTGAGCTTTCACCCCTGCGGTGGCTACTACCGGTAGCCTCAGCAACAACTCTAGCATTTTCTCTTTCGTTGGCTTCATTAATGGCATCTGCATTGCATTCCAGTTGAAATAAAATCAAAACAAAATATAAGTAAACGAATAAAATATAAGTAAATAAAAAGAATATAAGTAAATAAAAGGAATCAACCGTACCTGCTCGCTACCTGTCAGTTGTTGAACGGCGGGCCTGATGTCCCATTCGCCTACCTTCCATCTCGTCCATGGTCATTACTTGACGCTTGTGGGGTCTTCTTCCTTTTCTGATCCACCCACTTGCGGGATAGACTTTATCACCAACATAGGGCGGCCACTGATACTGGTTGGGATAAGGATGGAAAGATGCACCCCAAGTACTTGCAAGGTAATCGGTCCGGTACATGTCAGCGACATAATCATCCTCAGAGAAGTTTCTCTCTTGGCACACCGCCATAACATGAGAACAAGGTATGTGGGCCAACTGGATTCCTTGGCAAGTGCATGTTACAGTATTGTCAGGTGCAAAAATAACAACATACTTGAACATCCTTTTCACAAACTCCATAGTCCCATCCGGTCTACGGCCGGTTGGAGCAAACTCATCTGGACAGTGCACTTCGAATTCCATTTGGTTATCCCCGTACGGGACAACTCTCATAGCTGCACCTTTCTCCCTATGTTTCCTTAGTTTTCCTTCCACCCTTGTTGAAAACGTTTGATTCCTGGACAGTAATTCAGAAAATATAAGTCAACAAATAAAAATATACATACCTTGGCAAAATCTCTGAATAAAAATATACATACCTTGACAGTAATTCGAGGGTTTTAGCACGCCGTGCAACAAACCATGCATTTAACTTGTAGAAGGTGTCCTCCACAATTGCTGCGACGGGCAACTGCCGGCTCTGCTTGAAAACAGCATTTAAGGACTCAGACCCATTTGTGGTCATAATTCCCCATCGGAAACCTCCATCACGGGCTTGCAATATCTTCTCATATGCGGGTGGCTCAGCCAGATCGGCGGGATTATTTTTTCCCACCTTGAGTAAGTACAAATTTGCCTTTGGACAGTACTGCAAATAATTCATATATAAGTCAGAAAATATCTGCAAAATGTAAGTACAAAATTCCCACCTTGAGTAAGTACAAATTTTTTCCCACCTTGAGAAAGCATTTGATTAAATAATTAAAAAATATAAGTCAACAAATAATTCATATATACATACCTTGGCAAAATCTTTGAACATCTCTTCCACCCTTCTCGGCTTCTTCTTCTTGGCACCAATTCTGAATGTATCTGCAACCCATTTTCCAGATCCGCAGTTCTTGTGTAGGTTTTCTGTAACATGTTGCATACACAGCCTGTGCACACAATCGCCGTTCGCTGTCGACCACCCGAAATCTGGGCGATCAAAAACATATTTGATTCCTTTGTGCTGGTCTGATATGACACAAAAGAACCGGTCGCCAACCACTCGTCTTCTTACGAAGCTCATGAAAAATCCCCAGTTTTCTCCGTCCTCCTTCTCAACAATTGCAAAGGCCAAAGGCAACAATTGGTTTTCAGCATCATATGCACATGCGATCAGCAGTCTCCCGTCGTAACGGCCAGACATGAAGCATGCATCTACACTGATGACCGGTCTAATGAACGGCACAGCTTGAATACATGGTCCGAACGCCCATGCTATGGCCTTGAATTGCAACGCGTTGTCGACAGTCGGTACGCCTATATTCCAACATTCGAAGACAGTGCCGGGATTTGTACTTACTATGGCCTGCAGCAATGGTGCAAGCAAGCTGTATGACCCATGCCAGCTACCGAACATTCGGCAAATCGCAAGTTCACGCCCTCTCCACAACCTGTTGTATTTTGGGACGACATGCTTGTAAACCCGTCTGACAGCTCTACCGACCTCCTTGAGGCTCATCGATGGGTCATCCTTAACGTCATTCTCAATTACATCGGCAATAAGTGAAGCCGTAAGATTTGCATGGTCTTTCCTTGATGACGCAGCCTTACATGTGTGAGGTGGTTCACACTTCTTAATAATCCATGCCTCGCCCTTACCCACAGGGGTTGCATATAGACGGAAGTGGCAATGCACTCCGTCTTTACAAACCATTACCAACCTTCTTCGGTCCCTTTTTTCCTCTCGGCACTCCCAGTTGCCGTGAACATGGACCTCATGTATTTTCTTCACAAGTTCATCTATGTTGGTGTAAACCTGCTGCGGAGCAAGCTCTTGACTGTACCTGACACGCGGCCCAAAAAATGAGATGTCTGCCTCTTCAAAAGCAGTGGTATCGTTGAATGTGGGGCACGGATGCCTATCTGTCCGACCTCTAATCGGAAATCTGTCTTCCTTAGGTAAATAATCTCCATCACCTTCTGACTCGTGATCAGAATCCCAATCCCCTTCCCATTCGTCACCTGTTTCCAAATTTCTTTGTGGTATGGCATCGAGCTCAGCGTCAAGGTCAAGGTCTCTCCGGGTAGCAATGGGTGACACTAAAGGTATTGATGGTGGTACAGATGGGAATCTGGGTTGGATTGGAGTTTCAGGAGGAGGTGGTGGTGGTGGTAGATCGGTGGTAAAATCAGGTACAAAATTCTCATAAACAGGTGATACGGGCGGTTCATAACTCGAGTGGCGGGGGTTGTCATAACTGTAGTGGCGGGGGTTGTCATAACTGTAGTGGCGGGAGTTGTCATAACTAGAGTGGCGGGGGTTGTCATACCCCGAGTGCTCATGACCCGGGTTGTCATAACCCGAGTGCTCATAACTCGAGCTGTCATAACTCGAGTGACGCGGGTTGTCATAACCCGAGTGATCATAACCTCTATTTTCCCTAGATGTTCCAACCCCGGCTTCACGCTGAACTCTCCTTGAATATAAGTCCATTACCATTACCCCCTGTGTCTGAAAAGTGTTGTAAACACTCCTCCATACCGACTCATCAGTTATTGGATACCTGGTATAGTAAGGTCTACCACCACTAACTGTGTTAATCCGGGTAGCTAAATCTATATCACACCGGTTGGGGTTCACACCAATTTTTTCATAAACTATCCCCTTCAGTTCAACAAATGAGGTATTTTCATTTACCTCAAAGCCGTAGGCTGCTTCCTTGGTGTACTGTGCTCCCTCCGCACCCCGGGTAAACTTCCCGCCCATATACAGTGCAACCAACATATTTCCGTTCTGGAATTACTGTTCTGGAATTACTGTTCTGGAAATACTGTGCTGAAAATACTGTGCTGGGGTTACTGTTCTGGAAATACTGTGCTGGGATTACTGTGCTGGGGTTACTGTGCTGGGGTTACTGTGCTGGGATTACTGTGCTGGGGTTACTGTGCTGGGGTTACTGTGCTGGGGTTACTGTGCTGGGATTACTGTGCTGGGGTTACTGTGCTGGGGTTACTGTGCTGGGATTACTGTGCTCAATCGCCTCAAAATCGCCTCTGACGGCTCTCTCATTCGGTTCTGGAATTTTTGTGGGTGTGGAGAATGAATACTGTGCTCATCTGGAGAGAGAAAAGCTCCTTTTATAGGGTTTTATAGCGGACCGCCCAGCAGCTGGGCGGTCAGATAATGGCAGTGGACCGCCCAGTGGCTGGGCGGTCGGGTGGGAAAAGTGGACCGCCCAGCCCACGGGCGGTTAGGGTAGAAATAATTATAACTTTGGAGTGGGAGCAGATTTGATAATTTGTTTTTTTTTGGGGGTTTTAATAAAAATATCGGACTTATTTGTTGCCAACTCCAAAATTTGTTACAACTTTTAGAAAGCTGATAACAATACCCGCACTGTACCCGCATAATAACTATCATAATTACTATAACTATCTGGGAGATCACAAAACTCCAGCACATAATTTTTTTTTCTAAAATATTAATACATATACAATAAAATATTTATACATATGTACAGAAGTATTTATACCTATGAGGTGAACAATTTTTACGTAAATAATTCTCCCAACTAAAGTTCTCAAACGTACCCGCACCATAAATACATATGAGGGGACCACTCAATCTACATGAGAAACCATTCACGTTTTTAGAGGTGAATTTTTTTTTCTCCGTTCAATGTCGTCCATATTTCTAACGATCTATGAGAAATTTTGCAAATCTAAAACCACGAACGTCTTCTACATAATTTTCTCTTTCAAATGAGATCCATAATGACGTACTTTCGGGCTCATCGCCACACAAGTATTTACACCTCGACGTGTAAGTATTTATTTCTCGACGTGCAAGTATTTACACCTCGACGTGCAAATATTTTTTACATATGACACTAGATGACGTCTGAAAGTATTAATATCAAGTACTGCAATTATTTATACCTTTGCACTAAAGTATTTATACCTATGTGGTCAACTATTTTTGTTAGAGGAAAGTTGACGTGGGATGATTGGGTAAGGTTGATGCGGCTCCACTACTTCATTAGAGGAAGGTTGACGCGATGACGATTGGGGGACTGAAAAATGAATGATCATAAACGCATCAAAGTATTAATATCTTATCTTCCAAGTATTTATATCTACGAAGGTTGACGCGATTTATATTTATGAAGGTTGACGCGGAGACGAGTGCATGAACTGTGAAAGGGAGACCATATAATTAGTGAAGATCATACAAGAAGAGTGTTGCTGGAATTTTAGAATAATAATTAGTGGGGAACATATAATATCTTTTTAGAATAATAATTAGTGGGGACCATATAATTATTGAGGACCATAGTACATTATTTATTTAAATGCGGGTACTGTAGCGCGGGTACAGTATGAGTACTGTAGCGCAAGTACTGAAATAATTATTCCAAATTTTAAACAACAAATTAAAGATCTTTCACATCTTGTCAAAATAAAGCAACTCTGCAACTTCCCAAAGCAAAAATAAATAAGCCAGGCCACGCTACTTTGCGAAGTGCGGAATTGATTTGTGCTATCAATCAACATCTACATTTACAAAGAACAAACAATATATCCAAACTATTCAACATGATTTCTATATAAAAATATATTTGGAGATCAAATTTTATACTTTTCTGATTTTTTTTAATTTTTATTTAGATAGCTAGAAAATCACATGATCTAAAGATTTTGAAACATCCGAAAGTAGTGATTTTCTATTTATTTTAAAAAATAAAAAATTCTAAACAATGTAAAATGTGGTCTCCAAATATATTTTCATACGAAAATCTTGTTGAGCAGTTAATTTTGATAACAGAGATATATGTATCCATAGCATTGACTGATCCGTACATTGCAATTTGAAATGTGTGGAAATGCATTAACTATTCTTTTTATTAATACACATGGATTTGAAATGTGTTGAATAATTTATCCTCCAATCCATATTTAAAAAAAAAATAGAATGCATTAACAATATATTTGTAAAATGTTTTTTTTTTAATATTCTTTTTGGAGTATGAGATTAGAACTAAAATCCACAAATCACCCTGGTGATTTGTATAGATTTTGAATTTGCATCTCCCACAAGAAAGTTATGGAATACGCTCATATTAAGAGAAATTTCACAAAATATCATTCTTTAACAAAAGTTGAAGTAAATAATTATTCCATTTAAAGATTTCAACAAAATGTCCCTGAGGATCTCATAAATTTAGTTTCTACTGTTCTCTCCACTTTTTTGTTTTTCACTAACATTTTATTTTTTCATAATAATATTTTTCTTCAACATTTCATAATTTAGAAAAATCGTTTTATATTTTTATTTAAATAAAATAAAATGTCAAATTAACGGATGACACTTTGAAAACTTCAATAGCAAAATATTTAATTTGTACCTCTCATATTTTGTAATTGTTCCAAGGTTATTTTGTGTATGATTCAATCAATATTATATTATAAAATACGAAGTCTTAATGTTGATACATTTTTACTAAGTTCTAAATTTCTGAACTTTTAAATTGACTTTTTTAGTTTATCTCCGTAAAATAAATTTAATTTTTATTCAAAATTCAAAGTAAAATAATTTTATATCTCAAACAAACACATTTTTTTTTTTGAAAATATTAGCAAAGTGTATTTTATACAGAGAAATGTTCTGGTCCCCCGAGTCATCAAACCCGAGTAGCCCCCGAACTGGTTTAACCGTCCGCTAATAACGAAATTTAACTAATTTCCGAATATTTATCGGTAAATATTATATTTGATAATTGAATGTGTTTCGTTTTTGTTTTAAACGTTATAAAAGTGAACTTTAAATTGTTTTGTATTGCGTTACATTTTGCGTCTTATTTGAGAGTGGCAGTTGTAAACTTTAATCCCCGAGCGCGCCCCCGAACTAGTTAACTGTACGCTAATCATTGTTTAACTAATTAACTAGTTAAACTAGTTTAACTAGTTTAAGTAGTTTAACTTAAACTATTAGTACAACATGTAATCATTGAAATTAACGGCTTTTGATTGATAATAATTGAAGCTAACACCTTCCATTTTGAATCACCATTTCTTTCTATTTTTCCCCGCGATTTCTCTCCTCTTTCTCCATTCTCTCCATGATCGGCGATCTTGTCCGATCTGTGCATTGCGTTGAGCTTGTCTTCTCCGATTTGTGCTTTCCTCGATATGCGGACACGGTGTTCGCCAATCTGGCGACGCTGCGTTTGGTACATGAGTTATAAATTGTTTTTATGAGATTTCATGGTGTATATGTTAGGTTTAAATGGTGTATATGTTAGGTTTAAATTGTGTATATGTTAGCTTTAAGCTAACATATATGTTAGGTTTACATTGTATATGTTAGCTTTAAATGGTGTATGTGTTAGCTTTAAATGGTGTATATGTTAGCTTTGAACGAACTAATATGTTAGCTTTAAATAGTGTATATATATATGTTAACTTTGAACGAGCAGATATGTTAGCTTTACATGATGTATATGATAGCTTTAAATGGTGTATATGTTAGCTTTGAACGAGTAGATATGTTAGATTTACATGGTGTATATGTTAGCTTTAAATTATTTATCTGTTAGTTTTACATGGTTTATATGTTAGCTTTACATATTTTTCTAAGATTTATTGTTTTGATATGTTAGTTTTGGAGTTTTTTTTTATCTTAATGTTTTAGTTTTTATGCAGACATTATTTTCTTAGGAGCAAAGGGTAAGTACAAAGAAGCTTGTCGAAGGTGAAGATTCTCTTGTAGGTTGCCAATTTTCTGAGGCAAAGTGGTTCTTTGCTCCTGTATGTGAAGTTGATCATTGGATGCTGTATGCTGTCGATCTTAGAAAAAAGAAAATTCACCGGTACAACTCTCTGTTAACATTCTAGAAGGTCTACAAAAAATGAGGGCACTGGAACTGGGGGGTGCACTCGGGGATTCGTTGTTTGACCAAAAAATGAAAAATTTACTCATTCATATTGAAAGTTAAACACTATAAGGATGTTGTTTAAACGCTTTATTTCACAGATTTAAATTATGAGCATTTCGGCGCTGAATGGGTGTTGACGTTCTAGAAGACTGGGGGGCTGCACTCGGGGATTTATCTGGGGGGTCAATTATCAGGTTCCTTTTATATAAACATTTTTAAAAATAATATTTGTAAAATATTCCGTTAATTTTGTCAATAAAAAGGATTCGATCGGATGGTCCTGATCCAAACTCAAAATTTGAGTTCAAGGGATATCCGGACTAAGTTTGTGACGTGTTGAAGTTGAATTCATATCACCTAGCTACTAACTTAGATTTCGAGTTTAAATTTGGTTGGTCAAATTTGTTCTGACACGAATATTAAAGTGGTTCAGTGTTTATTTATTTCGAAGCGGATTGGTCCGATGATCAGCCAGTCTGATTTCTGACCGGACACTACAGTTCGCATCTAAACTCAAAATTCGAGTTACTTGAGCAACTGGTAGGCATTAATTATAGCATCTAAAATAATTTTAAATGGGCCAGTTATCCGAAATATCGGTCAAACCAAGTAAAATAATAATTATAAATCTCGTGACTGCTCAGGATCTGTGTTATCCTGCTGGGCCAACAAACAAACAAACCTTCAAACAAAATCTTATGATATTAATGTCGCTCACACACAGACCTAATTAATTTTCCACAGGATAACTAAAATGGTGCCAAAACCTACAACACATCATGCGTCTTAATTAATTATGTATTGCACAAATTAATTTAGCTTGAGAATATTGCTGCTAACGAATATATATGATATGATAGATCTGGTATAATAAGCATACCTGAACAACTAAAAAGAATAGAAAGAGAAAATCAATGTTATATAAGACTAACTTACACTTCACATGCACCAATCACATTACACAAACATCGATCAAACAGATATATTTTCTTAACAGAAGAAAAGCAACACCAAATCATGATGTCACATATATAGTACCATTTTACTACACAAACACACTAGTTAGTAGTTATCTAACCCTAAACGAACATAAAAATCAGTAAATCACAAACCTTTATAAACTCTTCTTAGTTGACACTGATCAAAAGAAAGAAACCTAGCTAGACCCCCATATATAATTAACCTAATTCAGCCCCAAAAGACCAAAATTACACAAATATATTCACTGAAGATTGAAAATAAACAGACTTTCATTATTTCAAATGCACTCCACATCCATGCAAAGCTTGCAACTCACACAACCGATCCAAAACCCAGCGCCTTTCAAGGAAGTACCCTACCGGTACTACCGCCACCGCCACCACCGAACCCTCCTACGCCAGGTATAGTACCAAAGCCACCGACAGCACCGGTGCCGGGAAAACTGCTAACAACCCCACCACCAACAGCAGGAAATCCACTAACACCGCCAATGCCACCTATACCGCTCATTCCTCCGAGGCCACCATTCGGTCCAAGACCGACTACACTTCCAGCACCGACACCACCACCTACAGTTGGCAGCCCAGGAAGGTTGCCGTACCCACCGTAGCCTGTACCGCCACCTGCTACAAAGTTCTTTTGGTCATTGAGGCCTTTGGGGTTGGAGTTAGGGTTTGGTATTTCCCTTGCCTCTGTTTTAGCAAGCAAGAGTAGGGCTAGCGTTAGGGTTAGTAAGGTTTTGCACCACCTCTCCATTTCTGATATATATCTGATGTGATGTTTTTGTGCCGTGTGGGGAAGGGTTTTAGCCTCTTTGGGGTTTATATAGATAGAGAAGAATAGAGAAGGGGGAGGAGGGCAGTTAGTATAGATAACGATCCCGTAAATGAGTAAACTTAATTAGTTAATTATACCGTTGACAGCTAGCCCTAGTGGCTAGTAGTTATCTAGAGAGAGTTAAGAATGGATGATAGTTAGATAGAGAGGTGTAAATGCAAGAGAATTTATTACTCTGCATGCAATTTTTATTGCTCTGTGCAACAATTATTACTCTGCATTCCGTCATGAGGTGGCGAAAAGTGATGAGAGAAGCTATCTGAAGTGTGTTCTGACTTCTGACAACAGTGCACAGAGGAAGTAAATTAAGGATGGACATATCTTTGACTGGACTTTAAGAGCAAGTACTGTTGCTATATGCCTATATATATGTAGTATCTGTATCTACATAGGGAAAAGACTCGTATCTGCTGAACTTATTGCTGTGATAATTCATTTTTTTTATTTTTAAAGATTAAAAAATAAAATTGTCGTAAGTTTTTTTAAGTTGCAACGTGTCTTCGTCGTAAAAAGTTTCAAATCTGCTTGGACCGAACCGATAATCCAGTCCTATAGGAGCTGTAAAATCAGCGTACACTCTCATCTTCTTCCTTTTCTCTTTTCTTTTCCATCGAACACAATGGGATAATGGTTCAGTACTTGTTTTTTTAAATTGTGTGGCTGTTGATGTGATAAATTGTGGAACAATAAGACCAAACTATTAGTTCGGTTTCATTAGCCTGCATGCCTTCAGTGGGACCGAACCAATGTTTTAGTTTATCATATAACGGTCTTTGAATTTGTTTGGATTTAATCTCAACTATTCAATTTGAAAGAGAAGGATGATTTTTTTTATTTGATTCAAATTTAAATGATTTAACTATCTAATTTTAGTTAGATGGCTGATATAATTAATAACAGTACAATTGTGTCTGCCTTGCTAGCTAGTCACGATAGAGGCTTCAAAATCTGTTAATCTTCATCCAAAAAAAGTTTTTTGACTTTAAATGTCTACAAAAAGTATATTAATTTTAAGGGAACGTCTAACTATCCTCCAGTTTATTTCTCCCATTCATCCCCCGGTCATTAATTAACTACCTGGAGGATGCTCATTAACTGGGGGGCCACTAACTACTTGGGGGACGACCTAACATTTGATAGATTTTACAACTGACGCGCGCAAATATGGATACTTATACGCGCAAGTAATATATCAAGTATTCAAACCTAAGATACCAAGTTTTTCAAAAAAATTGGACATACCATCACACACCCATCTTTTACACGTTTTTAGAGGTGGGTTTTTTTTCTCCGTTCAATCTCGCTAATATTTCTAACGATTTGTGAGAAATTTTGTGAATCTAAAATCATGAATATCTTCTACGCAATTTTCTCTTTCAAATAAGATCCATGATGACATACTTTCGGGTTGTTTGTCGTGCAAATATTCATATCTCGTCGTGCAAGTATTCATATCTCGTCGTGCAAGTATTCATAACTCGTCGTGCAAATATTCATACATCGTCGAGCAAATATGCATACCTCGTAATGCAAGTATTCATATCTAAGATACCAAATATTTCTAGAAAAATGGACATATGAACTTCGTTTTTTCAATCTCATCACACACCTATCTTTTACACGTTTTTAGAGATGAGTTCTTTTTTCTCCGTTTAATCTTGCTCATATTTCTAACGATCTGTGAGAAATTATGTGAATCAAAATCACGAACGTCTTTTACATAATTTTCTCTTTCAAATGAGGTCCATGATGAAGTATTTATCTCTAAAATGTCAAGTATTCATACTTATGCTAAAAAGTGTGAATATTAATGATGTAAATTATTTATGAGAAACCCACAGACATGTCTTGAGAATTAACTATCTGGGGGACCACTACCTACTTGGGGATCACTACCAATCTGATGGGGACAACAGACTGAAGGAAATATGGGTTTCATGCAATAGCAAATTTCAAAAATTTAACTCAAAAGAAACCTACATAGATCTACTTATTTGACTAATGATGAACCGTATTTAGCAATTTAACTTGTTTAATCTTTATACCTCAAATCTTGGTCTCTAAACCAAGAAGTAGGGATTTGAGATGTAGGGTTGTTGCCTCCAAACAAGTAGCACCTTGTCGAGCCTTCACTTCTCCAAGTCGGCCTCGAGATGACACCCGCTTCGAACGCACGAAACCTCTATGAGTATCCACCCAAGATTAAACGAAACTCTTGTTTTTCTCTTGCTAGAGGTAATCAATCAAGAATTCAACTTAACCTTAGTTTCTACTTCTTCAATCAACTATTGATTTTAGTATAGAAGTTGTGTGCTCAACACATGAGCAAGGTGGAATGGCAAAGAAGCACCCCTCTCACCCTCTTCTTCTTTCTTTAGTATTTCGGCCAGAAGAGAAGAGGAAGAGAAAGAGTGAAAAATGTGGAATGAATGGTGGCTAGGGTTTGGAAAAATGTGGGGTATTTATAGTGTGAAGTTAGGGTATGTTTTAATCATCTCAACCACAATGGATGACTAGATTTAAACATGACAAAAGTAACTTTTACTTTTGCCATCCAATGGAGCTCTCCATTAAATGCAGTTTTATCCCACTTTATTCCAAACCCACTTCATCAAATGAACTTCTCCATTTAATGTTAAATTGGGCTTGGGCCAATTTCTATTTATGTCATTTTCGTTTTTGCCACTTATGCCAACTTTTGGCCCACCCGACAATTGTTACGGTTAATTGTATTTGCTCAATTTTGTTGAGAAATAAATTTGTATACCATCTCCAATATGTAACAAATTTATTCTAAGATCAAGTTAGTCATCTCCATGACACTTTTATTTGTTTCGTTTTCTCTCTTGGGTGTGACCTCGTAGGATCTATATCGTGTTGACAATAGAATCAAAACTTATTTTAATTCTATAAATTATTAGCAACACCTAGCAATATGCATTATAATTATTCAACAGATAAAGATGATATGAACCAATCAACATCACGATCCTAAAGCAATATTTAATTGCTTGTGTCAATTCACGTGTCACATGATATCGAGAATAAATCCAAGGCAGGAGAGTGTCATCCTTGCAAATTTATTCTTTTCTTGATTCCAAGTAATTCAGTAAATAATGATCAAACTCATTGATCATAATTGCATGCATACTTTATTACTCCATCAAAGGGCCTGAAGATATCATCACTCACATATGAAATATGAAGGACACTAGTATTCTTGATAAATATCTTTTCCTCCGCACAAGACACACATATTGAGATATTATCTGTATAGCTGCTAGTTACGGTCAGCGTTGGACAACACCTACAGATACATGTATCTCATGTACGAAAAATAATCATCTCATACTAAAGAATTCAAGACATAAATGAAACATTAATAACACTAATGTTGTCCCTTAGGCACCACTAAATTCGAAAAATAAAGTATTGCAAATAAAATAAAGTAAAAGAGTTTAGAGAAAATTGACACAAGGAGTGATAACGGAGTTCGGCTTAAAATGCCTACGTCTCCGGGGCGTCGCAACCGCTTCTCGGTGCGCCTTTCTATTTACCCAAAAGAGAAAGGTTACAACTTGTGAACCGGTGAGCCCTTACAACCAGCGGGAAGTCACACGGCCAACTAGAATCGAGAACGAAGTCTCTAAGTTCGAAATCTCAAGATGAACGCTCAAGAGCTCACTCTAATCTAATCTAACTCAAGATTAGTGAAGTGGATTTGAGGTTGTTTTGAGGGATATTGAAATTTGTGTTCTCACAACAATGGAGGAACTTGCTCTCACAGAAAATTAGGTTTCAAAAGATTAGGGTCGGCTAGATGGTTTTGAGGAGAACCCTAAGGTTCTATTTATAGTGGCAACTTTCAAACGAGTATTCTGCCATAAAACGTCCCAACATTTTGTAAAACGTTGAAAACGTTTTAACTCAAATTAGGTCAAAATTCAAATTTCTGTGAGAATTCCTAAAACGTCTCAGACGATTTACAAACGTCTCAGAACGTTTTCCTCTTGAGATTTATCGATCAAAATGCAAATTTGAAGTCTGAGAAATAATTTAAATCGTCCAGACGTTTTACAAATCGTCTGGGACGTTTTAGAATATTTTTCCAGCTTTTAATCGATTTAATCTCTAGATTTTTCACATAGAAAAACGTCTGAACGTTTTGTAAATCGTTCCAACGTTTTATCCTTGTTTTTCAACATCAAAGCTACTTTACCAATTATAAATTTACATTTTAAATGCTTGGTAAATAACTTGATGATTTCTTCAGTCCAAGTGCTCTAAATTGCAATTCCAATTGTCTTGAACCTGCATTCTTTCTAATCATAGAGAAAATCGTAAAATTCAATAATTATATGTTTTGCAAATTAGTCAAATAGACTATAAGATAATTGCTTGAAGCAACAATCTCCCCCTTTTGACGATTTGCAAAACATACAACGCAAGTGCATATATCGATTTTTCCCAAATTTCAATTTTTCAAATAATCGGTGTTTGCATGTCTTGCATTTTCTCCCCCTTTTTGGAAATCGACGAAAGGGAGACAAAAGCATAATCAAATAGCACAATTAAGAGTGCTCCCCCTCAACATATGCACTCCCCCTCAATTTGATAATATGTGACATGATTGTAGAAAAATATGCATGTCATCATAAATATAACAATATGAAAGATATTCAATTTAGAATTAAACTTGCAATCATATACCTAACAAAGTTCAAGTCAAATACCATAGAAATAATAAAAGTGCAAGCATACAACATAGAAATAATAAAATTTCATGCAATCATAAATAACATAGCATAGCAATCACTTAGCAAATTCTAATTGAAAAAGTTCAAAGAGATTTAAAATTCGGGGTCATCGTCATCATCTCCTTCGTCACCCTCTTCATCATCTTCATCATCATCATCTTCGGAAGGAATGTGAGGGGCATTAGTGGACGCACCATATTGCTTCACAAAGCGCCGAGCGAGTTCCGAAGTGGTGAGATCAATATCATAAATTGCTTTGGCGTTTTTGCGACCTTGAATTTGGATTTTGCGTGATATTGTCTTCAAGATTTTAAGATCGTTGTTGATCGCGGTAAATTGGTTGTTATTGGCTATTTGGTATTCTTGCATGTGTTGAACAATCCAAGCCAATTGATTTTCCGCTCCTTGAGGAAGTTCATCTTGAGCCATTGGTGGTATTGGTGGTTGTTCAGGTTGTACCGGCTGTTCTTCTTCATATGGATCCCAATATTGGTTAGGTAGAGCAGTTGGAGCATTTATCCAATCGTTGATAGGTCTGTTGTCAGGTTTTATTATTGGTAAACCCGAACCCGATTGACTTTTGACCCAACCATGTTTGGGTAGAATATCAAGCAAATGATTAGGCTCATTTTGAATGAGATGACTTGGGACGGTTATGCCATTTAGGCGAATCATGCGATGAATTAAATGGCCATAGGGGAGATTGGCAACAGAGCTAGAATAGCAAGCAATCATGTGACGAAAAATGATAAAAGGGATGTTGAACCGTTTTTCATCCATGGAGATGAGGTGCCTCAAATAGTACATTGGACCTCTTTCAATGTTAGATTTGATCGTTGCTTTAGGTATGAGAATATTGTTAACGAAAAGAAATAGCAAACGATGTAAAGAGGGAAGAGATGAGGCATAGAGGGGTGCTCCGCCAAAGTTACGGCGAGCAAACCAGGTTTTGTAATGATCGGCGGATTCTAAAGCTAGATCGGGCCAATTCCGAAGGAGATAGGCTTCTTCACCCTCATTTACTAACCCTAGCCAATTGGCTACATTGTCTAAAGAGAGAATTATTTCACGGCCACAAACATAGGACTTGACAAGAAAAGGGTCTTCGGAGAAAGTGAGATTGCAATAGAAGGTTTTGGTAATCATCTCACTATAAGGTTCATCACACGTGATCAAAGGTTCCCAAGGCCAATGGCGGATAAACCCAATGATTTTGTCATCCTCGGGAAATGAGAAGGTAACCGAGGCCTTGTTGAAGTAATAACAATTCGATAATTTTCGATCCGAAAATTGACCCATGAAATTGGTGTGAGCAATTGGATTTTTGAATAAATAGGTGTTGGATCGAGAAATATTGGTATCCTGTTCAATCTCAGTGGCACTTGATTGACCCGCATCGTTGCGAGACCTCTTCTTTCGAAGGATATTCAATTTGGAGAGTTTTGGTGCCATTGATATGAGAGAGAAATTGAAAATTACCGATTGAAGATTGAAGCACAAATCCGTGAAGAGAACGACTCTAGAAGTGCAATGATGAAGACGGATCGTCGATTGAACGGTCGGATTGCCGGATTTGAAAAGGTGGCGAGAGTTAGGGTTTTGGTGGAGAGAGAGAAGGAGAGAGAAAACTTTGATTTTAAGAGGAGAAATGGAAGGAGGGTTGAGAGGAGAGGAGAAAGCACTTTAAAAGAAGTGATTTGGTGGTTTGTGGTGGTTGTAGTAGAGGTTGAAGGGCAAGGGTGGCGGAGAGAAGAAGAGAAGAAGAGAAGAAGAGGCGGCTGGAGATAGAAGAAAATTGCGTCGGTTCGCAGGGTATTTGAGATGCTGCGTCGAAATCGTCTGGGACGTTTATAAAACGTCTCACAACGTTTTGTTCTGGACATTTGGAGACAAAAATTTCGGTTTTGAATTATGATTTTACATTAAATCGTCTCAACAGTTTACAAATCGTCTAGGACGTTTTGTACTTTTTGTCATATATATTTTGAAATTTTGAGAATTAATATCGAAGATGAATCGTCTCGACGTTTGAACAAACGTTCCAGACGTTATGAAAGATTTCTGAGAAGTTAAAAAATTCAGCAGACAAACGTTCAGACGTTTGGCTAAACGTTCAGACGTTTCAAGGTTTTTGTCGTGTAAGAGATTTGAAGAATTTTGGAGGATAGAAGATCACTGAATCGTCCAGACGTTTGGGAAAACGTTTGGGACGTTTAGGTCATTTTCTCAGATGAAATTTTCGGAGTTTTGGAATGAGCAAATCGTCCAGACGTTTTGTAAAATGTCTGGGACGTTTTAGGTCATAGAGATAGAATCTGGAGAAATGTTCATAAACGTTCTGACGTTTCAGAAACGTTTTGAGACATTTTTCTCTGGCGTTTTTGTCTTAAAATGAGCTAATTGATTGCTATGCTTCCAATTAAAAATTCTCACTCCTTAAATTCAAGCATGCCTAATTTAAATCGCAATTCATTGTGTTATTGAGTATTTAAGGGCTTGGTAAAAATATCGGCAATTTGATTTTTGGTATCAATATGAAAGAGTTGGACCTCACCTTTCTCAACATGATCCCTAATAAAATGATGCCTTATTTCTATGTGCTTAGTTCTAGAATGAAGAACTGGATTTTTGAATATCATTATGGCACTGGTATTGTCACACATAATTGGTACGTTGCGGAAGCGAATTTCATAATCGGTTAAAGTTTGGATCATCCATAAAATTTGTGTGCAACAACTACCGGCCGCAACATACTCGGCTTCCGCTGTGGAAAGCGCAACCGAGGTTTGTTTGCGACTCGACCATGAGACAAGTGATCCGCCAAGAAATTGACACGTACCACTCGTACTCTTTCTATCCATTCGGTCTCCGGCAAAATCGGCATCGGTGTATCCTATCAAATCTAGTTCCGATTGTTTGCCATACCACAATCCCAAATTCAAAGTACCTTTGATATATTTAACAATCCGTTTAACGGCTTTCAAATGCACTTCTTTGGGATTGGATTGAAACCTAGCACATAGACATACCGCAAACATAATATCGGGTCTACTAGCAGTTAAATAAAGTAGGCTACCTATTATAGCTCGGTATTGAGTGATGTCCACGGGTGTGCCGCTGGGATCCGAGTCAAGATTTGCATTTGCAGCCATTGGTGTTGGGCTCGTTTTGCTCTCGGTCATTCCAAACTTCTTCACCAACTCCTTGGCATACTTGGTTTGGCTCACAAATGTGCCATCCGATAGTTGCTTGATTTGTAGTTCCAAGAAGAAGTTCAATTCACCCATCATGCTCATCTCAAATTCACTACTCATAAGAGAAGAAAATTCCTCGGCAAGTGCCGCATTAGGTGAACCAAAAATGATGTCATCGACATAAATTTGCACTATTAAAATTGAGTTATTTTTCTTCTTTGTAAAAAGAGTTGTGTTATTCTTTCCCCTTGTGAATCCATTTTCAATTAGAAAGGAACTAAGTCGACCGTACCATGCTCTAGGAGCTTGTTTAAGACCATAGAGTGCTTTGGTGGATCTATAGACATGGTTAGGTAATGCCGGGTCAACAAAACCGGGTGGTTGATTTACATATACCTCTTCATCTATAAATCCATTCAAAAATGCACTTTTAACATCCATTTGAAATAGAGTGAAGTTTTTATTTGAGGCATATGCTAAAAGCATTCGAATGGATTCTAGACGAGCTACGGGTGCAAAGGTTTCTTCAAAGTCAATACCCTCTTGTTGTTTATACCCTTGAGCTACTAACCTAGCCTTGTTCCGAACAACATTTCCATTTTCATCTTTCTTATTTCTAAAGACCCACTTAGTTCCAATAATCATTCGGTCATTTGGCTTAGGTACTAGTTCCCAAACTTTGTTCCTTTCAAATTGAGCAAGTTCTTCTTGCATGGCACAAATCCAATTTGAATCCCCATTGGCATCTTTGAAGTTCTTTGGTTCAACATTTGATACAAATGCACAATGGGCAATCATTTGATTTAATCCCGATCTAGTCCTAACCCCTTCCCTAGGATTTCCAATCACATTAGAAAGAGGATGAGAGGAAACTTCCCTTAGATCTTCGGGAGGTTGATATACACTTGGTGGAGATTGGTCCTCCTCGGTTTGCATTGACTCGTTCAATGGATTTTCTTCGGGTTGCTCTTGCTCGAGTGGTTGCTCAATATTGTTGTTTGTATCTTCAACTTTATCATTTTCGAGCTCAGCATCTTCAATACCTACAATTTGAATACCTTTCTCGGCCTTTTTATTAGTAACCTCATCAAATTTGACATGTACGGATTCAATGACAATTTGATGAGATGCAATGTAAATGCTATAGGCTTTACTTGTCAAAGAGTACCCCACAAATATTCCCTCAATGGATTTAGAATCGAATTTTGTAATTTTAGGTGACTCATTTAGCACGAAATATTTTGATCCAAATACTCTAAAATGAGATATTTTTGGCTTATACCCCTTCCATAGCTCATAAGGTGTTTTCTTCAATATCGACCTTATGCTAACGCGATTAATAACGTAGCAAGCCGTATTGATCGCTTCGGCCCAAAGGTGTTTGGGTAAAGGGTATTCATTTAGCATGGTTCGGGCAAGCTCTTGTAATGTTCGGTTTTTCCTCTCAACAACCCCATTTTGTTGAGGTGTGCGAGGAGCCGAATATTCATGTTTATATCCTCTTTTAGAGCATACTTCATCAAATTTTGCATTTTCAAATTCACCCCCATGATCACTTCGAATGCGAATGATCTTTGTACCCTTTTCATTTTCGACACGATTGCAAAATTTAATGAAGTTTTCAATTGCTTCATCTTTATGTTGCAAAAATATAACCCAAGTAAAACGACTATAGTCATCTACAATCACATATGCATATCTTTTTCTAGCCAAACTTGGTATACCAATAGGTCCAAACAAGTCCATATGTAGTAGTTGTAATGGTTGATCGGTTGAGACCATTTCTTTGGACTTAAAGCTACTTTTAGTTTATTTGTCTTGTACACATGCATCACACAATCCTACAAGTTCTAATTTGTGAGATGGTAAGCCACGGACTAGATCTAGTTTAACCAATTTCTTAATGGAGTCAATTGAAATGTGGCCTAGTCTTCGATGCCATAGTTTAGAACCGATTATTGTGGCATTCAAACATATTTCACCGGACTCGAAATGATTAAAATATAGATAGTAGACATTTTTCTTTTTCTTACCGGTGTAGACTAAAGAGTCATCGGATTCTCTAAACAAGAAACAAGCATTAGTGTTGAATTTAACATAATATCTGGCTTCACATAATTTACTTACACTAAGTAAATTATAATTCAAGCCGTCAACAAGATAGACATCCGATATGGTCAAGTTTTGGTTACCGACCGAACCTAGTCCAATAATCGAACTTTTTCTTTGGTTACTACCGAAAGTAACCGACCCACCATCATAAGGTTCTAAAGATTTGAAATTAGATTTATCACCGGTCATGTGGTGTGAACATCCACTATCAATGATCTAAGCATTTTCTTTGTGTGTTGTAATCAAACATACCTACAAGAGTATATATATATATATATTTTCAATTAATATATACCTTGTTTTAATCTCCCCCTTCCTTAGTGATTTTCGTTTTAGGTTGGGGAGATTTCAATTACAACTTTAAGTTAGTTTAGCTTTAGGAATCCAAACAACTTTTGATTTGTTGCTTCCTTTCCTAAAGTTACACTCTAATGAGGTGTGGCCAATCTTACAATAATAATTACAAAATGTGACCAATTGCTTGACATTAGTTGAACCATGCTTGAAGGTGGCTTGGAATTTTTGTTTCACTTCTTGAATTTGATTCCTAGGATTTGTAACTTTAGACGAACAATGTTTGTTTTTGTTTGAGTCAAATTTGTTATGATGTTGGGGAACATCTCTAGTCAAACCATTTCTTTGGTTTTTGTTTTGTAAAGCATTTTTGTTGTGAATTTCATAAAACCATCCATCCGGTCCTTTGAAATAAGTTTTGTTTGACCTTTTTGGATTAAATGTGTTCCTATCACTATTTTGAAGCTTGTTTTCATTTTTGTAATTTTTGTTAGAAAATTTGTATCTAAATGCATAATTTTGAGAATTTTTGTTTTGTTTTGCATTTGTGGTTTGAGGAGTTGTCCCTTTATTTGACTCCTTTTTCAAGGGTATTTTACCATGTTTGGAATGAAATTGGTAATCAAAATACTCTTTGCTATTGAACTTAACTTTGTTTAAGTTTTGAGTAAGTTCCCCATTTTCTTTTGGGCTTTGTGAAAAATTTGATTCAAATGAGGATTGACCCTTCTTGTATCCAATGCCCATTCTACCGGATTTCCGATTCAAATTGGCATTGATCAAATTTTCTACATAGTAGGTATCGAGACTAGTGACATTTGAGAATTCACTAGGCGATCTTAAAGCCCTGTTTTCGGTCTCTAGAGTTTGGATTTTAACTTTTAACATTTCTATATCTCCTATGTGTGATTGACAAGTATGTGATTTAAGCAGTTCTAACTCTAAGTTTTTGATTTTGGATTCAAATTCAAGAAGTTGAGATGTCAATTTTTGTATGATACCTTCTTTTTCAAGCATGGTATTTTTAGATTCCTCAAGCAACCTAGGCGCATTATAATTAATTAGAGCCTCATCCATGAACGTGCTTGTCTCATTTGTCTTTATATAATTGTTATTTATATCTATTTCGGATTCATCTTTCCTAACTTGGTAACCATTCAAATGGTAGTCGGGATTGGTCAAATCAATGGTAGACATATACCGGTTAGGAGAAGAGATAAGATGTACCTTATTTGGAGAGTTTGTTACATCTTCTATAGAAGCATCCTCTACCTCGATAATGGTGTTAGTTGATGCTTTGATGGGATCAACCGCTACCTCAATGATGGAGTGTGTGGTGGCTTTGGTAGAGTTCTCCAATTCCTTATTGATAGGTGGATTGATGAGATTTTTGAGGAATTCAATGGTGATCTCATCGGTTATGTTCTTGATTGCAATGATTGTATCCACATCAATGGTTGCCGAATCTTCATTCACTATTGCCATCAAGGCAAGGTTGACCTCTTGTTCATCACCCGACTCCGAGTCGGATTCTTCTCTACTACTTTCATCAGAATCGATGCAAAATAAGGCTTGCATTGCCTTGGCCTTCTTCTTGCTTTTATATCCTTCGTACTTTTGCTTAGGCCTTCGGTCATGTTGCCCTTCGCTATCCTTGTTTCTCAAGTTGGGAAATATTTTGAAGCAAGTTTGGATGGTGTGGCCTTTTCTTTCACATGCAAAGCAAACTACCCGTTTGTTTCCTTCTTCACGTCCCTTGTTGTATTTGTGTTCGAAGTTAAGCATGGCTTGGAACATTTTGGTTAAGGTGGCGGCATCAAGAGAGGTTTCATGTCCAAGTTGGATCATGAGTGAGTCACTTGATTGACGGTTATTTGAGGAGCTTGGGTGGTTTCGGTTGTTTTGAGCCGGAAAAGCCACGGTTTTTGTTTTTGACTCTTGCTTGAGTTCACCGGCTTGTATGAGCTTTTCTTCAAAACTCCGGAAATGGGCATAGAGTTCATCCGGTGTGAATGATTTTTGTGTCCCATGAAGTGCTTCTAGGGCACTCACCAATCCGTCCCACCTAGGCCTCCTAAGCATTACTCGAAGAAGCTTTCCTACAATTTTATCGTTAGAAAGTGGTTCTCCTAGTTCAATGAATTCATTTTGAATATGCATAAGTCTATTATACATATCCTCTACATTTTCACCATTTTCAATTTTGAAGGTTTCAAATTTGGTGTCTAGACCGGCTATTTTGGTTCGTTTGATTTGGGTGTTACCTTCGTATCGGTCAACAAGAGCATCCCACATTTCTTTTGCATTGGTTGTGTTACCAAATATCAATGCAACCGATTCACTTACCGCATTATATATTGCATTAACGGCAAGATTATTTATTTTCTTTAATTCGGTAGAAGCTAGTGTTTCAACCTTGGTATCACTTTCGGTAGAATTGTTGTATTTTGGTTTATAGCCATTCTCAATGACATCCCAAACTTCAAGGATGTTAAGATAATTCATCATAGTCCTTTTCCAATGACTGAAATTTTTGGTTGTGCTACCGAAAATTTGAGGTTCTTTCACATGTCTCATGGGTGCCATTTCTAGATCGGTAAACTCGAATTAAGTGAGTCTTAATTTGAGTAACCTGGCTCTGATACCACTTTGTTGTCCCTTAGGCACCACTAAATTCGAAAAATAAAGTATTGCAAATAAAATAAAGTAAAAGAGTTTAGAGAAAATTGACACAAGGAGTGATAACGGAGTTCGGCTTAAAATGCCTACGTCTCCGGGGCGTCGCAACCGCTGCTCGGTGCGCCTTTCTATTTATCCAAAAGAGAAAGGTTACAACTTGTGAACCGGTGAGCCCTTACAACCAGCGGGAAGTCACACGGCCAACTAGAATCGAGAACGAAGTCTCTAAGTTCGAAATCTCAAGATGAACGCTCAAGAGCTCACTCTAATCTAATCTAACTCAAGATTAGTGAAGTGGATTTGAGGTTGTTTTGAGGGATATTGAAATTTGTGTTATCACAACAATGGAGGAACTTGCTCTCACAGAAAATTAGGTTTCAAAAGATTAGGGTCGGCTAGATGGTTTTGAGGAGAACCCTAAGGTTCTATTTATAGTGGCAACTTTCAAACGAGTATTCTGCCATAAAACGTCCCAACGTTTTGTAAAACGTTGAAAACGTTTTAACTCAAATTAGGTCAAAATTCAAATTTCTGTGAGAATTCCTAAAACGTCTCAGACGATTTACAAACGTCTCAGAACGTTTTTCTCTGGAGATTTATCGATCAAAATGCAAATTTGAAGTCTGAGAAATAATTTAAATCGTCCAGACGTTTTACAAATCGTCTAGGACATTTTAGAATGTTTTTCCAGCTTTTAATCGATTTAATCTCCAGATTTTTCACATAGAAAAACGTCTGAACGTTTTGTAAATCGTTCCAACGTTTTATCCCTGTTTTTCAACATCAAAGCTACTTTACCAATTATAAATTTACATTTTAAATGCTTGGTAAATAACTTGATGATTTCTTCAGTCCAAGTGCTCTAAATTGCAATTCCAATTGTCTTGAACCTGCATTCTTTCTAATCATAGAGAAAATCGTAAAATTCAATAATTATATGTTTTGCAAATTAGTCAAATAGACTATAAGATAATTGCTTGAAGCAACAACTAACACAATCCATGTTATGTTTCATTCTTGGGTCATGTCCAATTCCCTGATCTTCATCAGGTATTTATGTGATTAAATTGGCAGCTCATTACCATATGATTCGTAGAACATGATCATCATTTAATCCACATACTAATCTCGTACCGGTAAATAGTGTTCCTTTTTAATTACCAAGATTAGGGACATTTAGAGTATTCGTTATATTATTATTATAGAGTTCTACATTTCAAGTCCTCAACTCGAAAAATCCATAATGTAATTAAATACTCAAGGAACAAAATGATTCTTTCATTTCATGAACAAAACATAGAATACATCCATAAATGGTTGGCTTCTAGATCATAACACTAACACAGACGTCGCTTGAAAGTGACACGGACCACATGCAAAAAACCAATGACAAGCGGAAGCGTAAGGACCATCGCAAGTGCTAGCGCTATAATTGTTATAAATAATATTTATCTCTAAAATATCAAGTATTCATACTTACGCATTGAAGTGTGAATCTTTATGTTGTAAAGTATTCCTCGGAAACCACCAAACGTGCTACGGGCATTAACTACATGCGGGGACCACTACCTATATGAGGGGACCGCAAATGTCGCTTGCAAAAAACTAAATGACAGCTACGGGGACCACAAATGCAGAGCGGATGTGTAACCACCACACAATCACCCGCACTTTTAGTAAAAATATTAATATCTAAAATCGTAAGTATTCATACTTACGCATTGAAATATGAATTGTTATGTTGTAAAGTAACTTAAATCAATTAATTTGTTTGGTTCTTGAACATATTGATAGTTACTGAGAAAAATATTCATACTTATAATTGAAGTATGAATTTTTACATTGTAAAGTATCTTAATTTGTACCTAACATATTATATCAAATTTTTTTTTTCATATGACACTAGATGACATCTGAAAGTATTAATATCAAATATTACAAGTATTTATACCTCGTTATATAAGTGTGAATAGTTAATGTGTCAAGTGTTTGTATCCAACATATTATATCGAATTTTAATTTTTTTCTTGATATAACACTGAATAACGTCTGAAAGTATTAATATCAAATTTTGTAAGTATTTATTTTTTGAAAGAAAAAACATCATACATTATTCAAAATATATATATCATGCCTAATTAAAATTGCACAGAAGGAGCTTTAATAACTCTAAAATAACTTGTTAACGAACTAAACAAATTTACATGTTTCTTTAAATCCAATTTGACCAATTAGCATGTTCTAAGCCGTACCGGGATGTCATTTCTTTTACCCAACAAGCCACTTCATTCCAATTCAAATTGAGAGGCCCAATAGCATCGTAGGTGCATCTTAGTGGTTTGACAAAACCCGTCCGGTCCAGGACTGGACCGGCCAACCCGTGGACCGGCTCCGGACCTGCCTGAGCCTGTGCCAACCTCCGGATCGGACCGTCCAAAGGAATTGGCCTGGTTAACCAAGGCGCGGACCCGGTTTTTTGGACCCAACGAGTCCGAACCCGATCCGTTTAAACTCTGGTACCGGACCGGACTAACCCGTGCCAACTCCGGAACCCGCCCGAACCCGTGCCAACCCCTCGGAACTCGGACCCGAACCCGTGCCAACCCGGCGGAATCTGAGCCAACCCGTCCCAACCTGTTTCAAATTCAAATTTTTCAAAAAAAACAAAAACAAAAAGACAGAAAAAAACAGAAAAAACATAAAATAAAAAAAACAGAAAAAAGGACCGGACCGTGGACCCGTGGACCCGCCGGGTTGACCACGGATTTGAGTTGGCCGAACTAAACCCAATCCGCCGAACCCAGATCGTGCCAACCCATGCCCGGGTCAACCCGTGGACCGGACGGGTTTGGACCGGACCGGGCTGGACCGGCCCGTTTTCAATTGCCTAGTGCATCTTAAACATGAGAACGGAGTAGGTCCGATGCCCATCGGACCTACTTTTAGGTTCAACGCCACGCTGACCGTCCGATGTAGTACAAGATTTGAGCGCACGAAAATTGAAACATACACGCACGGGTTTAAAGCATTTTGCACGAATCTAAAAGCAAATCGATAGTGATTAAACCCATCGAACCGAGGTAGGTCCGATGCCCATCGGACCTACTCTCAAGTCCTTAAACATCCCTACATCGATCTTTAATTTGAAGCCTCGTGTCTTGGATTGCTGGGTTGACCAAGTCAAGCCAAGATATTTATCGGACTCCTACCCATTTCAAGCAACCGATCATTGATCTGATAACCTAGTTAGTTTCGCCATGCTTCCCTTTTCTTCCGACCTGAGGGCCTGTTCGGATGTCACGGGATTACACGGGATAGAATTTGACGGAGATGAGAACCCATATTTAAAAAAGCGGGAACCCATGAATGCGGGTATGCATAAAATTAATTATGGGAATGTGTTGAAATGAGTGTTCAGTTGAACAGTGAGATTAATTGTGGGAAATTCTACTTTTCTTTTTAAAATGTTTGATATTACACAATTTTCTTTATTAATAAAGTATCAATAATACAATTAAATTAATTAATTAAATAATAATATAACATCACATTACTTACTAATTATTATTTTATAACATAACATTACTAATTAACTAGATTAAATAATGCAATTAAATAAGTAGATTAAATACATAATACAATTTTCTTTATTATTATTATTTTATAAATTAAATAATAACATAACATCACATTACTTATAATTATTATTTTATAAAATATAAATATTGATAAACATTATAACAAATATAAATATTTATAAACAAATAAACATTTAAAATATGTGATAAAATGATATGTCTAGATCCTCGGTTGTACCTTGAGATCAGTTGTGAACAATCTTAATTTATTTTTAAAATAAATATTTCTATTTAAATTTCTCACATATTTAAAATTAAAACATTGTACAAAAATAATTAAAAGTTGTACAAAAAAAAATGTACAAAAAATAATTAAATGTTGTACAAAAAATAATTAAAAAATGTTGTGAACAATCTCAATTCATTTTTTTTTCACCTATATACTAGTCTACTTTTTTACAAATGAAATACTAATACAAGAAGAATGCACTGGACCAATACCATAGTAATGCTTCACTTAATAGCAAAGAAATGAATACAAATTAGAATAATATAAGGTTTGAATTTGTATATGACAAAATCCCAAAGTCTTATATACTTTGTTTTGCTTGTTTTCTTTTTGTCAGATATTAATACAAATAAAATAGCAATAATTTCTTGTTTATTAGCTCCCTCAATTAAAATGAATACAAATTAGACTAGCAATTATTAATAGCTCATTGAAATAACTGACGACCTGTACCTGTCACTTGGCCATTTTGACATGAAAATGTGTATTCTTGAACCGAGGAGAGAGAAATCATCAGAGCACTCAGTTGGGAAAAAACAAATGGAGTCAGACTTGATAATTTTCTTCCCACCATTTTAGCCTATGCGGAGAAGAGCTTGGGAAAAAAATTGGAAAGTTTTGGGAAAAGAAAAGGGTATCCGAACGGTGTTTTGGAATCTAAATCCAATTCAGTCAAAATCCCATCTTTTCCCATTGGAAAAGAGGCGTCCAAACACGCCCTGAAGGAATAGGCTTAGGAGAATTAGAATGATTCTCTTGCCTTCTCAAATTTCTTTCTATGACTTCTTAATGTGAATTTCTTCTCTTTAATATCTTATGTCCGTTAAGGGAAAAAGGAGACCCCTTTGATAGTTTAATTGGTTTAGAATAATTTTACATGAACCATGAAGAGACTTGTATGGGATTTTGATGCACCCAGTCCAAATTAGAAAAATATGAGAAAACTCAAGTTTCCTTTTTGAGTATTTATCAGTGTTGTAAAAAACGGTCTAGTCGGCCGATTAAACGGCCGATTAATCGGAAACGGCGGCCTAACCGTCACGAACACTCTTAACGGAGGCATGTTAGCGGATGAAAACGATTAATCGGCTGATTTTCCGATTAATCGGCCGTTTTTTCCGATTAATCGGCCGTTTATTCCCGTTTATTCCCGTTTTATTCCCGTTTATTCCCGTTTATTCCCGTTTATTCCCGTTTATTCCCGTTTTATTCCCGTTTATTCCCGTTTATTCCAGTGAATATTTATTTTCATATTTTTTTTTCTGTGATAGTGTGTGATAATAAGGTTTATAAATCTTATATTGTAGTTTTATTTATGCTTGGATATACATTCAATATTTTTTATATATATTTTTTCTTCTTACTTACTTTGAAATTGATTAATTCTTCTATTATTTATATACCATATATTTTTCTTACTTACTGATGTAATTTTTTCGATTAGTACGACGTGTTCATTTATGTAATTAAGTTGTTATCATAAACTAATTTTAATGATTTTATGTTGGAATGTTTAATTTCTTTCAAATAATATGTTATTAGTATTTGAAAATGCTTAATTCTCAATTTTATTTTTTCATTAAATAAATGTGTTACTTAACATGTAAAATGCTTATGTGTTAAGAATAAATAAGCGTAGTGTCATGTTATAATAATAAAACTAAGTTAAATTAAGTTTATTTGATAAGTTTAATGAGTTAAATAAATTATTTGTAATAAATTATGATATATATACATAAATTTAATAAAAACGTTAAATTGTCCGCATAATTCCGATTAATCGGCCGTATACCGATTAATCACTTATCGGTACCCTATCCGTCCGACGACCGAATACCGTTATTTACAACACTGGTATTTATTCGATCGGGGGATCAATGGGGGGTAGGAGATGGGGGGAAAATAATAATTACTCTAATTTTAAATATTCACGGAAACTCGTTATATCTAAGGATGATATCCATTCGCTTCTTGCATAATTTTTAGGCGCAGATCTATTGCTTGGCATGAGGGTGCTTCGCCATTCTATAATTTTATTTTATTTTAATTTTATATATATATAGAATGGCTAATATACAAACGTTTGATCCTGGATTCAGGAACAAACGATTCGGTTCTCCGATTTTCAAAGTTCAAACAGTCGATCTAAACCGTTAGATATTCAATCTATATTAAAATCTGCTTGGAGACCAAATTTTACATTTTTTCGAATTTTTTTACTATTTATTAAGATGGTTTGAAAACTGCTGTTTTTATTAAATTTCTGCAGCATTGAAAAACAGCGGTTTTTAAACCAGCTTAATAAATAGTAAACAAAATCCAAAAAATGTAAAATTTGGTCTCCAAGCACATTTTAATATAGATTGAATATCTAACGGTTTGGATCGACTGTTTGGACTTTGAAAATCGGAGAACCGAATCGTTGGTTCCTGAGTCCAGGAACAAACGTTTGTATATTAGCCATTCTCATATATATATATATATATATGACACTTGAGGTATCACTTTTGAAATTTACGGATTATAACAGTAATTATACTTTGATCGTTCTATGATGTTTTCATTTTCAAAAGTGATACCTCAAGTGTAATTGTTATTTTTAAAGTGTTTATAGCCCCTCTCATAAATTGCTAATGTTTGTATAATTAGTGGTTAGAATTCTATATGTGATTGTGAAAACCTAAATTCAAATTCCACCTGCCATACATTTAATTTTGTGTTACAACCTTCCAATGTAAAGTTTCTAGTTTCACCTCTGATAATTTCTATCACATCCATTCACTTATATACACTAATATATCTAAATTTATTTTCACCCTAACATTTGCCTTCTATACATTATATAGACGAGTGGGCATTTTTTAATTGAGAAGTTCGTATATTGCCATATCTGAGTATGCATTTTATGGTGTATTAATGGCTACATTATGAATATTTAAGGACGAGGTCAAGGGAGTATCTATATAGTTTGTATCTTTTAATTTTTAATTTATTTACGAGGAGGGCTCAAATGCCTAATTGTTTTCATGATCCAATCATATTCTACATCTTTATCTTCGATTTCAACGTCCAAACAGATGATCCGAACCGCTCAACATGATATCCACATTAAAATGTACTTGGAGACCAAATTTTATATTTTTTGAAATTATTTTACTATTTTTTAAGGTAGGTACAAAATCACTGTTTTTAGATGGTTGAAAATTGTTTGAAAACAATGATATTGTACCTATCTTAAAATTAGTAAAAAAAATTCAAAAATATAAAATTTGGTTTGCAATCACATTATAATGTGGATATTATGTTGAACGGTTCAGATCGTCTGTTTGAACTTTGAAATAAAATATAAAGATGTGAAATATAATTAGGACATGAAAGCAATGAGACATTTGAGCTCCCCTCTTTATTTATATTAATATTATAAAAATAATTGATTGTGAAATGATCCCTTAAAAAAAAAATTACCTTGCGGCTCAAGTTGAACAGGAAAAAATGATTAATGTGACGAGTGAATTTTGTGTCTTTTGTTAACATATTTCTGTGGTCAAATCCGGGGTGGGCTTGGTCAAAGCCCAGTCTGGCCCTTGTCTCCTTTTGGTCAAAGCAAAAAAGATATAAATAAAAATGCAACCCGGCCCAAAGATTTCAAATTAAGCAAAGCATCTACCTTAGAACCACCACCTTTGCTTTTGTTCTCATTCTTTGCCAAAAGACAGACAAAAAGAAAAAGAAAACAGGAAGCCAAGAACCTAGACTCCATGAAAAATATGAACAAAAGGAGCCTCAGCACCAAGTTAAAACTTAACCAAAGTGGTACAATTTCTCTCTCTGTTGCTTTTCATGTTAAAAGAAACCCTATATCTTGCTCTTTGTACATGGAAAATTAGGCGTGATTTATATCCTTGACATATAAAATTTATTCTATATAGGAGACATAGTAGAAAGAGGAAAGAGAGAGATGAGAAGGATAGTTGGTCTAGGCAGCACAAGAGTACTGTCCAAGGGGATTGCATTGTTGCTTTGTGTTGTTCTCTTGGTGTTTCTACACACAGACACAGAGGAGAAGAATAAATTTGTTACAAAGGTTTCGCTTCAAGGTGATTGTTCTTCGATGGAGGAGAATGGTTCATCGATGGAGAATACACAAATCAATCCTCTGAGCAGCAAAAGGAGGGTGCCTAAAGGTCCTGATCCAATTCACAATAGGTAATCTTTTTTTTTCTTTTTTTTTTAGTTTTTTAATTTAGTTACATAAATGATAATTCACATTTTATGTGTTTCCAATTGTAAGTGTGATGTTGATGTGATGCCAGTAAGATATGTTTAAAATGAAAATATGTTAGTACATTCTTTTAGAAAAGAAAAAAAAAAGATGAATCATAAAATATTATTGACAAATTGATACTAGAATCGAGTAACATAACGGAAATTACTTAAGAAATTAAGGACCATTTTGTTAATTGCACTAGCTGAAAGTTTCAAATTTTGCACATTTTAGAGGGTCAATTAGAATTTTGACGGGGGGATATTTTGTGAACCCATGAGCAAGTGCCAACACAAGTCACCCATTTTGATTCAAATTTCCTTGAATAAGACGGTAGAAACAAAAATTGAAGTAAAATTGACCTTGCATTTTATTTTACTAGTCACAATATCAATTAAAACGACATATTTTTATTATAGAGTGGCATGTATAATGCATATTACAGAACGGTCCGTACTATAGACTCTAAATAATCAATCTGAAATATTCAAATAATATCTAAATAAAATATACTTGCACAGAATTTTTTATTATATTTTTAGATGGGCAGAAATTTACTTGATTTAAAAATTATGGATCATCCAAAACTAGTGATTTTTTTATCTATCTGGAAAATAGTAAAAAGATTCTAAAAAATATAAATTTGGTCTTCAAGTACATTTTTATATAGATATCATATTTAATAATTCGGGTGAACTATTTGAACTTGAAAAATAAAGATATGAATTCATAACATGGGATCAATTCGTAATATGTATATACCATTATTGTTTTTTAAGGTCTAATTTTATTAATCATTCTTTCAGGAGATCAGGGAACGGGCAAAAACCTCCGGGCAAGCCATAAGAGAGAGAGAGAGAGAGAGAGAGAGAGAGAGAGAGAGAGAGAGAGGAGGCAATGATAAAATTAATATCAAAATTATATCTCCATCCTATTTCTTTCTTTTCTTTACTTCTAATATATAGAAGATTTAAAAAATATATTTTATGTAAAAAAAAAAAACTTGTACGATGAATGATATAGTTTTGACATAGTTAATTGGTACTTGGTACTGTTGGAAATGATCCATTCAGGCCATCGTAGTTTGCTTATATAAAAATTCAATGAAGCTATTCGATACATATTATGATTCGTGTCTACTTGATCTGCAGGAATTTTAAAGTTACGGTACGAATCTTAAAAATATCCACCAGTGACCAGTAGAATATCATTGTTTTTGGATGGTCCAGACTGAATCAATGGATATTCTACCTATCTAAAAAATATTAAAAAAATTCTAAAAATGTAAAATATAGTCTCTACATACATTTTAATATGGAGATCATATTGAGCGGTTCGGATCAACTATTTGAATTTTAAAATTAAAATATAAGCATGAAATGAAACATAACATTTACTACAGAAGTACATTAGACTAACTCCTTTGAAAAAAAACAACCACAAATTATACATATATAGAGAGAGAGTGGTTAATATCAAAACGTTTGCATCAAGGCCCTCGTGCAACCAAGTCATTTTTGGATTTTCAAAGTCCAAACGGTCGATCTAAACCGTTAATTGTTCAATCTATATTAAAATCTGCTTGGAGACCAAATTTTACATTTTTTGGAATTTTTTTACTATTTATTAAGCCACTTTGAAAATTGCTGATCACGTGGTCCAGAATTTGGTTGCACTGTTTTTACTGTTCACCCGGATCAGCAATTTTCAAAGTGGCTTAATAAATAGTACAAAAATTCAAAAAAATGCAAAATTTGGTCTCCAAGCAGATTTTAATATAGATTGAACATCTAATGGTTTGAATCGACTGTTTGAACTTTGAAAATCTGTAAACGACTTGGTTGCACGAAGACCTTGGTGCAAACGTTTTGATATTAGCCCCCCCTCTCTCTCTCTCTCTCTCTCTCTCTATATATATATATATATATATATATATATATTATATCCCAATAAGAAAACAATAGATCTGATTTATGTACATAGAGGCGATAGTTGCAACATGCCATATTTTATACATATATCATTTAATCGAAATCATATCATAAGAGAAAATTACTTTTGGGAAATCATAATATTGTGATATGATATAACTCGTTAGATTTTGATCGGACGGCCATAACTGCATATTAATATGGGGCTCCCTTGGAGCTGGAGGTAATTATTTTAAATGGTCAACACCGCAACTCAATTCTAAGTTTTTAACTGAAAATCACTGCACTGCACGCTTAAGAAATTAATAAACAAAATTCTTTGCAAGTTGAAACAATTGGCGCGAATCTTTTAAACAATTGGAAACCTGAAAATACAAGACAAGACCCATAGAACTGAAAACTTGGAATCTAATTACTTAAGCTGTTAAAATGCATTTTGACTTGATTAAAATCATATAAAAGCTGTCAATAATTATGTCTTAACTGAAATAGATAAGTGTATATTGGCACGATTGTTAAGTATGAATTTTAAGATGCGTAAAAAAAAATCACCAAGGATGTTTAAGAAATAATAAGTTTATGGAAATGATATTTGACATGAGCTAGCAAGTGTTAGGAACGTTTTAATTTTACTTTCTAAAAAAACAGAGAAATATGGTATTTGACATGACAAATACAAAACTTAATTATCATCATGTAGTCAGAACACACCTTTTTTTAACCAAAATATGATCTGTCTGATTCCTGGGTTTGTATAAATATATATTTTTTTAACCCAAATACAATCATACCTCCCCCGGTTCACACTCATACGTACAATAAGAAAAGAGAGAGAAAAAAAAAAGGGGCCAATTAAGCATGAATTATGAATCAATTACTTCTCCAAATCCTACCAATTATGATTTGTATATACTATTGCACAGCATGAATTTCTTCTACACCTTATTTTACAAGTTTACAATAATTATGAATCAAGTTTACATTTAATCTTGTTAATTTTGTATTACATAAATTTTCATCAGTGAATTCTTCTCACTTCTCATTTCCAAGGATCATATCATAGCAAGAATCGAGCGAAAGATAGCGGGTTGGACCTTCCTTCCACAAGGTAATCGAGTTCCTTTCACTTATTATGATTTTTCAAGAAGATTTTATGATTATTGATAATGATAACTAATTATCTGTTAATAATGAAAATTCCTCTCATCATAATTTACCAGTAGTTTTTAAACTTTTTTTTTGTAGAAAATGGTGAAAACATTCAAGTACTGAGGTATGAGGTCACTCAAGAGTACGAGCCACATTTAGATTACGTGGAGGTCACCGGTACGCAACTGTTCTCATGTACTTGAATGTTTTCCTTAAACAACCTCATATAACTTAATTTATCCTTTTAACTAACTAACTTTTATTTTCCTTAACTAACTAATTAAATTTTTTAATTAGTAGTAAATATTAATGGTTAGCCTAATTAATCAATTTAAAAATTTACGGATTATAACAGTAATTATACTTTGATCGTTCTATGATGTTTTCATTTTCAAAAGTGATACCTCAAGTGTAATGTAAAGGGTGCTTTGGAAATCAAATAAAAATACACCGGTCCAAATAAAATGATGAAACTTGCCACTAGGAAGTGCTAGAGACCGACATTTTTATTAATATCCAAAGTTTAATACAAATTATTAATTATACCCAGAATCGGACCAATTATCGATATATACCCAAGCCGGCCATTTTCTGGCCGGCTATGTACCCTCCCTAAGCCGGCCATTTTATGGCCGGCTATGTACCTTTTTTTTTTTTTTACCCGCATTTTAGAGAAAGACACTATGAAGATCAAAGTATTGAAATTTAACACTGAAAATTGAAATTTTTTTATTTAAATTATTTGTTATATTACTTCTTTTGATATATAATTAGCATATTTATACTAAAATATGCTATATTAATTGAAATTATATTGAATAACACTATATTATGTTAAATTACGCTAAATTACATTACATTACTTTATAATACGCTATATTAATTGAAATACGCTACATTGTGGTACTATTTTTTATGTTGTGCTACTATTTTAATGTTGTTATATTTTCTGTTTAGCATTATCATGATAATTTATTTTGATATGTAAAATATAAAAATAGTACCATAAAAGCACACATACACAAGAACCGAAATATAGGATAATCCAAATATATCAAATATAAATAGTATATCAAATATAAATAGTACAAAACTAGTAAAAATACAACTAAAACGGAGAGGGGGAATATCGCTGAGGCGGTACTCCGGCGTTCGCCCGGCGCCAGCGCGGCCAGGCTCCGTCTCTCTCGGGCTCATCTGGGGCATCGGCAGACCTCAGTATCTGCTCGGCAGTATCCCATCTGGCATCGCCCGTGGAGACTGTCGGTACTGGCGGAGGTGTAGCGAAGATAGATGCGGCAAATCCAGTCCCAAAGGCAGGCTGAATACCCTAAAAATTGGTCAAACGTGCTAATTTCGGTAAAATTACGCTTAATAAGCATAACTATGGTAAAAAAGGCCAAAATACTCTAAATATTGGTCATCTGTGCTAATTACACTAAATTGCGCTTAATTAGCCTAATTATGGTAAAAAAGACCAAAATACCCTAAATATTGGTCAAAAGTGCTAATTTCGGTAAAATTACGCTTAATCAGCATAATTATGGTAAAAAAGGCCAAAATACCCTAAATATTGGTCAATTATGCTAATTAAACTAAATATTGGTTAACTTAGCTAATTACACTAAATTACAACAAATGGCCGGTTTGGGTATATAAAGGGTGAAATGCTGGGAAAAAAAAAAAAAAAAAAAAAAAAGGTACATAGCCGGCCAAAAAATGGCCGGTTTGGGTATATATCGATAATTGGTCCGATTCTGGGTATAATTAATAATTTGTATTAAACTTTGATATTAATAAAAATGTCGGTGCTAGAGATGTCAAATATGTATGTTTATTTTTCTTTTTTAACCTTGGCAGGTCTTTTAGTCTTGTTATTTAAGTTTTATTGTAATAAACGTTGTTTATGGCCACTGTTTTTTTTTATTTTTTATTATTATTATTAGACTAGGACTAAATTTCTGATTGCCTAAAGCCACCCCTGTGCGGTTTTCTTGTGGTAAACTTGTTTTAAGACACAGTGGTAAGTGATTATTGTAATGATAAATTTGTGATTCGGAAATAATTTGATAAATTTATAATTTATAATTAGAGTATAGCATGAATATAGTTATGAAGTAATTCATAGTAAAAGTATTTTTTAAATTAAATTGTTGGGGTGGTCATCGCCAACTAATCTTACAAAGTAAATAAATAATTTTTTTGAATTTTATTTAATAATATTGAATAAATAATGTGTTTGTTATATAATTCGTACGACAAATTCAAAAATAATTCAAAACTATAGAAAAAAGAATAATATATATGCTATAGATATTATTAAATAAATGATGTCTTTGCCATATTTCATACTAGGGATGAGTAAATTGCTCATAACTCGTGACTCACTCATAACTCGCTCGCTAACAACTCACTCATTATCAACTCGCTAACAACTTGTTCATTATCAACTCGCTCGTTAACTTAATGAACCAAGCATGAGCATACCCAACTCGCTTATAACTTGCTCATTAAGAATTGAGTTACATGAAATCATGCCATACCTAATCCCATCCAAATCAAACTCAATCCAACGTAGTTACACTCAGACCCACGCACCCAGCGACCTTAACCCAGCGGATCCAAAGTACCTTCTCCGACTATACTCTATTACTCTCTCATACTCACAGACTGACAATCTCGACTTCACTCACTCTCGCTAACCCAACTCACGGCGGATCCAAAGTTGCCTACAAGTTTGATTTCTTAACGAGTCGCTTAATGAACACGAGTTAACTCGAGCATTTAATGAACCGAGCACAGCTGTCAACTCAGTATTATCTTATCAACTCGAATCGACTCGCTTATTAAGCTATTAAACCGAGCACGAGCATACTCAACTCGCTCAAACTCACTCATTAATCACCTCTCATACAGTGGAGGCAGATATATGACTATACCAGCCGCTTGTTATTTTTCTTTGTTTTTGAGAGAAAATGAGAAAAATATGAATGAGTGAGGCTACGGTGCTATGCATAGCACGGATGGGGTCCGTGCTACGGCTCAAAATTTGACTTTTCAAAATTCTAACGGTCGATCCGAACAGTTCAACATGATTATAAAATGAATATGTACTTGCAAACCAAATTTTACATTTTTTCAAATTTTTTTACTATTTTTTCGAAAATCACTTGATCTGAACATTCTGGACCATCCAAAAACAGCCTATCTAAAAAAATAGTAAAAAAATTTGGAAAAACGTAAAATTTGGTTTGCAAGTACATATTCATTTCATAATTATATTGAACAGTTCAGATCGACCGTTAGAATTTTAAAAAATCAAAATTTTGAGCTACAACACGGACCCCATCCGTGCTATACATAGCACAGTAGCCTCACGCAATTCATGTCCGTGCTATACATAGCACAGTAGCCTCACTCAATATGAATTGCGTAGAACGGTACAACTCATGAAAAGTCAAAAGTAAAAAACCAATGCCTCCCCAGTCCCCCTTCTATAGAACAAACAGCGTAGATAAATATATTGACAGTGCTGTTTTGACTTCGAGAAGCATACGAATGATGCATTTTTCCATTTTTACTCTACTTTCTGTGTGCTCTATAAAGCCAAAATAGCGCTGTCAATGTTTTTATCCAACTGCGCGACTTGCTCTCATTCTGTGTCTCCGCCTGAAAAAATACCGGGCAAGAGAGAAGAAAGAAAAGAAAAGAAAAAACAATTAGAGTCCATGGAAAATGATCCTATGGGCATAGCAATCTCTCTCTCTCTCTCTCTCTCTCTTCCTCTTCCCTTTTATACTCCTATTAAAACCCTTCGAATTCAACCATTTTAGAATGTCGATGTTATTACTTCTTCTTCCCATTTGCCTCCTTCGTTGTCGCAAAAAATGGAGTTCCGCTGGGTCTTTCTTGTATTCTCTCTCCTCTCCATCACCGCCATCCCTTCTTTTTGGTTCTTCCCTCGCCAAACGGTTCAGGCGCCGGGTTCCTTTGACCCTGGTCATATTGTCACCGTCTCATGGAAACCCAGGTAACTTTTTTTGTTCTTTTTTCTGATATATATATATCATTTTTTGAGTGAGGCCGTGGTACTATGCATAGTACAGATTAGTCTGTACTACGGATCAAAATGAAGATTTCCAGATGAAAATGTACATACAGACTAAATTTTATATTGTTTAGAATTTTTTTACTATTTAGATAGGTAAGAAAATCATTACTTTTGAATGGTCTAGAAATTTTAGATCAAGTGATTTTCTACCTATCCAAAAAAAATAGTAAAATGTTTCTTAAAAATGTAAAATTTGATCTACAAGTACATTTTCTTATGAAGATCATGTTGAACGATTCAGATTGATTGTTTGGACTTTGAAAATGGAGATATTGATCCATAGTAGCTAGGGACCAATATACGCTATGCCTAGTACCATAGCCTCACTCTAATTTTTTAGTTTGTTTGCTTAGAGGGTTTAATTTTTGAAGTATTGTCTGCTTATGGTTAAAGGAGTATCAGATTAACAATAACAAAATTGTCTTCTACTGGAATAAGTTTTTTCTCTAAAATATATGGTTCTTTTGGTTATTCAGGATTTTCTTGTACAAGGGCTTCCTTTCTAATGAGGAGTGTGACCACATTATAAAATTGGTAGGTTCATTTATTTTGGAATTTCAAAGATAAAAGGGACAAATTAAGATATGTTAGTATTTGATTGATTTGTGGTTTCTCTTTTTGATACAGTCAAAAAGTAAGCTTGGGAAATCGATGGTGGTAGATAACGAGTCTGGAAACAGTGTGATGGGTGAAGTACGAACAAGCTCTGGCATGTTTTTGGATAAGCGTCAGGTACTTGTAAATTCTTGTTATTCTCTTTTTAGATCCACAAATTAGCTTTTTGAATCCAACACCATTAAATATCTAAGTCCTAGTTTTGAACTTTTGAAGGATGAAGTTATTGCTAGAATTGAGGAGAGGATTGCAACTTGGACTTTGCTTCCGGAAGGTATAGTTATTATCTCCGAAAGCCAATAATACATTAATTTGTCACTTATAACTAGTATATATCAGTCAGGTATTACACCTGGTTCCAAATGTTTCTTTCTGAAAGAAATTTAACTTTTATGACAAGGAATTTTCAGTCTTGTGTTTCTGTTCCCGTAACAATAAGCACCTGTATCAGTTTGATACCATTTCTGCCCAATCTGTACCAGGTAAGTACTATGAAAAGACAAGGGAGCATCAGTAGTAGTTACCTAGGATGTATCATTTGTCTATTAAACTTTTTTGAACTCATATAAGCCTTGTCTAATGTTTTGAAATTTTTTGTTGAACAGAGAATGCTGAGAACATCCAGGTTTTGCGCTATGACCTAACTGAGAAGTATGATGCACATTTCGACTATTTCAGTGACAAGCACAATCAAGCACACGGTGGCCATCGATATGCCACTGTTCTCATGTACCTATCAGATGTAGAGATGGGCGGCGAAACTGTGTTTCCTGATGCTGAGGTACGTGTTTTGTTTGGTTGATATTTATTTCTACTTTAGTTTCAATGAATGTCACTTATACTGTGTATAGTTAGGATTACAGTATTGCCCAGTTTTTTTATCAGTAGCATAATATAATAATAAAATTAAACCCATACCATCTTTTCAGCAAATTTCATTTAATACGAAACCATTACGAAAACTGAATAATTCAGCTGTTGAAATCTGTGTATCATTTTTGAAAAAACCCGGGTCTCTCATAACCCAGATTTCAACCACTGAATAAAATTAAACGAAACTTGCTGAGATTGATGGTATGAGTTTAATTTTTTTTTTTTTATGCTACCGATAAGAAAATCAGCTGTACTGCCCTGACCTGTTCATACTAGTAATTAGTTGCATCGATTTCTGTAGTAATTGTCTTAGCAAGAGCTAAAATGTTTCTCTTCTAAAATGATAAAATGACCACTGGGGTTGTTATAGGATGATTAATCGACAAGTACGGAAAAATGATCAAATTAGAAAACCAAAATTTTCCAAACTTCGCTTTCATCAGTGTTAGTATACAGTATGGTGATGGGGGCATATAATTGTACCAGTAAGAGAGGCAATACTGTCGGACACTTGCATCTGATGAAACGTCTGATTAATGCTGCCATAATTTATCCATTTAATCACAAAGAAATCATTGCTATTGGCACTAGCATGACTGTAATATATTAAGATAACAGTGATATATTTCTTCTTTTAGGGATGGGAGTCTCAGCCTAAGGACAACACGTTCTCTAATTGTGCAAAAGGAGGTCTTGCAGGTATCTAATAAAATCACATGATATCTGTTGTAAATTACTCTTGACATTCACATTTATACTCAATAGAATGTTCATAGATGTCCCCTTCTTTCCAAACATAAAGTATTTAACTTTCATACAGTGAAACCAGTTAAAGGTGATGCTGTGCTTTTCTATAGCCTCCATCCAAATGGCGTACCAGATCCCAAGAGTCTCCATGCCAGCTGTCCTGTGTTAAAAGGTGAAAAATGGTCGGCTCCAAAATGGATTCGTGTCAGGTCTTTTGATAGTTTGGAAAACAGTTCTCATGAGACGCATGTAGAGACTAGTACTAAAACATACCCAGAAAACATTGGTGCTACTAAGGTATGTACCAGTGAACACTAGAATTGTGAAGAGCTGATTGCATCAGATGAAGAATCCTAAATTGGCACAATTACATGGTACAGAAAGACGAGGTACAATAAAAGTGAACGACAACGCTAATTATTGCTTTATATATGATTATTGCCAGATATTCTTTTCTTTATTATTTTTTCTGTTTTTTTTTCGGCTAATTCTACATATGCTAGGGTTGTATAAATGATAGAGTGTATGAGATAGTATGAGGTAGTGCACTTGTATAGTTGAAGTTCTTTGATTGATGTGTAATTATACTGTGTTAATTGAAAGCATGTGCTAAATATTGATGCAGAATGTCTTAGTGTATTCCATAATATTGCTGCAATGATATATGCTTGAAGTCAATTTGTACAGAGACTGATAACTCAATTCTGTCAAGAGCATAATTAAGTATGAGGTTTGTATAATAGTTTCGTTAAACTGTAAATTGCGTAAAATTTGAATAGAGTTCACACTTATAATGAAAACAAACATAGAAGCAATAACAAGAAAACCCAAGTTTTTATTCTCGCAATAGTTCGAAATAAAAAAAAAAAATGATGCAAACCTACACAATTTTCTTATTCCAAAATGGTGAATAAATAATGAAAGTTAACCCTCCTAATTTACTGCTGAGGGGGGCAAATATCTGTTGCCCTGGAGATAAAAAGAGTTTTTTCGGATCAAATTTCTTTTTCATTGACACAAACTTGCCCCATTTTTTTTTTGCCAAATTGCTTCTGCCAATCTGCCTGATTTGCTTAATCACTATTGTCGAGAGTAAGCCGACTATTTCTATTCCCAAAGGTATCGGTATTGCCAACGGAAATATCCGCGACGGTACCGACAGTAAAAAAACACTTCTAACCTCATTATATATATATATAGAGAAGAGAGGGGTTGGCTAATATTAAAACGTTTGTTCTGGAGCCGTGGTGCAACCAATTGGTTTTTCAATTTTCAAAGTTCAAACGGTCAATCCGAACAGTTAGATGTGATCACTATTTTAAAATGTACTTTTAGACCAAATTTTACATTTTTTTTGAAATTTTTTACTATTTATTAAGCTAATTTTAAAATCGCTGATTTTAATAAACAGTGAAAAAAATTTGGATCATTGAAAACGGCAATTTTAAAATTGACTTAATAAATAGTAAAAAAATTCCAAAAAATATAAAATTTGGTCTCCAAGCACATTTTATTATAGATTGAATGTTGAACTATTTGGATCAACTGTTTGGATTTTAAAAATGTAAAAACCGAAGCGTTTGTTCCACGGTCTAGGAACAAACATTTTGATATTAGCCAATCTCTGTATCTATATACATGTGGTTCTCTTTTTCTTTTTCTTTTTCTTTTATAATGAATCCTCAAATATTTTCTTACAGAGAACTTTACTGGTGATATTGATATTTCATTTTTGATACGTAGAATCTGAATCTCTGTTCATGGTAATAAGAAAATCGAAGTTTAAACATGGATTATGTTCAAAGCTTTTGGAAGTCCATTGTAGATTTCTTTTTGAGGCCCATGTAAAAAATCTTTCATCGATAAAATTCTTTTTTCTTTTTTTTTTTAAATATAGAGGCACCTTAGAACTATTTCAGGGTTAAACAGATGGTTAACATACGCACAACCAGCCCTCAAAGCCCATATAGGCCCATTAGGTTCGCCATTTTACAAGCGTCACATTATATACAGCCCCATATTATAACACCATGCATCTTTTTAGAAAGCTACTTTCTCAATGGAAGCACACATGATTTGCACAACTTGCACGCTTACATGAATTGCTCAGTTCAGGCTTTGCACAACTTGCACGGTTACAAATGATTTGCACGCTTACATGATTTGCACAACTTGCACGCTTTCAAATGATTTCCAAATAGTTAATCTGAACCACTCAACATGATCTTCGTATGAAATGTACTTTCCGATCTAATTTGAAATCTTTTAGAATTTTTTACTATTTTTTTAGATAGGCAGAAAATCATTCAAAAGTAAAAATATAAATCCATAGTACGGATCTATATGTGCATTGTGAAGTACCACATACTCGTTTGTCTTTTGTTTGTGGTTCCACTTCACTCCATTCTAACAAGAAAAATACTCCGCTTAGTTACAGTGTTAGTTTTATAATAAAATATAATCAGCAGAGATAAACTTTAGATTATATTTTCTATATACAACAATGAGTTCTATAAAAACCAAAGAAAAATTATACTTTCTGATGTATAATGACAAAGCGAATCGGCTGTGGAACGACCCTGTCCTACCACTATTTCTAAACTCTTAACTAATGAAGAACAAATGAATCATTCAAACGGCATCGATACATCGATACACTGTACCTAACATACAGCACACGGTCGTGTGCTCTTCATCTCAAAATGTGAATACCAACGAACCAATCAATCGATCGATCGATTTGCCGTGTCATCTCATATTGCAGCACTGAGCATTTCCACCTTGTAACTTCTCCCACATGCAGATCATCTGACGTGGCGACTGGTAGTGTGCAGTAAAGTAATCATCGATGCAACCGAACTGACAAAATCTGTTGCTATGAATATATTGTACCGGTTTTGTAATACCAAATTTCTCCACCCACATGCCCATACTTACATCTTCCATCTTGAATAACTGCACAACACAAAAAAAATTACAAAATTTACAATTTAGTAGTATAATGGAATTAAACTCAATTAACCAGATAGCATAATAATCGATTAGCCTGTTACAAATCCATTCCAGTGGTCTTTCCAGTTCGTTTATTTGGAATTGAATCAATTGATAAATCCAGATTCCCCATAACTACGTTTCTATTTCGGCCTTCCCATAGATTTATCTTCCTTTGATTTATACATTCAAAATGACTCGTAAATTGACAAAAACATTGGTATATTGGTGGCAGGATTGTTGACTTACCCTGAGCTTATTAGTTTCAAACTCTGATATAACAAAATGTGCAATATCAGATGATATGACATAACCCGGCCCATTAGCATAGGGTGGATACTCTTCCTCGGGCCATTCCTAAAATGAAAGTGGAAACAAAATAAGTTACAACATAATGTTAATAAGAATTAGTACATAAACTTCATATTGTTTTGGGAGGGATACAAGATTTGTACCTAAATAAACTTTGGTTCTATCTAATATTTGTAAGCAAAAAAAAAAAAAAATCATCACCTCATATGTCACGGCCCATTTTCCATTTCGCAAAGGCTTGTGGTAATAATTAATATTTCCCATGTACAGGCTCCTATTCTCTGGTATTTTTCTCACTTCACCCATCACCGACTCGATTCTGACAAAGTTATCGTCGTCACATTTCATGACATACTTCGCAGAAACAACTCGAACCTACACAAATGAATTATATGGGTATTAAAACAAAACCAAATATAGAATTTACCCCTAATATGAAACGCATAAGAGTCATATTTACCCCATATTCACATATCGCAATGGTCTTTAAGACCACAAGATCATAGCTGTCTAAAAATGGAACTATGACAATGTCACCGAAGAACTCGGCCTCCTTTTTAAGCTCCAAGTTCACCTCATTTCTTCCATTCTGCACAACATGAACTTCGTAAGTTATAAAGTTAAACAATGTAATATTCTTAGTTTAGTATGGTTATCTAATCTTAAAGTAATGAGCAATTTATACCATAGAAAATCATAGAACTAATAGAATGAACCAAATGAAAATTGTTACCAGGGCGACAAAGAAGCGTGCTACAATTTTATTTCTTGCTGAAGACATCCAAGATTTCCTGATGGCCATGCGCTCTGCAAAATGGTTCCCTGCCGAGAGAATACCGACGAAAAACTCAACTGGCTCATCAGGCAAATCCGGTGCTTTCCACTGAGGCGACATGTCAAGGTTCTTTTGTGGATCAAAACTCGGTTGTGAATTGGGAAGAGATGCAGCGTATATAGATTCGACATCTATGTCTCCGCCAAGTGAGAGACCTGTTGCATCTTCAAGTGCAAACCCCTAAATTTGAAAAACACATATCAAAAGGAAATAGCTTAGCAAACAGAAGTTACGTCACTAGTGTACAGAGAATTGATTGCTGATTATGTAATTAAGCCTCGATTCAATCCGGACAAGTGCAAATTGACTGATTGCTGTGCAATTTTCCCAAATTTTTATTACTATCTATAGCACTGGTTCAATTTGCCCTCAATTTTGCAAGGAAACACCAAACAGAACAAGGAAACAAACAGTAAAAAAAATGTTTAAATTACAGTCAGACTGGTGGCTACATATAAATTGATGCTAAATAGTGATACTTACAGTGCGGTAGGGGAAAGAAGTCACATGACGGCCGTCTACATTGATATGATAACCTTCGAGACCGGCTGTTAACGTGAGAACAAATAATTTGTTCTCTACAAATGGGTAAGGCCAATCAACCTTAATTTTATCTGTTCTTCTCTTAATTATCCTTTTTAACCACCAAGCACTTTTCGGCTCGTTTGACAAGTACTCTTCACCGCTAACCCATTTTTCACATTTTACTTGCCCGTCAACTGTAAAAGGTATAACAAAGTAACATGCATTAACACAAAGTTCATAATAAGAAATGAAATTTGTTATTATTTTGTTCTTATTTACATTCTCTTAATGATTTGTTTTTTTTTGCTGGAATGAACAACAAAGTGTAATTTGAGACTATATTAGAGATAATTCAACAAATCCCGTGTGATCAAGAAAATTTGAGAAATCCTTGTGTACTTAATTTTATACAAGATACAAGTCATAATCATGAAAGTGGGTTCATACTTCACACTGCAAACTAAAAAAGGCAAATAAAATAAGGGGCAAAATTGACCAGAGTTTGGTAAGGCATATTCTCTTTAGAAATGCAAAAGGCATTTTCTTTTGTGATTCTTTTTGCAAATGCAATCCAGAGAAGCAGCTTACTAAAGTGAAGTACAATAATATTCTTAAAATATTTGTGAATTGCCCCCTATCAATAAAGCTTAATTAAAAACTAGTAATCCACTTAACAAACACATTACTGGCCACACCTCAGAGGATCCAATTCCAACTCAGAGAGCTCTTATCATTTCTGATATATATATATATAATTTTATAATTATTATTTTTAATAATTACCATATAGGCTAATTGTTACGAAATAATTCCTTACCCATACCCTTACCCGCACCGGATAAAACAGTACAGTGACACCAGCCAAGCCGACATTTGAGTTCAATTTACCAGAAAATGGAAATGTGTAAAAAAAACAAGGTGGTAATTTACCAGTATCTTCACCGGCAGTTGATGCCCAGCCTTCACAACGAAGAGGCACACCCCATTGCATTCTATAACAGGTGTTCTGTTCAATTACAGGCCTCCCGGCGAAATCTCCTTTTAACCGGGGGTTAAAGTGCAAAATCCTTGGGGGCTCTTCACCGTCTACCATTTTCATCCCCAAAAGTTCCATTCTGAATTGTGAAACCAATGCGGCATTCTCCCCCTTCTTCAATTCTTTGATCTTTGGATCATTCTCTTCATGTGCAGCTCTCGGTCTTGCAATAAGTGTTATGTGGGACCCGAGCGTCATACCGCACGGGAGCTCCATGAGGTTCTTTTGCTCTCTTAACTGGGCCCCGGTGCGGGATACTGAAGCGGGGCATTTTTCCAGAGGTTCATTTGTCTGTGGCAATGGCGAGGCCGATGATGGAGATGATTTTAATTCATATAACAACTTGGAACCTGAGAAAAAATGAGGAAAAAAAATATTTAAATTAAAATATGTAATGATGAGGGTTTAAAATTGTTCTTGGGATTTTTATTTATAAATTATTTGTGAAATAAATAAAAAAAACCTTAAATCTGGAAATATGCTAATTCCGTGCACACAGGAGAAATTGTTTGTATAATCCTGGTAAACATTGAAATCCACCATGTGCATGCTCAATAAAGAATGAATAAAATTGCCAAACACCCTCCAAAATTAGAAGCAAACTATGATATGACCCACTTTTTTGCTTATCGTTCAAGGAAAAAAGGATGAATACTAGGAAACAAATAACACGGAAATTCTTTGATTTTTTTTGCATTAGTACAATAATTTTGGGATTTTGCAGGGGTGTAATGAAATTTTTCACAAAAAGCAAAGAAAGAAAAAAAAAAAGAAGTGGTACCAAGTTGCCAGGCATCAAGTGCAGATTTTTCCAGACCAGAGGAGACATGTCCAGTTCGATTAAACTGGAGAGAAGAGACCGTGAGTGCAGTCTGGCTCTGATGTGGCAGGCGGAGGCGGCGTGGGAGCTTGTAAGGCCGAACAGGGGAGGCAACTGATTGTGTATCCTTTTGTGTAGCGAGTAGAAGTGGCCTTAGAACTGTGTTTCCTGTTGTGGTGGTGCCGACCGATATAGGCTGGATCCGGCGAGAGAGAAAGGGGAACTCAAAGAACAATAGAAAGGCCAAGTAGAAGAAGCCGAGAAAGATAAGAATTTGAGTTGATCCTTTCTTCATTGTTTTTCTAGAATCTTGTGTAATGGAGAGAAAACTATATGGATTCTCTCTTCTATGGCCTACGGGGAAGAGAGAAAAACAAAGGTGCGGAGGGAGAAGTAGAGAGGAAAAAGAGAGATGGAAGTTGAGAAAATGGAAGTGAGAAATATACAAGCAAAAGAAAGAGCCGTTTGTGGTGGGACCGGTTCTTCTACAATCTACTCGGTAGAATTATTTATTGAAATCAAAGGCAATACATACATAAGCTTCAACACAGCCGAATCCGTATCATCGGTACGGTACCTAAGGTGCAAGTGGTAAATCTGGACCGTTCTTTTAACATGGTACGAATCTCAAAGAAGACCTCCTACAGTTTCGATAGACACGGATTGAGTTTGGACCGGCAGGAATTAATCTGAGCCGTCCGTTTTTTTAACTTGCACCTCAGGTACAACAGCCAGTGTAAATAGTTTAACAGAGCAGTTTTGACTTTATACAGTGCACAAACTATATCCATTTCTGTTTTTATTCCATAGAGCATGCGCTTCGTGAAGTCAAAACTACTCTGTTAAAATCTTTACCCAACGACCAACATCGAATTCTAGAGATAATTACGAGATTATTGTAGAGTTAGACTGGTTTCACATAGCGAATTTTGGTACGGATATTATTAGTGCATTACTTTATTTAAAGGAGATTCTGGTTCTTAAAGAAAATAATAATAAATAAAGGAAATTCACCAGCGTATCACACTACAGCACATTAGAAGAACTCTCTGGCTAACATATATATATATTTTTTTTTCTTTCCAATCATTCGTGCAGCTCAAAAGCAGGGTTTTATGGAAATGCCAACACAGCAAGAATTCCATTCATCTAAGAACTCCAAAAACTAGTGCTGTATTTTCTAGGGTAGAACTAGGGTGTTCTTAAGTTCACCAAGCCCCTCGGTGAACTCAAGTCTAAAACTTATCGGATCGGCTTCAAATGATGAATCCGAACCGTTGAAACCCGCTTACCTTACGAGTGATGCATCTACCTGTAAAAATTTTATACTTTCGAATTAATTTAGGATATAGTTAAGCGGTCAAAATTAGAAGGTTAATAAATTAATTTTAATGCATTCATTTTTTGATTTTTTTTTACCACTTGATTCTATGCAAAATTAATTTTAAAATTTAAAATTTTACATGTAGACGCATCACTCGTAAGATAGACAGATTTCAATGGTTCGGATTCGTCATTTGAAGCCAATCCGATAGGTTTTAGACTTGAGTTCACCAAGGGCTTGGTGAACTCAAGAGCACCCTAGTTCTACCCGTATTTTCTAATTGTAATGTCTTCCCATTTTATTTCTGAAAATCTTGAGATTGTTGTTTTGTTTGTAAGATTTTTAGAGCATGTATATTCCAATTATAGTATAATTGATGATTATTTGAATGTATATAACTTTAACAATTTTTCTTATAATTTATATATTTTTTTAACTTGTAAGATCCATTTAGTATTTTTGATATAATTCTTTGACATACTCATAATAGTCTTAGAAATTAATGGCAATCTTTAATGTGTCAATATTAATAAGATTATTACATGAGCAAGCCTTTTAAATTAATGATGATTTATATTCTTGTAATAAATGATATAATTATCAAATCACCATTTAAAGTTAATTTATTGTTGAAATGCACATGCTCTTACTTCTATTTTTTTTTTTTTTAGAAACTAGACATATTTTGGCGGACTATGCATTGCTGTTGTTTATTTTGATAATATTTTTTTAATTGGAGATTTATAGAAATTTGCATGATCTTTTGAATTTAATGTTAAATAGTGAATGTATTATTTGTTTGTAAAAATAGAATGTGACAAAATATTGTTTTTTTTTTCTTATTGTTCTTTTTTCCATGGACTATGAATTGTGAACGTCCTTTATATATAATTTATTTCTATGTTTAGTGATTTTTCAATAATATTTAGGTCTAAATTTTCGACAATATTTTTTAAAATATAAGTACGAGGAGGACTTCTTATATTTAAAAAAAGCTTTAAATTTCACGCATAATTTATACTATTTTTAATAAAATATTAGCCCATCTATTAATAAAGTATTTGTTAATTAAAGAAACAAATATAATTCATTATAAATATATTTTATTAAATATTATTTTGTTACTAATTAAATTAATCTTTCACTATATCTGATTCTAAACGTCATGCTTCGGAGAACGGAGTAGGTCCGATGCCCATCGGACCTACTTTTAGGTTCAACGAGCATGATGACCGTCCAATCTAATTTAAGATATGTGTGCACGGAAATTGAAACAGACACGCACGAATTTTAAAGTGTTCAACACGAATTTTAAAGCAAATAGACGGTGATTAAACCCATCGAACCAGAGTTACTCTCAAGTCCATGCTTCGATCCTAGATTCAGCAAAAATTTGTCTATATAATTAATTATGATCCTTTTCCTTAAATAAAAAAAATATATCTGGCTTTTATTTGTTGAAATTTGAATTACAAGAAGAACAATTTGACTCGAGCATGGAGTCGGAAGGGGACAAAGGAGAGGTCGACTATAGGAATCCTCTATGAGCCCCAAAACAGCAAATTCAAAAACATCCAATCAAAGTTGGTAGCATTGCCACGTGGCGGCCTATCCATGAATTCGTAGAAAAGACTTGGGATTTGCTTCCACACGAAGGAAGTCCCATGGAAAATCGGCGAACGCGTGATTTGTTTATTGATAAACGGTGTCAGTGATCTGTTATTAATTTATGTTTGATTTTTGTTTAGATTTTTTTTGCATGAATGAATTGAATGATGGATGTGTGTTGAAATTGACTCAACAAGTAGACCTGACCTGCCGCGTTTACCGACACGTCGTCGTATTAATTAGTTGATTCCAGTCTTAGGACGCGTGCAATGCTGAAAAGGAAATTAATTAATAATATATGGCCTATGTGGCTATGTTCAAATTAGGAGATTATATTTTCTTTTATTAATAAGATTTTATATTTTATAAAGCTAGGCATAGTAATTTGTACAAACTTAGTAACAAGCATATATATATATATATATATATATATATATATATATAACAATTGTACCTTATCTTTATTCTATTTACAATTATTGGACAAAAGCTGTGGTGCCGACATTTTTATTAACATCCAAAATTAATTACAAATTAATAAATATACTCAGAATTTCTTGGTTTTTCGAAAAATGTCCAAACCGGTTAGATTGTGGCCGGTTTCTACCCCGAGAAGCCGGTCAGAATCTAGTCGGTTTCTTTTCTTTTTATTTTTTATTTTTTTAGAGACACTATGAAGAGGAAGATAATGAAATCTAACACTGAAAATTCGATTTTTTTTGTTTAAATTATTTGTTAGATTACTTCTTTTGATGTATAATTAGCATATTTATACTAAAATAAGCTAAATTACTTGAAATTATGTTGAATTATGTTGAATTACATTAAAATTACGCTAAATTACTTGAAATTATGTTGAATTACACTAAATTATATTAAATTACTCTAAATTACACTAATTTCGCTAATTATAATAAAATAAGGTAAATTACGCTAAACTACGCAAAATTACGCTAAATTAGAGCGATTTTGTGCCGTCTTTCATAAATCATAAAAAATAGTAAAAGAATTTCAAAAATAGTAAAAATTGATATTCTACAAGTTCATTATATAACTAATTTACTGAGCTACTTAGATTGAATAATAGAAATGAAAATCTTAATCGGAAACTTCAACTCAAGTTTTGAGGCTCTTTCCTTTTTTTTGGCAATTCTGAATTTTGAAATATGGCATCGCCGGCACTTCGCAAGCTTTCCGAAAAGTGGTCATTTGCTGAAATCGGACACTCGAGCGCCGTTTTATGGCCATTTGAAGTTTCGTCGTCGTTTTTCACCTTCTCAGTAAAGATATCATCCATATTCATATGTAACTTACCGTAATTTATCGTACTTTACCGTATTTTAGCGTAATTTAACATAATTTAGCGTAATTTAATGTAATATAATGTAATTCAACATAATTTCAAGTAATTTAGCGTATTTTAGTATAAATATGCTAATTAAGTAATTATACATCAAAAGAAGTAATCTAACAAATAATTCGAATTTTCAGTGTTATATTTCATTATCTTGCTCTTCATAGTGTCTCTAAAAAAAAAAAAAAGGAAAGAAACCGGTTAGATTCTGGCCGACTTCTGGGGAAAGAGGAAACCGGCCAGAATCTGGCCGGTTTTGACATTTTTCGAAAAACCAATAAATTTTGGGTATAGTTATTAATTTGTAATTAACTTTGGATATTAATAAAAATGTCGGCTGTGATGCTATAGCTTTATCCTTTATTTTTATTCGATCGACGAATCTAAAACTTATAAAAAAAAAAAATCTATTTTTTAGAATCTTTTTTACTTTTTTGAAGAATAATTAATTAATTAACAATCAAAGTTCTTTTTTTCTAATGCATCTCCTGCGGTACCGCAGAGGATATAACGAAGTCTCAGAGTCATAAGACATTCGAACATATTTAAATATAAAGAGGTGTATTTTAAGTTCGTGCAAATTTATATTGAACGGTCTAGATCATCTAATCTGATATAGGGTCCAGATTGTATTTTGGGAATGGCCAATCAGGTCAGAGTAGAGTAGGTCCCCTTGTAGCCTGTAGGTATATATGCTTCTAAATCTAATAATACAAAAGTTACAAGTGCCGCGTAGATACAATCTGTCGTTTCAAATGCAAAATAATATATATATATATATATATATATATATATATATATATATATGAGGAGGGTTCCAATGCACCCTCTTTTTGGTGCACTCTCCCTGCACCCTCCCCTCATTCGGCCATTCAAAGTCCAAATCGTCGATCCAAACCGTTCAACATGATTATCTAAATAAAATGTACTTGGAGACCAAATTTTACATTTTTTTGAATTTTTTTACTATTTATTAAGATGAGTACAAAAGTCAATGGTCTAAGTATGGCTATTTTTTGTAAAATACTTAATAAATATTAAAAAAAATTCAAAAAAATATAAAATTTGGTCTCCAAGCACATTTTAATATGAAGAACACGTTGGAAGGTTCGAATCGACGATTTGAACTTTGAAAATGGCCGAATGAGGGGAGGGTGCAGGGAGGGTGCACCAAAAAGAGGGTGCATTGGAACCCTCCTCTATATATATAAGACAGTGCTACGCGTATATAAGGGTCCTCCGTGCTACGGCTCACTTTTTGAGTTTTCAAAATCCTAACGGTCGATCCGAACCGTTTAACATGATCTCCATATGAATATGTACTTGCAAACCAAATTTTATATTTTTTAGAATTTTTTTACTATTTATTAAGCCACTTTGAAAAAACACTAATTTGTACACAACAGTAAACTTTTCTGGACCATTGGATCAGTGATTTTCAAAGTGGCTTAATAAATAGTAAAAAAATTCTAAAAAATGTAAAATTTCGTTTGCAAGTACATATTCATATGGAGATCATGTTGAACGGTTCGGATCGACCGTTAGGATTTTGAAAACTCAAAAAGTGAGCCGTAGCACGGAGGAGCCCTTATATACGCGTAGCATATTAGCCAGATTCTATATATATATATATATTTATATTTATATTTTGGAACCTTTTTAACAGATTTGCATGTGCTGTCCTTTTTATCTTTCTTTGTTGGCAGTTTAAAATTAGGTAAAATAGGGTTTGTTGAACATACTCAACTTAATTGAAATCCACCGCCAACCTAAGTGCATTTTAGGCTGACACCATGTAATATTTGATAAAAATATGTATTTGATTAAACAAAAGGAACCATATCGAGAACCAGCCTTTGGTCTAATGGCAAAGGCGATGCTCTCCGTGTGGGAGGTCGCAGGTTCGAAATCCAGAAGGAGCAATCCATTGTGGATATTAATTAGTTGAGTGACTTGACCTCCAACCTTTTACTAAAAAAAAAAGGAACCATATCACTTGTCATATTCCACATCACAGCTTCTAAATTAAAGTTTAGCTTAATTGAAATTGCTAAAAACAAAATGAGAATAAATTCTCACAGGCATTGAATATATAGTCCAACAACTATTTAGTTTAGAAATTAGCAAAAATATTTTAAAAAGTAAAATTCATTTTGCAATAACAATAACTGTTTGTTTTGAGTCCTTGTCGCATTGGTATATTTTTCGGTATGGCAACAAATTAACGATGTCAATTGTTGTATTGATTGCTCGCCAGATGCCAACCTGACAGTGAGGAATAAAAACAAAACACTGTTGTAGCCTTGTAGGTCCATGTACACAATATTTTCTTGGAATTTTTTATTATTAATATAATGGCAAACGACGAGGTACCTTACCTACATATTAAGTATATATATGCATCTAATTAAGCAAAATTACATAATGGTATTAGGGATATCTAATTTTCTTTTTTCAGAGAAAAAATTGCCAAGTACTTTTACAACAGAATTATATTTTCTGTACGTGATGCATGGTCGGAGTTATCTACTTTACATCAAGATTTGTGCACACTTGATCCATATAAATTTTAAAATTAACGTTAATCATGATGCGAATTATATAGTTCCGATCGGATATATGATCAAACTTGATCCGATGTTCAGTTGTCCACCAGACTGTCACGATTTCTAATTACATAATATTGGGCATCAGAGATATCTAGGGGTGTTCATTGGGTCCGGTTTAGTCAGTTTTGAACCGAACCGAATTAATTTGGATCAAACGGTTCGGTTTGTTCTGTTTGCTTTTTAAAACCGAATTATAATTTCGGTTCGGTTCAGTTTGAAAATTTTCAAACCGATCCGAACGACCGAATTTTTATATATTATGAATTTTGTCCGGACTGTCCCAATTTATTTCTTATTCAGTTGCTTTATACACTTCGGTTTATTTCTTACTATACTTCAGTTTATTATTAATCAATTATTTTAAATAAAAAAAATTAATGTATTTTAAATTGAACCAAACAAACTGAAGATAAAACTTGAATTTGATTCGGTTCGGTTACAATACTAAATCAACCTATGAACACCCGCACTGATGAATTGGCGAAGCACTTGACACTTTTACAACTGAATTATATATATATTTCCCTACGTGAGTCCGTCTTTTATTGAAACCCAACTTTTGTCTGCCACTCAGTGTTTACTTTTAGAGCCACAACCACAAGTCCACAGCTGTCTTATAAAATCTAAATTTCACACAAAAGAAAATTTTACTTGGGAAATGATTATCCTCGTTGACTACTGTGAAATGATTTCAAGCCAATGGGAAATATATTTTTATTGTCGGATTTACATTCTGAACCAAGCAGTTTTATTTATTTATTTCTTTACTTTTAGTTAACTGTCAAGACTTTGAACGCTATCAAAATAAATTTGTACATGATCAAACCTTTTGAAGTGAAGAAAAAGATATTTATTTTTTTCACTATGAACTTTATATAAATTTGAATTCATGCATGGCTGACATCCGTTAGAATATACTAGTATCCGTTATAAATTGATTCATAATGAACCATGTCCGGCCGAATGTATTTCTATGAGTTACCGGACCCCACCTAAATTTATTATGTTATATTAATTTCTCATAGTAAAATTATGAGAATTCTATATGGCATGTAACCATTTTATCCTTCGTTCTAATTTGTTTCCAATGATAAACTTTTGAAATAAATTCTATCGTCAAATGAAATGAATCGAATGTTTTTTTACTGTATGTTATTTGAACCCGAACCTGATTTATGCCTACTCCTGACTCAAATCCTGGCTACGCCACTGATGTCTGTGTATTGCAACAAAACATGTTATAAAAGAACAATGAAATGAATAATTATTCAATAATATCCATCAATGATATTATTATAGCTTGAAAAGAAATGAAGACATGACCAATCAATTACCAATCAATTCAAAAATTTCTTAAATGACATTTAAAAAATAAAAAGAAATAGAAACATCAGCGAATACGTGTTTAAATAAATTTAAACTTCTACACATTAAAAACATCAAAAAGATGCATAGAACAAAAATAAGGCAAACTATTTGATAGGAGGGCTGATATTCAACATTAAAATTTCATCTTTTAATCATATTGGTGGATCATAAGAGAAGAGATTTGAGCGTTATTGATGTTTGTTACTTGTTAGCTATAAAATTTGAACCTTTATATACAATTCATACTTGTGAATATTTTTACACAACAAAATGTTCTAAACAATTAGGAAGTCCAATCTCCAAATGAAGTATATTTGAAACGATCGATATCAAAAGGAAAAAAAAATAAAAAAAATAAAGCAAAAAAGAAAAGTAATGCAACCCAATGTGCATATGAAAAACGAAAAGGACAAACATGAAATTTGAAGTTCATTTGCGTAATAAAAAAAAACTTGGGATGTAGTGAAAGAAACTCCATTGAAATTTACTCTGATCGCTTGCTTAAAAGTTCTGGTATGCCTAAAATCAAAACAATAAATTTTCTTTTTGGCAGTCTTCATCAGCACCTTATTAACAAATATATGTCAGGGACGCATTTGCCGTTTTTTTTATTAATAGGAAAATATATAAAAAATATATATATCGGGAAAAGTTAATAAAATCAGAAAAATTCTAAATATAAAAAAACCGTTATGGTTAATAATGTCCAACCAAATTCCCACATTACTCTCAGCTCAGTCCCGTAAAAAAGAAAAAAAGACTGTAGAAAGCCGTTATGGTCCATAATGTTTACCTACAATGATTTTTTAAAATTTTAATGAAATTTACATATTATAGAAAAAACAATAGAAAATGAAACTTAAAAAGAAGTTACTGTAGCAAGAATAATGCTACAGTGATTTAAAGTGGGAATTTGTCTGGATGTTATGATTAAGTTATAAAGCATGATGGTTTTCTTAGATTTGAAATTTCTTCTATTTCTTTCACTTTTCCCAATATTTATTTATTTATTTTTCTATTAATAAAAAAATCGGACGCATTTGCTCGGACCAATAACATTTAAAAAGAAAGAGAAGGCCCAAAAAGAAAACCCCAAACATATATTGAGTGAGGCTATGAATACACACAAAAGTTCATGCTATAAATTTATATTTTCGTTTTCCATCCCAACCGTTCAACATGATCTTCATATGAAAATGTATTTGAAAACAAATTTCACATTTGTTTAGAACTTTTATACTATTATTTTGGATAGGTAGAAAATTACTCGATCTGAAAATTCTGAACCAGCCAAAAGTAGTGATTTTTTTACTATCTAACACAATTATAAAAAAAAAAAAATTTGATCGGCAAGTTCATTCTCATATAAAAATCATGTTGAGCAATTCAAATTAACTATTTAAATTTTGAAATCTAAAATATGAATCCATAACACTAACCAATATGTGCATTGCAGTGTACCGTAATCTCATTCAACATATATTTACCTGAACAATGATATCAATTTCAGCTGGAACTTGTATAGCCTTCATCCATTCATCATATGTTAAAGAAACTAAACCAAGAATATGAATTGCATGGTACAAATTTTAGAGTAGAAGCTATTAACACTCAACCTAACATACTTGTTTAAATCCAGATACAATTTAGGATGCTTTAGCACAAAAAACTAGGCAAGCATGATAAAAGTAAACTGAGCAACGAAGCAAACAGAAATGCTATATTAGCAAGTCATTGACAGTCAACAATTAACATAACATGGTTGTAACTAGCACTAAATTCGACACGATCAGCGAACAACTAGACTATTACTTTTTTTTTTTAAGTAAAGTTGACTTGAGACTTGCTGTTTTAGAAGTTGCAGCAAGACGACTTGGCAACAGCTTCACCTGTGGTGTGTGAGTCGGTCTTGCTAATTTTTAGAGTGAGCTGAATGAAAGCATCAAGTATTAAAAAAATAGATTATATGCAATTTCTGAAACTTATAAGAGTGAGGCCATGGTTACTATTGCGCAAATTGGTCCGAACTAAGGATTAATATTTTTGTTTTCAAAGTTCAAATAGTCGATCTGAACCGTTTAACATGATTTCCATATGAAAATGTATTTGCAAACTAGATTTACAATGTTTAGAATTTTTTTAATAGTTTTTTAGATAGGTAGAAAATCACTACGTTTGAATGGTCTAGATCTTTAGATCAAGTGATTTTCTACCTATCTAAAAAATAGTAAAAAAATTCTTAAAAATATAAAATTTGATATACAATTCTCTTATGAGATCATGTTGAACAGTTTTGATCGATTGTTTGGACTTTGAAAATGGAGATATTGATCTATAATACAAACTTATATGCGCTTTACATAGTACCGTAGCCTCACTCTATTTTTAATTTACCAGAAGCTAACAATTTTGACCAGTTCAAATATTTTTTTTCACTGAAACAGAACACAAAGCAACTATAAAAAGGTTATTGTGACTCTATACTGACTAGTTTAGGTTCAGTACCATCCGGTAAGTTACCAATAATACTTTCGAGGATACTTGGAAGCAACAAAAGAAACATTTGATGACTTACTGGTATAAATATAAGACGTGGTACCAAAATTTGAAGTGTAAATTGTAAAAGTAGTACCTCAGCAGTTTTAGGGTTTTCAGATTCACTAGTTATTCTCTGCTTGATGTCTCTGGCAATGTTGAAGAACACCTGCTCAACATTGAGGTTTGTTTTTGCACTCTACATTGCATATGGACAAAAACTGAAAGCATTAATTTCATATATTATATATTTTAATCTCAACAGGCTTTCTCTGATCAAATTCTTCAAATTCCATCCAAAATGATTTGTACAGGAAACACAATAAACGATTAGCTAATTGGAACTAAATCTAGGAAAATTCAGTATTAGTTGCAACTTACAAACATGAGGAAAAGAAAATAAAAGACATGCTACTTTACTGAGAAAATGTGTTTACTTCAGAAAAATAAACCATTCAAAAAGGAATAAGAATGAATAATCAACTCAACTTTCGTTAGACTTTGATTAATTATAAATTGAATGTTTGGAGTTTTGAGTTACTAAGCAACTTACAGTTTCGAAAAATTTGATGCCGTATTCGTCAGCCAACTGCTGACCCCTTGATGTTGGCACAGCCTGGAAAAGATACAAATGCTAAATCAGTAATAAAAAAAGGAGAAGAAAATATTAAAAGAGCAGGCATCATTTCGATGATATTTCATAGATTTAGTTTTATTGTATTTAACAAAAATACCCTCTTGCTCTCGTCCATGTCCGCCTTGTTGCCAATCAGAATCTTGTTCACATTGTTAGAAGCATGCTGTTCTATGTTCTTGATCCAATTTCTAATATCTGATCTTTCCATTAAGGAAATATTTTTCTTTTTTCGGGTATTAATATTTCTAACCCTATTCATTTGTTCCAAATGCCTAGAGCATTTCTTATTAATCAATAGAAATATTTAGAAAATGTTCAGTAACTGGTAATATCAACAACTGTTCCAAAAATTTGTGCAAAAAACCCCTCCTACCAATTCCAGTAATTTCAAGGTTTTTGAGGGGTATACATGAAATTCCCCCAACCTAAAAAGAAAATGAAATGGAAAAAACGTGATTGTCTAAGAAGTGTTTCTTCTGCTTTGAAAAGGTTAAAAGGAATGTTTCATTTCTGCAGATATGTGAATTATTTGCAGGGTTAAATTAGACCCTATAACAAGAATACTAAACACATGAGGATACTGTTAAAAGATGACTCATCAGTAACATCATACACCAACAAAATGCCCATGGCTCCTCTATAATAAGCTGCATAGTAAAAAAGAAAAAGAAATGAATATACAAACAAAAATTGTGATCACTTGGAAAGGATTTTGAGGAAATATTATTGCAACTAAAAATTATTACTACAATTATACCATTTTTTTTTTCTTTTTGTGGGTATATGTAAGGGTGTAAACGGATCCAGTAATATCCGTCCGGATCCGCTCCGAATTCGGATGCGACTTGGATACCGATAAACGGATTCGGATAATTCGTCGATCCGAATTCGGATATTTATCTAATATGAAGAATAGAACCGAATTCGAATACGGATAAATTTGATAAATGGTAAACGGATTGGATATCTGGGTTCTATCCCGAAGGAACGGAGGGGGTAACATCCATCCGAATCTGTTTCTTTTTCAAATTCCATCATATCCGGACAAATATATATGGGCCAAGTTGTTTTTAATTTCAACAGTGGGACTAATGCTCCGGTTGATCCGAATCGCTGCCTTTCTTTTACAAACTTTTGGCTTTAGCTGCCTTCATTTTTCAAACTTTTCACTCCTTTCTTCACTTCTCCATTCCCTACTCTTGTCATCTTCTCCATTTCTTTAACTCATTTTTTATTTTACTTCTTTTTTGTTTCCTAATTTGTTTTTCTTAATTTTATTAATTAGTATTTATATCTTAAAGTTCATATGACGTGATTATCCGACAATTATTCATGTTGTATCCGTATTTGAATCCCTATTTGTGAGTTATCCGCTCCGTATCCGTTTAAGGTGGATTTGGTTTTAAATTTTGACATCCGTTTATTATCCGTATCCGCTCATTGAAAGACGGATATGAATTTGGTATTAGCATTATCTGCTCCGAATTCTCTATGTCAATTCTAATAGTTTAATTTAAAATCAACTGAGGAGTACAGACTTCACGTAAGAACTCTAACAGTATGTTTCGACAAAAGGTCACAAAAAAGTCTCCGAGCAAGGTAACGGTACCAACCTGCGCTGGGGCAGTATTGTTATACAGGGACTGAACTTATCAGCAAGACATCAATTTGTTAATTTCTTTCTTTCGGGTGCACCCAGCAACCCTATTTTAAGAATTTAGGATGAGACTCTTTATTGCTTGATTTCAGAAAAATATAGTTCAGTTTGTGAAATAAAACAAGAATTATCTAAAATGCTCCACAAGCCATTGCCTACGACCCAAAGGAAATAAGTAAAGAACCAGAATTACTCTATCAACTCTCTAAATGATGAAGTGACATATTTGTTTATGATGTATTTCATGTTCTGAGGGTAATATGTTTTTATGTTGCTGTGTTTATGAAGCTTCTTGTGAAACTTCTTTTGTCTTGGAAGGGCACATCCGAAATTTATCTTCTTAAAATAAGAAGAAAAAAAACCTGTTGTGATAGTTCGGAAACGCTCTTGACCAGCAGTATCCCAAATCTGGAGCTTCACTCGCTTCCCATCAAGCTCAATAGTCCTAATTTTAAAGTCAATCCTGCAAACAAAAATAATCATATCAATAAATAAAAATAATAAAATAACTCAAGTTGGTTCACAAAATTAAGAGGAAAATTCTGGGAGGTCCCCAAACATAGCCTTAAATTACAGAACAGTCTGCAAATGTTGAGTGGTCCCCTCAAGTAAATGAATTTTCATATTTTTCCCAATAAGTCACTACATTTCTTGGAATTAAATGAGACAAATCAGATTTGAGCAACAATTCGTGATTTGAAATAAGTTTAAGAGCTCAAGTTAATTTCAGAGATGTACACATAAAAATGATTAGTATAACGATTAAAAGAAGCAAAGGAACATAATAAAATGAATTAAAAAACTATGATAATTAGACTACGAATAACCATGCAAATAATAAATGAGATTTAACTGGAACTTGTCCACTTTTACCAGATCAAAATGGTGCCAGATTGGTGCAATATCAATAGATATATATAAAAAAAGAAGAAGGAAATCAAGTGAATCTTGCATACCCAATAGTGGTAATAAAACTAGTAGTGAAAGTATCATCAGAGAAGCGCAACAGTAAGCAACTCTTTCCAACACCTGCATAGAAAAGTAAAAGGATTTGAAATGAATTGTGAAGGAGGTGATTGTAGTCTTGCACTGGAGCAATTCATGCATATATTTGAACAACCACAAAGTATCAGTGTATCACATATGCCGCTATATAACAACAAATATCAAAGGATGCTCCCCCAAAAGCAAAAAATAGGTTGAATAAAGAATAAAAGAAATTAACTGCATAGCACTATGAAAACAAATTATTTCACTCATTCTAACATTTTTCCAACTAACCCTTCTTCCTCATTGTTTCTTTTGGCCCAAGGAAGATAGAATAAGACATTTTGTTTTCGAGGTTACTACAATATATAACTGCATAGGATAAAAATTCCCATTTTGATGTAATTGCAAGTTTCATAGGGGTTATCATGAAACAAACAACTGCTTCAACTAGCATAGAAAATTTTTGCAAGACAGTTTACATTAACAACTAAAACCCTAGGCATATAATAGGACATAGGCCAAAGGTGGGAGGGGCAAAAACAAATTCATAAATAAAACAAGACAAGGAATAACAGAATTAATAATACATATAAAAAAATATATACATACAACATTCAACGATATACTTTCGGTCAGTACAACTCCAATCATCTTTGAGATACCTTATGAACCAATTTGTATTGCAACAGAGCTTGGCAGTATTATTCTGTTACTCTTTTACCCAAATTTCAGAATTTAAATTTGTATTCCGTATGCCGATTTGAGGCTTTAATCTAAACTCAGTTGGGTAGAAAATAACTAGACAAATTCAACAATTTGAGAATGAGGCCAGGCTCCAGATCCTAGCAATCATGTGGAAAACTCCATAAGTTTCGTCCAAACCCAGCAATACACAGCATCCCAAATCAAATCGAGTACAAATTAGTTCAAACGGGGTGGGAGGGGGGGAGGCTAACCGCTGTCGCCGATCAAGAGGAGCTTAATGAGGTAGTCGTAATCGGCGCGACCACGCGCTGGAGGAGCTGCCATCTGTCTTACTCCTCTCCTTTCTCTGTATCCTCTTCTCTGATTCTCTCGCTGTTGTCAGTTCTCACTCTTTTGAGCAACCCAGAATAGGAGAACACAATGACAGACACGTAAGAAATAGGTTTTCCGGTTCCTCTGAGGTAACAGAATGCTTGGGGTTTATAATGTGAATGCAATAGAAAAATCTTAAAATTGTAACTATGATTCTTTACGTGAGTCTCTTTAAGATATATAACAAACAAATAATTTTGTCCAAATCGCACAATCTGAAATAAAATACATGGTTAGAAGTTTAGTTGCAACTTATTAATACAACTTTGCTTATAGATTTGTACTTGCTACGTTTTGAAAATACTCTACTTCAATAACTCTAGAATTGATAATAACAAATTAAGAGCTAACACGTGCTTTAACAGCATTAATGATTTTATGTGAAATTTCTATTATTGCATTGGGCTTTTATTCGGTTCCAAGTAGAATGTTCAAGTCAAGTCTCTTTAGTTTTAGTTAGATAACAAAATATTTGAATTTGGATTTAAACTGTCCGATCAGGCCTAAGTAGGGGTGTAAACGGATGCGGATATCCGGGCGGATATCCGCTCCGAATCCGCATATAATCCGTATCCGGATTTAAACGGATACGGATATCGCGGATACGGATACGGATAATTATCAATTACCCATAGAAGATGCGGATACGGATACGGATATGGTTTTAAATTTTGATATCCGTTTACTATCCGTATCCGTATCCGTTTCCGTATCATGTGAGGTTTTACATTATTTTGTCTTCAAGGAGATTTGAACACATGTCATGTGAAGTGAAAGTCTAAGCAATCAGGATACAAACCACTACACCACACTATCAATAGAATGAACATCTTATATTCTCTCATCTTTCTAACATTAATATTTCCATCAACTTACAATTATTCATTTATTTTTATATTTAAATTTTATTAATTATTAATTATATCTTAAAGTTCATATAACTCAATATCCGATAATTATCCGTTCTATATTCGTATTCGAATCCGTATCCGTAAATTATCCGCTCCGTATCCGTATCCATTTAAGACGGATATGGTTTTAAATTTTGATATCCATTTACTGTCCGTATCCGTATCCGTATCCGTTCATTGAAAGGCGGATACGGATTTGGTATTAGCATTATCCGCTCCGAATCCGCTCCGTTTACACCCCTAGGCCTAAGTTAAAAAACTATAGGTGCCTACAGAAACTAATCCCATCCAGGCCGAAGTCAATCTGGTGCCTACAGAAACTATAGGTCCGTTTTGAGATTCGTGCCAAGTTAAAAATAACTAATCTGGTGCCTGGGATGATCCGAATTCGTTTCTCCCGATCTCTCTCTCGGCTTATCTTCGCCGCTCCGCCGACAGAGCTCCGACTGAGCCCCTCCTCGGCGCCGTATCCTCTATCTCCTCCTTCCTCCCTATTTCCCCTTACCCTGCCCCAGCGGTAACGTCTATCATAGTGAAGGTACTTGATTCGTTGTAACTAATATTTCTCATTCCAATCAGGTTTCCGTGATCAATTAATTGATTCTCTGAGATTTTTCATTTTCTTCACCAAAGTAAGTAGAAGAGTAAGGTAGCACATCAGTGATTTTCTTTGATATGCAGCAATTCTCTTGTTCCTTTTCAAAATTCTATTAAGGAAAAGGAAAAGTAATTAATTAATTAAATGAGGTGAATAGCATTAGGATCATGTACATATACTTTTCTTTTAATATAATTGTCAGAGGCATTAAGCCATCTATCCTTTTAAAAAAAATGAAACTAATTCCTTAGTGTATATTTAGCTTGTCATTGTAATCTATTAACTTGACACATGCTATTCATTACATTTTACATGATTGGGGCCATTTGATTGGAGAAATTGGTAACAGCTCAGGTATGATGACTTTGCATATAGCTGTTGACGGGGATGCTTGTCGTGTACATGCTTTCTCAAACTATTTGGTTAACATCATCTCGAATTAATGTAGTGATGATAAAACAGGATTAGTGATGTGCTTAAATTTTGTTGGTTCCGAGATGCCATGTTTAGATTGTATCTTTGTACTATGAATATGATAATGCCAATTTGTTTTCTTGGTGGATATGGATAATGTATGTTGCATTTATCGTCTTGCTTACTCATTTTTAAATCTATGTTTTTCTTGAATTATTGGGCCTACCTTTTTTTTTTTTTAATAAAATATTTGTTAGTAAAATAGTATAGGGAACTCTTCATAGGACTCTTTTGCAAAGGACAATACTTTTTTTTGTTTTTTGTTTCCATCACCGTTAAAATAGACTGAAGAAACTATACAAGACCCGCAACTTTATTATTTATTTTCAATATTGCCAGGTGAACAGATGGGTCCACCGCAATACAGTAACAGCTTAGGAAGCTGACACACAAAAACCAAATGAGATCAACACAACGTATGTGTCTTTCCAGTAAAATAAACTGTTAATACATGCGTGAATAGGGTCGAGGATAGTCGAGACTTGAAGAAATTCAACAAATGGCACATATATTTCTTCTCATTCTACTGGGTCTCCATCTCTTGATCCCAATCTGTCACTCAACTGCTGAGAGGTACTCGTTTATATCCTTTTTTTCCGAAGTGGATCTGTTTGGTTTTTGAATTCTGTTCTGATTTTTAACTGTAGATTTTTTTTTCAATGTACCTCTACGTTTGTAACTGCTGATTCCAGTAGTTAATAAATTATTACTTGTACTAGTACGGTTCTATTACTTGTACCAGCTTATATGTTTTTGCACTGAAACATATTTCAGAAGGAACATACAACATCTATTATTGCAATTAGGTGATAAATCGAAATAAGGTTTTGTTTTTCAGTCAACAATTGAAGATTTTATCTGTTGGTGAAGAGCTCAAAGGAGAAACTCTTCAATTGAAGTTTGGCCAGAGGCTTTATAAATTGGTAGGCTTGAGAGAGAAAACCTGGTATGAGGTCAAGATATCATATCCAGCTTCGGTATGATCCTATCTTTGTAACTTATTTTCTCTATAGTTGGCAAATCAATTTTTGTGAAATTTGTGAAAGATCCCTCAGATACCCCTAAAGAGTAAAAAGACTGCCACTTGTTCAAAAGTTGCAAGAAAGCCCCTAAAATTTTTGGGGAAATTCAGAAACATACTCCATACCTTTAGTTTACCTACAGGTTTGCCCATGAGACATTATCCTATATGCACAACGCACTTGGAACAAGTTAACTATAATGACAATGACTTATATATTATTAAATGTAGTACTAAGGTTTAGTTCATTATTGATTGGTACTAAGAAATTATACCAATAAGTTAGTAAATAAATGTTACTTTTTTTATAAAAAAAATTTGGCACTTATATTTCATGCTTGTAGTTAATCATGTAAGAACGCTGTGAGTGTTGTGTTAAAGGCCAATAAATTGTAGGGGTTCTTTTAAAAGAAAGACCTGCTCCCATCCGCTCAATCGGCGCAGGGCCTTGGCAAGATCTCTCGGAATAACTATTTGCATATTTAAAAGTTATTGCTTATTTTACCATAGAAGAACCATATATCAAGGATATGTGACTATCTATAAGTGACTGGTAGAGTAACCAGAGTACCAGAATAGCATGGTACGCAGTGGTACCATACTTCACCAATGTAACTTTTTGTGGATTCCATGTCAGAAGTTTAGTTTTATATTTACTTCTTTTTTAGATACCAGCCACCTTTAGTATAGAGCTGAAAACAGATATGAGCGATCAGCATAGAAACAACAATAGACGATTGCTTAACACAGAAAAACTAATATTCAAGGCTGAGAGTACTGAGCAGGTTAGTGTTTTAAATTACTTTTATTATTTTATGAGTAGGGTTAGAATGCCCCATTCTTTTCGTGCCCCAATCATGCCCCACATCCTTATCTTCATTTTCAAAGTAAAAAAAAGTCGATATGAGCTGCTCAACATAATCTCCATATTAAAATATGCTTGGAGATGTAATTTTATATTTTTTTTGAAAATTTGCACTATTTGTTTAGATAGGTACAAAATCACTGTTTTCCAGAAGATTGTGGATCATCCTAAAACAATGATTTTGTACCTATCTAAAAAAAATAATACAATTTTTGAAAAAATATAAAATTTGGTGTCGGAGCACATTTTTAATATGGAGATCATGTTGAGCTGTTTGGATCGACTGTTTGGACTTTGAAAACGAAGATAAGGATGTGAGACATGATTGGGGTACGAAAACAATGGGGCATTTTAACCCTACTCTATGTTTTATTATTTTGTCGTATCCTTGTTAGTTTTGTTTGTATTATTGTTATGGTTATGTTGTAATTATTGGGATTGTTCTAGGTACATGTTCTCGTGACAGTAAATGCTGAGGGTGTGGTTGCACAACCAAATGTACAAGAGAGAGAACTTGTTCTATTTAATATCGGTATGAGAAACTTTCCTCTGTATTTAAAACCTAGCACAATTGCACCCTTATGCAGCAGGAAGTTTCTAGAATTAATGGGTCAATAAAAAGTTTACAAATATTATATATCATTCAGAAAATTGTTTAGACTGTTTTCTGTGCTTATGTTTGGACTTAGCCCTGACCTAATTTATCTTGGCCTGCAATATAGTTTGTGTTATCAGACTCGTCATTGCTTTTAAAGTCGATTTATCCAAAATTTCAAACTCAGCACAGAAAATGTTTAAACAAGCAGATCAGTTGTTACAACATCAGGTGCTTCGAGTTATATTTTAGAAAGCTTCTATCTTAGGTGGATGTTAGCAGAATTTTTACCAAACACCAAGTGTTAGACCTGTGCCTTCAAGGTATTACAACAATATTTATTTATTCATTTGTGTTGGGTATGTGCAGTATGTGATGAGCTGATGCTTGGGGTACCTCGATTTACATGGTGGGTCGGGCTCACTGCTATGCTTTGCTTGTTATTTGCATTTCTCTTCCCGCTTTTCTTTCCACTACGTCGATTCCTTGAATTTGCTCAGAATCAAAAGGAAAATAAAGCTTGAAATTGATCTGAATGGATATATATTTTTGTTTTAATTTCACTTGATTGTTTTTCACCAGCCTCTTGTGACTTTCTCTGTTTCTATTTTTTGAGTTCCAGAAATCTTGGTAGTTGGAATAGTGTTATTTGCTACTGCTCGAGGGTCTCTATGCTTGACTATGGTCCCTAGTTCTAGCGGGTACTATGCAATATTGCATGAATTAATTTAAACTGTCTGGTTATATAGGAAGGCATTTTTTTTCCTTTTTTGTTTTGGTGGAAAGCTGTGGGATTGAATTTATGTTGGGGATTTTTTTGGATATTCAAAATTGAAAGATTTGATCGAAAAAAGGAGGAATTTTATGCATGTCCTTCAAAAACCTCGGAACTATCCCCCTCTAAATTCATAATATCATATTTACCCCTCTAAATTTCAAAAACTCACAAATTTATTCATTTTATGCCTTTTTTAATAATATATTTATTTTGAATTTATAAAATACCCATTTACCTCTTATAAAAATAAAATTTTAGTATGTTTAAGACAAATGTTCAGTTCTTCATAAATCTTTTTTTAGAAAAAATTGGGGAGTGCCCACCTGTTTCCTTAGAAACAAAATAGTTCATACAAAATAATCAACAACTAAAAGGAATATAACATCTAAAGAACTAATTCCACAAGTTGAAAAGCAACATGGGATATCTAAGAACATAAAAGCATACATAGTGTTAATGGAATATTACAAAGCTGGAAAAACAAAGCAGCCAACAAAACTAGAAATCTATGTAAAAGTAGGACTAGCCAAAGAAGAAAGCTGCATCGATAGCATCAATCTCAGCCCTATATATCGAAGATAATCTGATAAATCAGATCCCTCTAGTTCAAGAGCTGGGTTGTTTTCCTCTTCCTGGGTATCGGAATCCGACAACATGATAATGTTGCCTGTCTGATTTAAATTTGTAACATGCATAGGCAAAATCAAAGTTAAGTTGAAAATAAGTTCTTGCACCAAAAAGAAATAAGAGCAATTATTTGGGAGCCTAAGGATTTAAAACTGCATTGATTATAGGCATCAACAAATAGTCGAAATTATTTAAAGGAGCTACCTACACATCAAAGAAACCGGACAACTGTCAAGCGATAATGAAACTCTTTAAGTACATCAAACAGTATAATATGAAAATATGATGTAACCATCTATCAGTAGGCTGTCTTCTAGCCTATTACTAACATCACATCACATGATCACACTAACTATAACTGATTTGATTTTCTCATTCATTTTGTTTGAAGGACTTGTGTATTTTTTTTTTCTTCACTCTTCATTTAAAAATAACTTCGTATTTGATGCAATGGATTTGTTTTGTTGAAAGAAGATGCAATGGAATGGTTAATATAATTTTTTTGTCCCTATGCGGGGATTCTTGCACAATAATTTAAGTTGTTCTTCCTATATACATAGTTTCAAGGGAGCGTCTAACTATCTCCAGTTTATTTCTCCCATTCATTTCTCAGTCATTAATTACTTAGGAGAACCGCTCATTAACTAAGAGACCACTAACTACTTGGGGGACTACCTAATATTTGATAGATTTTACAACTGACGCGTGCGAATATGGATACCTATGCGCGCAAGTAGTAATATATAATATATCAAGTATTCATACCTAAGTATTTTGAAAAAAAAAAAATGGACACATCACACACCCATCTTTTACACGTTTTTAGATGCGGTTTTTTTTTCTCCGTTCAATCTTGCCAATATTTCTGATGATCTATGAGAAAATTTGCGAATCTAAAACCACGAATGTTTTCTACTCAATTTTCTCTTTCAAATGAGATTCATGATGACATACTTTCGGATTGTCCGTCACGCAAGTATTCATACCTCGTCATGCAAGTATTCATACATCGTCGTGAATACCTCATCGTGTAAGTATTCATATCTCATCGAGCAAGTATTCATATCTCGTCATGCAAGTATTCAGCCCTTGTAATGCAAGTGTAAATAATTCATATATGAATTGTTTGTACCTAACATATTTTATCAATTTTTTTCCATATGACACTGAATGACGTCTAAAAAAATTAATATCAAGTATTGCAAGTATTTATACATCGTCATACAAGTGTAAATAGTTCATATGTCAAGTGTTTGTACCTAATAGATTCTATGGAATTTTAATTTTGTTTTCATATGGCACTGGATGATGTCTGAAAGTATTAATATCAATTATTGCACGTACTAATACATCATCATGCAAAATTGAATAGTTCATGTATCAAGTATTTGTATCAAACATATTCTATTAATATTTTTTTTCCTTAGATGACGTTTGAAAGTATTATTATCAAATATTGCAAGTATTCATACCTCGTCATGCAAGTGTGAATAGTTCATGTATCAAGTGTTTGTATCTAACAGATTTTCATCATTTTTTTTTCCTTATGGCATTGGATGACATTGGAAATATTAATATAAAAAAGTTGCAAGTATTTATACATCGTCATGTAAGTGTGAATATATAGTTCATTTGTCAAGTATTTGTACTTGGCATATTATATCAAATTTTAATTTTTTTACAGTTCAATATAATACCACGAATATCTTCTATGCAATTTTCTCTGTTCAAATGAGATCCATAATGAAGTACTTTAGGATTCTCCATGGCGCAAGTATTCATACCTCGTCCTGTAAGTATTAATAACTCGTAATCCAAGTGTAAATAGTTCATGTGTTAAATGTTTGTACCTAACATATTCTATCACAATTTAATTTGTTTTCCAAATGGCACTGATGACATCATAAAATATTAATATCAAGTATTGTAAGTATTTATACATTGTCATGCAAGTGTAACTAGTTCATATGTCAAGTGTTAGTAACTAACATAATTTATGAAATTTTTATTTTTATTTTTCTATATGGCACTGGATGATGTATGAAAATATTAATTTCAAGTATTACAAGTATTCATACCTCGTCATGTAAGTGTGAATAGTTTATGTATCAAGCATTTGTATCTAAAAGATTTTATCAATAGTTTTTTTTCTTATAGCATCAGATGACGTTTGAAAGTACTCATATCAAGTATTGCAAGTATTCATATATACCTCGTCATGTAAGTATAAATAGTTCATGTATCAAGTATTTGTATCTAACAGATTCTATTAATTTTTTTTCTTGTAACATTAGATGATGTTTGAAAATATTAATATAAAGTACTGCAAGTATTCATACCTCATCATACAAGTGTGGATAATATGTGACAAGTATTTGTAAGTAACATATTATATCAAAATTTTTTTTTTTTTTGCATATGGCACTAGATGACGTTTGAAAATATAAATATCAAATATTGCAAGTATACCTCGTCATGCAAGTGTGAATAATGTGAATAGTTCATGTGTGAATTGTTTGTACCTAATATATTATATTAAAAAAAATTTCATATGACATATGAAAATATTAATTTCAAATATTGCTAGTATTTATATTAAGTGTAGATAATTCATACAAATACTAAACACATTTAATCACATAACATTCAAAAACAAGAGTTGCAGTATCAAAATAATATTCTTAGTTAAAATTAGCAATATGACCTCCCAAATTACAAGAGCTCTAGTTTTTACTCTCTGACGCGCAACATAGTGCAGTATAATAAAAGTACATGGCAATCCTGAGTGGCACACAAGCTACTGATTACAAATAGTGCACAAGTTTAAGCCAAAGCAGGAGATGGTGCCTGAAATAATTTGTAGGAAACAAGAGGGTATATATGTAAAATCTGTATGAGTGAATTATGTGATGGTGCAGTACTAGAATTAATCCTGCTCTTTCCAAAATTACTTCTCAGAGTCTGAAGCATTTGACAATAACGAGAGAGTTGGATCGATCTTAGATTCTTTATTACAAAAAAAAAAAAAGTTTGAAAGTGGTTGAAGACATGGGGACTAGAGTGAAATTAAGAAAGAGTGACCTGCTGGTGGAGGAGAAAACGAAAGTGATGGAGACTGGTAAGTAAAGATTGTTAGAAACCAATTAAGGGGATAAGAGTGATTTGCATTCCTCCGTACCGCACGTATATGAGGAAATCCTATTCCTAGCTAAATAATTTATTTTGGGATCCATTATTTGTAACAGGTTAACTAGGTAAATAGTCGTGATCTATTTGTAACAGGTTAGGTAACTAATTGCACCTCAACTAGGTAACTAAATAGTCGTGAACTAGGTAAATAGTCGTATCCATTTTTAGAAGAACGGTTCAGATTTAATAATTGCACCTCAACTACCCGGGGAATCCGAATTAATTCCTTAAGCATGTCTTATCCTTTTTATTGCAGCAGTAGTAACGTGGTACTAATTACTATGCATTTGTAATTCTGTTGAAATTGTGGTTTTGTCTTTTTCTTAATCATTTTTTTAATTTGCGTGGGCAGTACTCTAGCTCCAAACTCCAAATTAAGGGACAATTAATTAAGCTACCGTAGCACAATGAATTCCGTACTTAATTAATTGAATGTGGTGGGGTTTAATTAGCTTGCACATCTTAATTAGAATGTACAATATATGCATTATTCATGGTAACTTGGAAACTTTTCTAAACTACGCCTTGAATTATTATGTATTAATTTCATCTGCACCGTTTGATCTATCGATCGATCTCAATTATATTGATCAGGATCTCCTCATCAATTCGTCCATGAAATTAATTATTGGAGAAGGAGACTAAGAGCATCTACATTTAGTTCCAGTTATATAGATAGAGAGAGAGAGGCTAATATCAAAACGTTTGCACTAAGGTCCTCGTGCAACCAAGTCGTTTTGGAATTTTCAAAGTCCAAACGGTCGATCTAAACTGTTAGATGTTCAAATCTATATTAAAATCTACTTGGAGACCAAATTTTACATTTTTTGAAATTTTTTTTTACTATTTATTAAGCCATTTTGAAAATTGCTGATCACATGATCCAGAATTTGGTTGCACTGTTTTTACTGTTCACCTGGATCGGGAGATTCATACATACATACAGTACATATATAGTTGATAGAGGATGCATGTATCTATCGGTATGGTTCGAGAGGTTACATTAATTCTTATCAAATTAAATTAGTTAATAATTGAAGTTGAGAGGTGAAATAGACTCACATGTATATGCATATATATATAGACAAGTGTTCTAATAAATTTCCCGTTTGATAGGTTTTAGAGACAACAACATTTTGCATCGCCTTCAACTTAAATTGTGCAGTACTGTTACCTGTAAATACTGTAACAAATCACATCCATGCATGCTACTTGTGAATTTTATTCATGTCTTAATTTGCATCTGGGTTTAGGAAGAGGAAAATATATATATATATATATATATATATATATATATATATATATATATATAGAGTAGAACTAGGGTGAGCTGTGCTCACCAACGGGTTTGGTGAGCACACCTCCAAAAAACGGATTTTCAAAGTTCAAATAGTCGATTCGAACCTTCACTACAGCAAACAGGGGTATCAGCGACCGGGTTTCCGGTCGCTGAAAGTAAAAGCGCCGGTCTCTGAAAGTAAATCCGGTCGCTGAAAGCCATTGTTGGTCGCTGAAATTCCGGTCGCTGTAATCTTTGTCGCTGATACTCTTCTGATGACGTCACCGGTCGCTGATACGACGTCACCGGTCGCTGATAATATTTTTGCGACCAATTTTTTTGGTCGCTGTTGTTTTTTTCTGACGTCAGCAAAAACTTTCTGCGACCAAATTTTACGGTCTCTGATACTAAAAACGGCCGCTGATAGTCGAAACAATCGCAGATACGAAAACTATCAGAGACAAATAATTACGGTCGCTGATACTTAAATTTGGTCGCTGATACTCTTCTGTCAAGTTTTTTATATTTTATTATATTATTTAAATTTGCACCATTTAATATTTGGTACGACACGTACCAACGTACCAACATACAACATACAACATAAACATAAATATCGTAATATCAAGTAATACAAATAAACATAAACATACAACAAAGTTCATCAAACATAATAATGTCAAGTAATACAAACATAAATGTCGAAATGTCAAGTACCATAAACATCATATAAAAATCCGTACCATAAACAATCTAAGTAGTACAATAAACATCTAAACCTAACTAGTACCATCACCACCAACATCCGACCCCTGCCCCTCGTCATCATCCTCATCATCTCGAGGAGCGGGCCTCGAGGCATGCTGCGAGCCCGAACCTCCCTGTGAGATTGTTAAAACAATAGTTTAGATAATTAGAATTTAAGATTCATGGTTCACAATTGAAGTTGGACTGAATTATCAAATTTCGTACCTGAGAAGCTTTGAAAAGGTCGGTGATCCTGGACATAAACCGATCCTCCATACTATCAAGTAACCGAGCATCCCTAACAGCTAACCGATCCTCCATCCTATCAAGTACCTGAGTAGATATCATATCGATATGCTCTGCTGTGAACTGCGGAGCCGGCGGCATAGAAGAATATGACTGTGACGAATGCGACTGACTGCTCGACCCACTGGAGCGAAACATGCGTCTCGTCTTGCCTGAAACATTAAAAATAAGACAATTAGTATTATCTTACACAACTAAAAATAATAATTTAAAATTAAAGTGACTTTTTATTTTACCTAAAGCACCGAGACCATAGTTATCGCCGTGGGCATTCTGATCAGATATTCCCGTAGAGTACCAGACGTCGCCGTCGTATGCAGGCCATGTGTTTCTATCCTCTCCATACTTCTGCACCATCGCACTCTCATATTTTTCCTGCAAATTTTGTAAAATATAACAAAAATGTTATACAACAAGAAACATGATATTTTTTAAAACGATTCGAAAGTATTATTACCTGTGCTTCTTTCGCCTTGCCGGTAATATATTCTCCCGTCTTCTTCTTCGTATGGGTCGGCTGGAACAGCTCATCGGACCATCTAGGTTCGCGCCCTTTTTCTTGCTCCTGTTAAGAATTTATTAAGGTTAGTTCGATTAGATTCAATTGGAATGAAAATAGATTAATTTAATGAAGATAATCTTACGAAGCGTTGTTTGTGAACAAGCATGTTCACAGAACCCGTTGTGGCCCCTGACCCTTCAGCATTGGCCCTATTTAAAGCATTCCGCTGGCTCCGACGGGCAAAAGCATCACTACACCAGTGATCGACGAGTCCGGGCCAGAACTCCGACTTGATCCAGGAGTCATGTGGTCGAGGAGCAGCCCCACGCTCCTTCCAGTCGACCTCGTCTTCTCCATAGGACTTGATTGCTGCATCTCTGGTCTTGTTAAGCATATCCTGTAGGCGTTTGTCAGCTATTTTGCGGAATACATCCCATGCAATACTGTCTGGTACCTCCGGTGAAAACTGGTAGTGCCTCTGCAATGCATAACTCAGTTTGTTAGCTTAAAAAAAGGAAACAAGTAATTATTAGAGGTTTTGTTTCAGAAAATTTTATAACGAACCCCGATTTCATCAGGTGTTTTCCGATAGTTTCCTTATCCAACCATCTAGTACACCCACACTTAGCACCTGGACACTTAATGCGATCACCACTACTTATATTTTCTTGAATACTGAATGCATATTCAAAAAAACTCTCAACACCCTTAACAAATGTGGAATTCATTCGCTTGTTCACGTAACGAGGACCGTACATCCAACTACGATCACCCTCCATTTCGCCTAATCATGACATACATTTATAATTCAGATATTGCATAAACATGACCTAAATACAACAATTAATAGCTAACATTCTTGATTACTTTGGTGACATGACTCAAATCCTAACTACACCTTAGTACATTCAAGTCATGGAAGAAATTCACAATTACGGTTGAATAAACAAAGATAATGTCCAGATCTATACTTTAGACCCTCCAGATATCATCAATTGATAACGGACCCTCTAAAGCAAGTCATGGAAGAAATTCACAATTAATTGTTGCATCATCCATGCAACAGGACTTGTATACAGCCATACAAGCGGCATCTACACTACATAAACTATGAATTTAAACATACGTACCAGAGAGAGAGAGATGACGCTTCCCTTCCCGTCCCTTGCCTTGCCTTGATTAGTTCTAAATAAAATTAAATGCACACGAGGTCAAAAATAAACTTAACGTAATGTCTTGCTTAGTATATTGACACTTCAATGAAATAATGTCATCAAATATTCATTACTCTTTTGGGGCTTACACAGGGCCGGTGTACAATCCTATCCCACTCTTTGAATGCTATGTCTCAGTAGTGAAGAAATGTATGTGAATCTAATATTTAAGAAAAATTCGGCAGCATTTCCCCTTAGTTCCCCGAGTACGCGTTAGAAACACATCATTTTGGACATGTAATTCAATACGTACTCGTAGGAACAACAAGGGAAAATGATACCAAATTTTTCTTAAATACTAGATCCACATACATTTCTTCACATCCTAGATGAGACACAGCATTCAAAGAGCAGTCCCAAATCGGGGACTATTCAAAATTAATCCCTATCGGATTAATTCTGAACGGGTATAAACCTAAAAGGCATACTAAATGTTCCGGTTTAGTAATGTAATTAGCCAACATAGAATTAATAACTAACAAAATGTAGTACATAATTAATAATATAATTAACCTTCATAATAGAATTAAGAAAGAGAGAAAACTTGCCTGATTACAAACAATTACTCCCTTGAAGATCGACCCCTGCCCCTCTCCTTCTTTCCTCTCAAACTTAAACTATCTTCTTCTACAACCTAAAACCAAAATATGTATATAGAATGAGACAAACTGATACATAGTATTATCAAGGAGTTTGGATATCTATTCAATTTTTCATATAATTAAAGAACTATGATAGGAGCTATGATACTATAATAGGAAATATGCTGGAGAGCACAAGAAAAATTGAAGCATATTTTTTTTTTTTTTTTACTTTGTAGAGGGGGCAAACAGAAATAAAACACATAAGCTAACTTCATAAGCTAAGTAATTATTTAAAGAACCAGAAATCCGAAAATAAGAAAGGAAATCAACAAGTGAAACAGTACCGTTTAATTATAGGCTAATCATATGATCCGACAGATGCGCTTTGTGGCCAACTTGTTATATATCTTTTCAATTTCTCTAGTCAAACCAAGGATCTGTGACTCAAAAATCTGAACAAAGCAATAATGTTACAACTTGCAAATATGCGTACGAACCACATAGTAGGTTAAATTGCAAGTACGCATACTTGGGGAGACAGTAAAGGAAATTAAGTAGCAGCAGCATAAACTCTATCTTTGGTCTGTTGTTGTTGTTGTTCAATCAACTAGCAACTGAACATATCTAAATTATTATTTTTTTAATCGAAACGAAACATTTAGCACGTTACATAATCAATTTTATGCTTAAATTGCAAATTAAATAGTAGGTTTTTCTGAATTATAATAATTTCCTACATGACCGTTATTATTAGCAGTATTTCATATATTTAATATCTAAACTTAATTTTTTCCTTTCATGGACCAATGAAAATCATTCAATTGAACCTTAAAAATGGTCGAGTTGGTAAAAGAGATTAACCGTTGGAATTTAATTCATTAATTCATCTCTTCTGTTCTGTGGAAACGAAAAATAAAACAATAATTTCTCCCTTTATTCCCTATCAACTGTACTGAGGATTGACTATTGAGTTTCTTTCATCCATTCCGTAAATGGAAATTCACATCTACTGTAAAAATCCCCTTTACCAGTAAAAATCAGCAAAGAAAAACAGAATCCAGCAACACGCAAAGCAGGTACAACAGCACAAGGCACACCGAAAGCAATCTCACAGCCCCAATGTCACATTCTCACCCAGAAAATCAACAACTCGCGTGAGGCAATTCAATTTTCCCCAATTTCAAACACCATCTCACATAAACCGAAAAAAAAGAGGGGGTGTGCTTTTGTTACCCGAAAGAAGGAAATCGCAAGAGGCAAGGTCGGCCGGTTCCGAGACTCGTCTCATCTCACAACCGTCTCAGTCAATCAACAGCAACCACGGCGGAGGTCTTACTAGGCAACCGACTCACCAAGCAAGGCACCAAATCGGCGTTCGGAATCGGTCGGGGTTCGGAGTCGAGGGGTCGGGGGCGGGGTCGGTCGGGGGTCACAGGGGCGGCGGAGTTCGGGTCACAGTGGCCTTCAGCGGGTCACAGGGGCGGCGGAGCGGCGGAGTTCGCGTGGTTTTTTTCACAGTGGCAGTGGCTAACCTAAAAGAATAACGCGCGAGTAAAAAATCGGATTCGCGCGACATTTTTACCGAGACTTTCAGCGACCGGTCCAATGTGGTCGCTGAAAGCTGTTGGCGCCGGTCGCTGACTGTCTCGTCGCCGAAAAAATTTAATTTCTTTTTTTTTTTGGTTTTTTGGGTTATCAGCGGCCGGCGTTTTCCACGGTCGCTGATACCGGCCGCTGATATACCGGTTTGCTGTAGTGCTTCCAACGTGTTCTTCATATTAATATGTGCTTGGAGACCAAATTTTACATTTTTTGGAAATTTTTTACTATTTTTTCCGAGCCCTTGAAAAATCAGTGTTTTTTGAATTTTTTTTTTATTTAATTAAAAGCTGTGATTTTCAAGGGCTCGGAAAAAATAGTAAAAAATTTCCAAAAAATGTAAAATTTGGTCTCCAAGCACATATTAATATGAAGAACACGTTGGAAGGTTCGAATCGACTATTTGAACTTTGAAAACCCGTTTTTTGGAGGTGTGCTCACCAAACCCTTTGGTGAGCACAGCTCACCCTAGTTCTGCTCATATATATATATATGTATCAATATATGTTTACTTTACTTGATAACAAATTTGAGTTAAAAATTAAAGCATGAATCAAGGTTGCTTTCCAGGACGCATTGAAATTCGAAGCATCATGCGTTATGGATGAGCGGAGTTTAATTAATTTGTCTCAATGTATTTCATATGAAAGAGAGGAGGGAGAGATGCAAATGCAAAGGTTGGTTTGGTAGAGAAGCAAGAATTGTGCCTTGTCAAAGAAATACAAGGCAGGTCGTAATGAATCTCTTTCTCACCAAGAAATTAATAGAAAATATGAATTGGAAGCAACAAAAAAATGCGAGATTGAAGGAAAATCAAATAATTTCAGTCTTTCAATTAAATGTTGAAAAAAGGCAAGCTAAAACAATTATCTTTGATGATAATGATGATTATTATTATGATGATGATGTATTATTATTATTAATATGATTATGATGATGATGATGACGACGACGATGATGAGTGAGGTTGCGGTAATATGCATAGCGCACATCGGTCCGTAAAATGAATCCATATCTCAATTTCAAATTTCAAACAGTCCATCAAAACTGCTCAATATGATTTTTAGGAATGATTTCATATATGAAAATCATGTTGAGCGATTCAGATAGACTATTTAAATTTTGAAAATGAAAATATGAATATATAGTATACAAAACGATGTGCGCTATGCATAATACAGTAACCTTATATTATTATTATTATTATTATTATTATTATTATTATTATTATTATTATTATTATTATTATTATTATATGAGTTGTAGACATTACACATGTCGATATTAATTAATTATTAATCCTTTGAGAATAATACTGTTAAATGTCTTTTTCTTAATTCATCATGCATGCAGATAAAGTGTCAAGTGATCGCTAAGTCACATAATTGAGATTACCTTCTTATTTTAAAACTAGGATATATAGATATATAGAATTTTTTATTGAATATTTACGACAGAAGATATATGCCACTATTAATTATCAGCTCAAAATCTCGATGACAAATTAATTTTATAAAGTTTCGCAGTTGACTTAGAATCAATAAAATAATAGAATAATTATTTTAGTACCATCGTTCCAGTATTCTCAAAATCTCCACATCCCATTTAGAGACATTATGTACTATGGTCCCACTAATTTTATGATCCCAATAATTATTATTCTAAAAAATATTATATGGTTCCAACTAATTATTATTCTAAAATCTCTGCATCACTCTTCCTCTATGGTCCCCACTAATTATATGGTTCACCTTTTCCAGTCCCCGCGTCAAATTTCATAGATATAAATACTTTGAAGATAAGATACCTTAATTTTTTTGGTATATAAATTTGATCTGATTTTTTAATTAAATGCAGGGTTTGGATGCAGTTACGGTTCGTCACAACCGCATGTGGCTACAGTACCAGCTGGTGTACGGGGGACATTACGCGTGATGGGATTGTACCAGCTATCCAAGATGGCCGAGGAGAACGCTGACGAGGGTTTATCTTCCGGCCTCGTTGAGCGATGGCGTCCGGAGACACACACCTTTCATCTCCCCCATGCTGAGATGACAGTCACCCTACAGGATGTCAACTGTCTGTGGGGTATGACTATTATCGGGGAGCCGGTGATGGGCGTCTAGTATGGAGACTTCCGTGTATTGTGCTTGGAGCTGTTGGGTATCTCGCACGAGGAGCTCCAGAAAGAGAAGAAGAGAGGTGAGAAGACCGTGATCTCGCCCAGCAACATCAGCTTGCCAATTAAAGTTGTGGGCGAAATTCAAGAATTATCCGGATCGACCAGAGCAGGTATTTAATTGTACAATATTTACTTAAATAATATTAGATTTATTTACTTGTAAATAATGTTCTAATTTAAATCAATAACAGGTGGTTGTTGACCGATACTTGCGCGCGGACGAGATTGAACGAAAAAAAAATCACCTTTAAAAACGTGTTTTGTCCCCCATAGAGTTTGAGTGGTCGCCCACAAGTATTTATAGTGTGGGTACGTTTAAGAGATTTGGTTGGAGAGATAATTATTTATATAAAAATTGTTCACCTCATAGGTATAAATATTTTCGTACATAGGCATAAATTTTTTCTTGCATAGATATTAATACTTTAAAAAAAAAAAATTCAGTACTGGAATTTTTGCGGTCTCCCAAATAGTTATGGTAGTTATTAGTGCAGGTACAGTACAGTACTGTAGCGCGGGTACTGTTATCAACTTCAAAAATAATAATAATATGCACTAATTATATTCTGCACTAATTAAGAAAGTTACTAATTCCTAAGAAACGATAGTTCATATATATATATACTTCATAAAATACAAACCAACTAATTTATTAACTTTAGGAACTTTGATTTACATATTGTATAAAATTATATATCGTGCATGTTAAACTTCTCATCATATTACTGCATATAATTAAAATTTTAAATAAACCAACTAATTAACTAATCTCTAATATTTGGAAATATTGGTGTGTGATTTAAATTACTAGAAAAAAATATTAACTTACTCATGGACATATAATGGCAGTACGTCGTAGCAACAGAAAAATCAACACTGCCACCACCACAACAAATCATGATTGCAATATGGCCTTCTATTATTCCATTACCAGTATTAGTCGCTGTTTCCAGCGCTGTCTCATAACTATTCAACTGGCCACCATAATTCGCCCCCATACAACATCTCTTTATATAACAAGGCAAAAACACTTAATTCTCTCCTCACCATAAACTACACATCATACATATATAGTTACATGTATAGATATAACATGGCTACCTTAAGACCACTATTTGTTTCACTTGCTTTCCTGTGCTTGGTTCTGATAGCGAACTCTGACTTTGCAGCGGATCGTGCCGAGTGCAGTAATCAGCTGATGGGTCTCGCAACATGCGTCACATTTGTCGAGGGAGCGACAAATGCAAAGAATCCTACTCCGGATTGTTGCGCCGGGTTCAAGCAAGTCGTCGGAAAGGGTTTGAAATGTGTGTGTATTTTAATTAAGGATCGGGATGAACCGGAGCTGGGGATGAAGATCAATGTTACCCTGGCACTGGAGTTGCCACACAAGTGCAATGCCCCAACCAATATCAGCGATTGCCCCCGTAAGTAGACTTGCATGCATATCGGGATCGTATGTGTGTTTGTGCATATGTGTCTGAAAGCAAAATCAAGATTCTTGAAGAATCAAAGCATCCTATATATGGATGCACTGATTTTCTAATTTTCTTTTATTATCCTCCAATTCATCATTAAACACTAAGGTGCATGAAATGCTCTTCCTGTTCTCTAATTAGGTATATTAAATATACCGAAGGATTCGGCACAAGCAAAGGAGTATGAGCAACTTGCGAAGGAGATGGAGGGCACCCCTACTCCGGCGGCCAGCACACCTACATCATCAACAAGTACCGGTACCTTTCTTCTTCTTCTTCTTCTTCTTCTTTTTTGGAAAAATAAAGTCTTAAATTTTCGTTAAAACTCCTTTTAGTGTTGGTCCACCATATCTCAAGTTCTTCAATAAAGCAAAATTAGAAAGTACTAAGATATATATAAGATCACCCATGCATGTAAAAAAAAAAGTACAATATATATATGGTCCACTGTGTCATTTAATTAATTTATTCCGGTTTCTCTAATGTACCATAAGATCATGTATTCCACGTTTGGAGCTTTATTTTGAAGATTTTATTGCATCCTTGGAAGAATATTATCTCTTTTTGTGGTACTTCAGTCTTTAGTCTAGATTACACAGGTTCCATCCTTTTTGGTATATATATGGATCTTCATTGCTTTTCTCGAGAAGGAAATAATCTTAATTAAATAAAAAGATGAAAACAACTGTAAACTAATCCAAAGCAAACACTATAAATGCTACCTAATATATAGATCCTTTTCATGAAATAATTAATGTTATAACTTGAAGGGAAAAAAGAGCTGGGCTATTGTGCTTAATTAAGGGACACATGTTTTACTTCACACTCATATTTCTGTTTTCAAAGTTTAAACAATGGATCTGAACCATTCAACACGATGTCCATATTAAAATTTGCTTGGAGACTAAATTTTACATATTTTAGAAAAACAAATACTTTTAAAATAAGTAGAAAATCTATTGATTTAGAAGATTAATTATGGACAATAAAAAGACAAGAATTTCCTACATACTGAAAAATAGTAAAGAAATTTTCTATTATTGTATCAATTTTTCTTCTCTAATATTATTATTATTATTTTCTTTTCTTTAGGAAAAGGAAACCCCAGTAAGGATACTGCTGCTAGCACAAATGCACAAACTAATGGTGCAGAGAGAAATGAACTGATAGGATACAAGATGATGACAACAGTATCATGGATATCTCACCTTGTTTTGCCTCTCTTGTATTTGATTCATGTGATCTAGGTAGAATATATATTATTGTACCTGGTGTTAATTAAACACCATTACCTGAGATATCTGGTTTAATTTAATTTTTGGTGTGAGACTATAATTTATGCAAATGTATTATCTTTCTTGGTTGCAAATCTATTAAAATCAGCATATATATAGTAATAAAGTTTATGAACAGTGTTTGTACTAATTTTTAAACCTTTCTATTTTTTAAAGTTTGATAAAGTTTACAAATAACAGACGATTTACCTCATATTATTTGCGAAATGTCAGAATAGAAAAGTATCAATATGTTAGTTATCTTGTATAGAGAAGATAATTCTAGCATGCATATAAATTTGTGTGTATACATCTTATTTATCAAAAGCCAGATACCTAAAATTTTAACTTGTGAAATATAGTTTATTGCAAAATTATATATTGCCAATTTTCTTTATTAATAAATGGAAAGAAATAGTTTGCACTTAATATTATTATTATGGATGTATACATAGAGTCAGAGACAAAATGCACAAAAAAATAATTAAGTAATTGCTAGAATTATCCCATAAAAAAATAAAAAAATAATTTTATAAAAAGGAGAGTTCAAATTCCTTCATTTTATGTGTCCATCGTGTTTCTACTTTTAGAACTGCAATATCTTCAAATTTAAAACTTAAATATCAAAATAAAATTGTTAGATACACTCTATGTGGATATATTATGGACATTCAATTTTCAACTTATTAATTCATATAAAATCAACATTGGAAAGTAAGTCATTTGAGCCCTCCACTTTTAAAATTATATTTGAATTATAAATTTTAGATCTTACCATTTGTTCCTGAACTGGAAAATCGTTACTATGCATGGCTTTCAGTGGATTTTAAATGAACTGAGCTGTTTTTACTTGGGCCGCATAAATAGTTGTATTGTGAAAAAACATGTCAGATGACCTTGAAAAGTGAATGCATTTATTTGATTCATTAAATATATTCACTTATCAACTCCTCTGTTTCATTTTTCTTATTAAAATCCTGTAGGGAAAACTTTTTTTTTTTTTTTTATATTGCTAGACATGATTTTGTTCATCAGTTCATTTAATATCTTGATGGGATAGATAACATCATTAACTGGCACCAATTATGGATGATAAATTTTAAAAAAAAAGCACCAACCAATGTGACTGAGTCACCGAGATGATAGAATTCACATCCTCGCCGGTACCGTAATAGAGAATCTTTTACAATTATTGAATCTGGACCGTTCATTTTAACTTGGCACGAATCTGAAAGCCCAATAATACTGCCCTTGCGTTAGCCCAAATCTCAAAGCGGCTGAGAGTTAATCTCAAACCGTAAAGCGAAGGGAATCTTTTACAGTAATGGAGAGGATACTTGTTCGATGATAACCATTCTTATATATTTTCTTAATGGTAGTGATTTCTGATCTGAGCCATTCAATTTTAATTAGACGAGACGCATGCCAACAGCAGATTTGAATTGAATTTTAGGTACCAGTAAATTAAAACAAACCTATCTGCTCATAAATAACTAAGATCAGGGAGACCAATAATCTATTATTGATGGAATTATTATCACCTAAGGTAATAAAATATTTCTTTTAGATCCGGATCCGTTCAATCAGAATCTGCACGAATATTAAAGGTGCACCATGCATTCCACCTCGGACCAAATTGATCCGGATTCTGAACGGACAGTTTAGATCTTAATATAAAATTGTTTTACCTCAGAGGATATTGAATCCTATAGATCGATGGAGTGTTATAATTTTTCTGAGAAAAAAACACAGAATTAATTTGTTGCATCCATACAATTTTTATGTCATATTTATTTAAGAATTAACAAATGGTCTCTATCCAATTCCAAGTTCCAATCAAGAAATACAAAACAGACAGCAGATAGAATCCCCAAAGGTTGTTGATGTCACCTACTCTCTCAACTGCCATCCGAATATTAATTGCTCAAGAGATTATCAAGTGTTTTTTAGTGTTGCCTTGGTGGAATTACACCTGCCACAAATACTGCAAAACACTATTACACAAGTAAACATTTTGCTGCTCTGTTTGCATGTTTGTCTCATCAATGGGCCAAAAATTTGTGGGCTGAGACAAGATCTTGATCTTGGTGGGCCCACTTCCAGCCCTGGATCTGTTGTCAATTATGGCAAAGGATTCTTGTTAAGTACTAAGACTGTGCTCCACAACTAGAGCAGAGCAGAAGAATTCATATCTGCTACATTTTGAATCGGGGGTGAAAAAATTCGTTAATTTTATACACACAACTAGAGTGGAAAAAACTTGTCGTGCCGTGCCGTGACCAAGTTAATTTTTCACGTGCCGTGCTGTGCTGTGACCAAAATGCCAAGGAGTGGTCACGTCATGCGAATCCGTGCCTAAACGTGCTGTGACCATACGCGACTCGTGTGACCATTTAATCATAATTTAGATTAGTTTATTCAAGATTCACTATTAAATCAATATCTAATGGTCTTAATTACACGTGACTCGTGTGACTACGTATTGTGTCGTGCCAAAGTTTTAAAAAATTGGCACAGTACGCGAATGGTCACGACACGGGACACGCGAGTCACGGCACGTAACTGACATGCATGCCGTGCTGTTCTGTGCTGTAACCGTGCCGTTCCGTGACGGAGCCGGCTCCGCCGTGCCATTTTTCCCACTCTACACACAACTCACCTCCGCTCTCCTTTGATTCCTCCTAAATTTTTGGTTATGGAACAAGTAATCAACATCAATCAAGTACAATCACGCTTGTGCTTCCTTCTCCTACCTTTACTTCTTTTCTTTAATGAAGACGTTCCGAAACACAATTCAAGTGAAGAAAATAAAATAAAAGATGCAGAGATAAAAAAAAAAAAAAAAATTTCTCTTTCCCTGCTTTACTCAAATATCTTAGCATTTTTTGATACATGCTATAACTTCAGGAGCCTACAATCTTTTTAGAACACAATGCGCGAACGAAATAGTTTAGATGATTTAACAAATCCGCTATACGGTTTTGGGGCTTGATTTTTAGCCCAAATATTGTGACTTCTAATATTTCTGCTTTGTATTTTTGGATCCTTGCATTACCTGACAGTTTGAGTTTGAATCCAGACCGTCCGATCAGGATCCGGACTAATCTGACTCAAATCTGTAACGGGTCCCTTTAAGATTCGTGTTATCATGTTACGAACGGATTGGATTCAAACTCAAACGGTTAAGTACCTTAGGTGATAGGTGACATATCATATGATCGATAAGTGTATTATTACTTGAGTGAGGCTATAGTATTTTGCAAAGCACAGATCGGTATGTACTATAGATCCGTATTATCGTTACATTGAAAAACCATGGGCGAAAAAATTATCCTATGACCATTTCTTCAGAATTTCTGCCATGCACCGGGAACAATCCATAATAGACCCCAACAAGTGAAATAAATCAAATAATTCTATATGTCCCCACACGTCAGAGACGTTGGTTTATCAAACAAACACCCCGTTTGATCCTCCTCGGATAAGGACTCACTAATATTACTAAATATTCAAGGAATAAGAAAGATTCAAGTGTCCAAATTGGCATCAAAAGTGCTAATTTTGATCATGACTTTTCCATTTTGCTGCACCTGCGGGATAGATTGCGTGGCTGCTTTGTTGCTTAATTGTAGTCTGATGCATACTGGTTCAGTTTTACTGGTATAAAACGAAAAATCAAAATGTAGATTTGAAGGAATTAGGCCAGAGTAGCATACAGCGCACGAGTTTAAATTATCAGACAGAGTACCCAGCTTATTGCGAAACTGAGAAGTAAGAAAGTCGTTTCAGAAACTTTTTATTCGGCCTATTTTATTCACCACCCACAGTAACATAATTAATATAAACTTGAAAGTGCTCACCAAGAATCCTCACAAGTACAAAACCCATCTTTAAATTGATGAAACCTGTGAGAATCTCTTACAACAATCTCCCGTTTCAAAAGCTTAGAGATCAGCTTGATCGCCGAGTGGCAATCACCACACATGCGAAGGTTCTTTATAACATGGATCATTGTGCCAGGCACGGTATTAATAATTGCAAAACATACCGCGAGTTTCTCGCTATGAACCCACAACAACTTTCTCTTCTCTTCTTCATCCACGTCATGCAGCACCGAACCGGTATCTGGTACATACCCTGCTTCCTGCATTTTGATAGACAACTTGTTGAGATATATATATACCTCCTTATGTTGCGGGTGTCTTGTATCTCCGACTAAAAAGGTGTGTATCACCCCCTTCAACTCTACCATACTATATCCTGGCGGTTTAACCATCGCCTTTTTGTTAATCAAATTTTGCATCTTCTCTGCATCCTTCCATCTACCGGTATTTACATACATGTTGGAAAGAAGTACATAGTACCCACGATTTCTTGGATCGAGCCTGAATAAGTTACGGGAAGCTATTTCTACTAACTCCACGTTTTTATGAGATTTACAGGCACGCAGTAGGGATCCCCATACCATCGAATCAGGTTGAATTTTCATGTCCTTGATCAAACCATAAGCTTCATCGAGATAACCCCCACTACCAAGCAAATCAATCATGCAACTATAGTGCTCAACTCCAGGCTCTATAGCGTAGTCACTCTTCATGGCTTGAAACCAGTATTTGCCTTCTTTGAGAAGACCAGCATGATTACATGCAGCAAGTACTGAGACAAAAGTTATGTAATTGGGCTTTAACCCAGAGGAAATCATTTTATCAAACGCATCTAGTGCTTCACGACCACGGCCATGAATGCCGTAGCCAGCAACCAAAGCTGACCATGTAAAGATATTCCTCTCCTTCATACGATCAAATGCCTTCTTTGCCATTTCCATTCGGCCACACTTACAGTACATGTCAACCACAGACGTACCGACATATACATTCTGCTCGAAGCCCAAACGTATTACTTGGTTATGTGTCCGCTTCCCACTTTGCAATGCACCCGCATGTGAACAAGCAACTAATACAGCCGAGAAGGTCACATCATTACTACGAACACTTCCATCACTGGACATCTGACTGTAGAGATTAAGTGCCACTGCTGAGAAGCCCCTTTGTGCATATAGAGCAATAATCGAGTTCCACGATATAACATCCTTCTTTAGCATTTCATCGAACACCTTTCTAGTAACTTCCATATCACCGCTTCCTTTGGCATAAGCATTCATTAGTGTGTTACAAACACCTACGTCTCCAACCAAACCAACTTTAACTATAAATCCATGAACCCATTTAGTGGCATTCTTTTCTAGAACCTGAGAACAGGCTGAGAGAGCAGACACAACCGCCACGGCATCCACCGTCTCTTTCCCCTCTTCAGAAAAAAACACCTTAAACAATTGAATACCAAAATGCGGCAACTTGTTTTGCACATAACCAGAAATCATGGAAGTCCAAACGACCGGGTTAAGGCAATTAAAAAACCGAGCCTCGTCAAAAGCACGGCGAGCATCATGGATCTGAAGACAGCGCGAGTACATGTGGATCAAAGCCGAGGCGAGAAATGGGTTGTGGTCGACAAAGCCAAGGCGAATCGAGAGGAGATGCAGCTGGCGGCCAGAGGAGAGAGAGGGGAGCAATGCGGCAGAGCGGAGGAGAGGGAGGAGGAAGGGGTTTAGGGAAGAGAGGGAATGGAGGGGTTGGCGGTAGAGCGAGGAGAAAGCGGAGAGGGCACCGCGGTGGTCGCCGGAGTCGGAGAGGTCGGTGATGGCGGAGAGCCATGAGCGGAGGGAGGTGGCGTCGAAGGTGAGAGAGAAGGCAGAGGAGAGGGTGTTGGTCGGGGAATTGAGGGATTGGGCTTTGGGAAGGGGAAGAGAGGAGAAGTGTTTGAAATGGAGAAGGGGAGGCAGAGAGAATTTGTTAACAACCTTCTTCATTCCATTGGTACGGGTACCTATTACCTAACGGGTGTTTCATCAGCTCCACACTAGTGAATTGGTTGTGCCCGGGGGCCGGGAGGACAGAGGCCATGGGTTAATGATTTTAACACAGCAGCATTGACTTTATACAGCGCACGAATCGTATGCAGCGCTGTTTCGATTATATATCTGTGTGCTGCATGAAGTAAAAAGAACTCTGTTAAAATCAATCTTTACCCCAGGTGCCCAGGTCATGGAGGTAAGAGTCCGGAACTCTGATCAGAACTCAAATTTTGAATTTTGAATTTTGAATTTTGAGTTTAGATTCGAACTGTCTGATCGGAACTCGGGCCAATCCGATCTGAGGTGGAATACATGTGACTCTTTAATATTCATGCCCGATCAGATCGGACAGTTCGGGTTAAACTCAAAATTTGGGTTATCTAAGGTATCTAATTTCCTTGCTCGTAGGACTTCTTGACTCTGTAGTGTACTAGTTGAGTTGTAACGCTACATAACGCAGACTTCACATCACCTCAGGTTACCTGACTCAAGCAAATTATAATCGGACGATCCATTTAACATTACACAAATATCAAAACAGACACCCCTACAGTTTCAATAAGCACCGAATTGAGTTTGGCACAGATAAAATTAATCTGGGGCGGGCCGTAGCAATTTGCTTGAGTCAGGTAGCTGGGATCTGTCCACATGACTCATGGGTCGCGGTGGAGTGTAGATTTTAGCAGCGAAGAGCCGAAGAGGTGAGAGAAACTTTTAAATATTACTATTTACTTCGTTTTTAATAGACACTCATTAATAAAAGTATAATCAATAGATATTTCTTTTCTATTGGCAACCAATCTTAATTGCTTTTCGGCTGAATAAAACAAAAGTTGCTACTGAGAAAAAAAAATTCTTGTTTTGAATTGCGTGCAACATTTCTTTTTTTTTTTTTTTTTTTGACTATTCTCAATTCTTAAATCTCTAAACAAAGTTAAGCTTTTGATAAACTTGCAGTATGACATTAATGATAAGGAAAACATTTTTTTATATTTGAAAATGGTTTATAAAATTTAACCATTATTTATTTTTTTTCTTTATATATTTACATATTTTTTAATAGATGGATATTGATGAGCCGACAATTCTATTCAGACAAGAGGCGAAAAATTTGAATTACTCAATTTCAAATATGAAACTCGCAAAGATCCACTAAATGAGGTTAGAGTATTTTACTCAGTTAAAGGATACTCATTATATATCTATGGTTCAAATTCAGAGAAATACGTGGTTTTGCAATGTGACAGAGGTGGTCAATATTGTGATACACTCGGTGTGCCTTTAGATGAAAGACAAAAAAATAACAGGAACACGTCAGATTAAATGTACTTTTCAAATTAAGAGTAAAATGACAGATGAAGGAATTTGAATAATTAAAGTACGTAACTTATCACACAACTATAAAGCATCTGCCGATATCTCTTATCATCCTTTTCTTCGGCACCGATCACAATGAAGCCTCTCAAACTAATAAAGCAGTGAATGAAAATGAAAACCATCATTTGATCATTGAGAATAACGTTACTACTATACTTAATTTAAATGAATTTTCTATTTTTTTTTTCAAAGTTTTTAGTTCTATTGTTAAAATAAAGTTTTTAGGAATAATAATTTTTATTTTATGGACAACATACTGTCTTAATTCTATATTAATAGATTGTAACAGCTGCAATTTGTGTCATGTTAGATCATATTTAATTTCTTTTTTGCCATGCTTTTATTCTATATAAAGTTCAAATTGGTGGCCAAGTTCAAAGTATGCAAGCATCCTTGACTAAAACAATAATACCAGCATCTTATGTTGTGATAGAAAATTAATTTTGTGACAAACTAAAGTCGACATTAAATTAAAGCATATTCAGATAAATTCAAATTAAAGCCAACATCAAATTAAAGCTAACATTAAATTAAAGCCAACAATACTACCAGCATCTTATCCAACAACATCAGTTACAAATTAAAGTCAAATGATGACAAAATCCATGATCAACAAAACAAAACAAAAAAACTATTTAGATAAAACATCAAAGCCAACACAATTCAACTACTACATGTTCATGTTGCTTATTTGTTATTTTATTCCCACAAATAGGAACTGACATTTAAATCAAATAAACTTGCATTTCCATGTGCATGATTTTCACGGTCAAGTCCTTTACTCGAACCGCACTGACGGAAAGCTTCGACAAACTCAAAACTAAAAGGATCTCGTCGCGTAGAACTTACGGCATTTATCTTATTATTTGACTTTGGTGGACAGCCTTTAGGAGGTACAGTATTAGGTTCGAAGAGGACATCAGATTGATTTAGGAGTTCTTTTATCCTTCCAAGAGTGATCTCTATTTTAGAAGCCGGCCATAAGTGTTACATTGAAGCTCCACTAGATAACACACATTTCAATCTGATACGTCCCTTCCCGAAGGGGCCGGGCCGTACTTGGACTCGGTCCAGTGAGGTGCAGGCACGCCTTGTTCCTGGGAAGCAGGCCATGCGGAGATTAGTTGCTGATTGCGCGGCCCGTCCCGCCTCGAGCGAAGCGGGTCGGAATGGTGGGCACGCGGGGAGTCGGAGGGGTATTAACGCTCTAACCCTTTTTGATACCTCTCCAGACTCCAGGATGTGATAAATGCGATCCCTTTTTCTGGGGGATTCTTTGCCTTATATAGGGGGTGCCCTACTGTAGCGGGGTCTTGTCAGCATTAATGGCAAAGACCCGCATACTGTTGAGGGTGTCCGCATATTATGCTATAAAGTTCGCGTAGTATGTCTCAAGCCGAACGGCGAGGTCGTGTGTCAACCTTTCTGGGCTGTTCGGCATGTTAGGCTTTGAGCCTTGTTTTGTTCGGTTTTGAGCGGGCCCTTAGGAGGGCTCCGAGTCTCAGTTTGTGCTTCGCCTCAGGCTGGCCCCCGGAGAGGGTCCGGATCCTGAGTAATTTCTGACCTCAGGTTGGCCCCAGGAGGGGGTCCGAATCCCGAGTAATTTTTGGCCTCGGATTGGCCCCAGGAGGGGGTCCGAATCCCGAGTAATTTTCGGCCTCGAGTTGGCCCCGGGAGGGGGTCCGAATCCCGAGTAATTTTTGGGCCGTGGTCTGTTTTGGGCCTGTTTACTGTGAATTTAATTCTAGAGATGTTTAGTTGGGCCAGGCCTGGGCCTTTCAAGGGCCATTGACATATGGGCCTATCATTAGCCCCCGAAGCCGGAATGCATCAGTATGATGCATTCAGGTTTTTACTCTGGTGCTGGAGGTGACTTCGGTCCTATTTATGGAAGTTTGTTTTGCTAGTCTCGGCTTGTTTGTTCTAACGTTCGAGTACTAGCCCCCTAGTTGTTCCCGGGTTTTTGCGAGGTATTTGTTTATTATCGGCCCCCGAGTTACCCTTGGGGTTTTCCTGTGTTCGCATTTCGGTTATTTAAAAATTCTCGTTCCTGTGATTTCGCATTGTGCGGCTTGTTGGTTACATGTGGTTTATGTCAATTTTGTTTTGTCGTTGTATTTCATGATTTCGTTATTAACGGCCCCCGAGTTAGTCTCAGGAGTTTTGTATTCTCAGGATAGTTATAACTTGTGTTATTGTTTTTTCAGTAAAGTCGTAACCTTGTCGTTCCGCAAGGTTCGCGAGCCTTTTACACGTCCTAGCTCGGGTACGTGTCCTGAATGAGTGTGTTGGCCTCTTAGATAGCCTTGGTCGATTAGGCGTGTTTTTTTTTTTTTTTTTTTTTGGCGCGGGAGATGGCTCCCAATTTGGTCATAAATAACCAGTGTTAGGGCGGAGACCACAAGTAGTCATTGACATTTTGAAGTCGTACAAAGTCCAAATATAACATAATAGTGAAATCATACAACGCCTAATTAGATTAAAGATGGCATGTTTTATGCCGTGCCTGAAAGGACATTTCCATTTCTATCATGTCGGGCCTTCCAAGTGCCGAGGTGTGCATGTTCCGCAAAGAGACGAGTGTGATGTCATTTCTCGGATGACATTTAAACGCGCTCATTGTCGGTGTCCTCGAAATGGTTATCCTCGTTGAGTTCCTGCTGGGTAGCAGTGTACAAGCTTGGGCCCCCGGAATTACGGGATAGGCATCCAGGGCACCTCCAGAACCGACGTCGAGGGTCGGAGCGGCCTCGGATGTCGTAGTGTTCGAAACAACTCCACTCGTAGCACCTCCGGCATTTCACCATCTCGTGTTTGGGGCCCTGGTCGTTGCATATGACACACCAGCGCAACTTTGGCTCGAAGTCAACATCATCGTAGATGTTGTTTTCGTCCTCCTTGGTGAACGAGGGTACTCCTGCGAGAGTGAGGTCGATAAGGTCGCAGATTTGGAGGTCCTCGTTATGGAGCATCCACTCTAAGTCCTCCTCGGGAAAGCGCTGGAGTAGAGCCCATCTCTCCGCGGGAGAGAGGACCTGTCGTGGGTTATAAGAGCGGCGGGGCGGGGGGAGGTTGGTCGCGGCTACTCTGGCCTTGTTCCAGAGGCCTTTTGGGTTTAGAGACCACTCTTTTGATAGGCATCTCGGAAAGTTCTGTTTGAGGGAGATGAGAAGTGATTGTGATTTTGATGTATGGTAAGGTTGGTATTTATAGGGGTGGGTTTTGACCATAGCCATAAATAATGTGGGTCCCAGGCCATTTATAGCGTATAACTGCCAACTGCTTGCTTTAAATATCGGCGGGCCTCGGGGGATGTGTTTGCCGAGGATATTTGTACGCGTATCGGGAGTGTGCGCGGGACAAAAGTTCGGCCGGCGTGATATGAGAAAGATTAGCTGTTTGATAATATGAAAAGACCCGACCATAAAGTTAATTTTTGATATTTCATTGGTTGAATATTGATATATCGGAACAGCACACGTTTCGTACATAAGTTTTCTTAGCTAAAGATACAATAACAGATACATTTGTTCTAGTGAACTATGATATGCAGGGCGACTTGTTCCCTGTATACCTATAAGTTGCCGAGGTGGGACCTGAGGCAGGCGGAAGAGACATTTCCACTTCGGTCAGTTGCACTCCGGGGTCCTTCTCAGCAAGAAGACGGGTGTGATGTCGCTACTTGAGGAGCATTCAGGCGAGGATCTCGTTATCGGTGTCCTCATATATGTTGTCCGCTTCAAGCTCTTCCTTGGTAGCGGTATATAAGGTTGGTCCTCCGTAGTTGAGGTCGATGCAACGGGGGCATCGCCAAAACCAGCGGCGGGGATCTGAGCGGCCTTTGATATCGTAATGATACATGTGGCGCCACTCGATGCATGTTCGGTATTTGATCATCTCGGTCTTCGGATCTTGGTCGCCACATCCCTCACATGTGCGCAATGACGGTGCCGTAGGTTTGATTGCATTCTCGTCCTCCGGGGTGAATTTCGGGCATGAGCTAAGCTTGAAGTCGAGGAAATCTCGGATTCGGAGGTTTTCGTGGGTCAGCATCCATTCTAAGTCGGGGTGGGATATGTCTTGTAACAATACCCACCTTTCGCCTTCCGACAGCGTTCGCAGCGGTGGCTGCGTAGGGTTAGGCCGGGGTCGGTGGGGAGGCGAATCGCGGGGTAGGGTAATGTTGAGGCGTCACTGCTCGGGTTTGTTAACCGAGTCGTTCGACGACATTGTGAGGGTGGATGGAGCGAGGATTAGTTTACGGAATGGAGGATCGGTTGGTGAGGAATGATCTTCTTATGGCTGAATGGGTCAATATATAGGCGGGGTAGTGTCATTGGTTATCGCGTCCGGGCCCCACTGAATGATAAAAGCTGAGGCTAGGTGACTTGACTGGACAGGCGTAGGCCTGTCGTTTGACCGGTGTTAATTTCAAAGCATTTTAGACTCAAGGGACGGTTGTTTCGAGGCATTTCGGGAGTTATTGAACGGCTATTTCGAGGTGTTATTAGTAAGAGATTCATTATTTCCGGAGCGTTTGAGCTAAATTAAGGGCTATTCGCTGTAGGTTAGCCAATATTTGGGAAATGTGCGTGGTTGCATATACGAGATGCATGAGTTGGAGTAGAGAATATCTTTATGCCGCGAGGGGGTGTCGCGGGACAGTTATGCCAGTGATTTGTCGAGATTTATTCCTTGATTCGAGTTATCTCGAGTCGTGTCTTTTAGAATAAGGGGAAGGTGGTTTCAGTGCCTGTTTTGTCTAGACTATTTAAGTCGCGTGACATGGGATGTTCTGCTACTGTTTACAAGGTAGCTTTGTTTTCATGTTATTGGTAAGATTAGAAATGAGACATGTGTGCCCGGGACTGTCCTGAGACAGGGGGTGTACCAATCTCGTGTTGGTGCCGCATAAAGTTTATGTTGCTAACCGACTAACCGCGGGTAGCCTGTCTGTTTTTGTTTCGCGATCTATCCGGGACCGAATGGTCGCGAGCTAGATGGCGCCTATTGGTTGGCGATGTGACAAAGTTCCGTTGTAATATAGTTTGCTGCCCGTTGTAGCGAGATGATGGTATGGAAGGCGTGTATGAGTGTTGTGCCTTAGTGTAGAGTTGCCTTAACACAAACATGTTGTAAAAATTTTTAAAATAAGAGAAGTTATAACTATAGGTAATGTCATGTGGTTTATAGAGTTTTCCTTCTCGACAAAACAAAGTTGTTCACGGGGTTATCATAACATAAAGACTATCCCCCATGTCGGGGAACAAAAGAGAGAGTAGTAAACATCCGGCCAGGTGGGTGGGGCGACTTCGCGCAATGCATCAATCGCTGAAGTCGCCGTCTGAGGAGGATTTCTCCTCGGGGTCGGTGTCGTCGGACCTGGTGGGGTGATACTGCGGGCCGTCGTCATCATCGTCCTCATCGTCATCCTCGCGCATGTCATCCCTGGAGTCAAGGATGGCTGTACATTCCTCGCAGTACCAGTGCTCCAGGCCTGGGATGGGGAATAAGTAGGGTGTCTCCTCGGGTTGGCAGGCTTGGTGGAATCTTTCCCCGCATCGATGGCATCGGGGCATATCAGCCCGATTGCCCGTCTTTCCACATGCAGGGCAAGTGCTGCGGATGACAGGCTTGGGCGCAGGGCGTCGGGGGGGCGCTGCTGGTGGTGCATTGCGGCGGGATTTCGGGCAGCAGGCGCAATGTTCATAGGAGCGCACTTCCAGGTTGACCAGGTACTCAATGAAATCCTTCAACTTGTCATTGGGGCTTGCTAGCATCCGATCGAGGTTACGCCTTGGGAAGAAGCGGAGCCAGTTTGCGCGGACTTGGGGAGGTAAGTCTCGGACGCTCGTTGGTCGGCCCGGCTTCGGGTTGCTCGCCTCGCCAGTCTCCACGGGTTTCTTTCCTTTGTTATTACGAGGTTTCGGGGCCATGGTTTCGGTATGTGTATGGGAAAGCGACAGCTGAATGTCGTAACTGCAGGGGGTTTATATAGGTATCACCGGTTGGTTGCATTTAATGCAGGTGTCCAATCGCCATAACTGCGTCTGACCGTTACTGTAGAGAGGGAAAGAGCGCGACGTTTCGTTCGCACCCGCTCATTCGTTAGAGGGGAGAGAGGGGGGGGAGACCCGAAAAGGGCGCGACGCCTTGGTCGCGTCCGGTCGTCATCGCGGTATGGGGCTGGTAGGTCAGAACATCGGGCACCTTGTTCGCGTCTGTTCAGGGTTTGGAGAGGGGAAGAAAGGGCGCCAAATTTCGAATTGGCTCATCGTTTCATGGCCCTCGGTGCTTACTGTGTGGACCCATCTTTCTACGGTTTTCTACGCCGCGAGGCCAAGGCCTATTGGAGTGTGCCAGGTAGGCTGAGGGTCTTCTTGGGGAGAGTGCCGATTAGCTTTACGACCATGTACTGATGCCTATATAAAGGCGCTCGTGACTGTCTGGGGATATCATCATTTGCTGAGTTTTGCGAGCGTTGTGATCGGACAGTCGCTTGGTTTCGCTCCGTTCAGTTTATTGCAGTTGGCGCCTACGTCTTCGGGAAGGTATCTTCTATTTAAGGTTTTGTAGTTTGTAGTTTTTGCGGGAGTGGGGAAACTACCTCTACCGTCCCCAATTCGGTTGAGAAGTGTGTTAGTGAGTGGGGTTAGTTCTTTTTAGGGTTACCGAGCAGATTTCTCGGTTGATATGGGGAGGCCATTATCTTATACTTGTCTCTTGTTGGTTCTTTAACTGACCGCCTTGGCCTAACTTAGGTTATTTCTAACTATGACTGGGGGGAGCTCGGGAGGCCGATCTCCGAATTGGGGTCTTCTGGATACCGATTCTTCTAGTCGGGGGGCGTCGAGGACAAAGGGAGGAGTCTGCGAGTGGCAATGTGGTGCTTCCTCTTGATGATAAAGCCAAACATATATATGATCGCGATCAAGGTATGTCTGGACAGGTGCGGTTGCCGTTGTCTCCTAGTGATCCTAGGTATCACGCTTCTGAGGATACGTTGTCTGTTCAACATTCTACTGAGTCCGGGGGACCGAGCGAGGTGCAAGGGGATGATGAGGATGATCTGCACGAGGGTCGTGTCGCCTCTTCGCGGGAGGCTTCCGTCTCCGTGCCTGTGGAGGTGCAGGAGAAAAAGGTTGGTCGTAAGAGTGCTTTGTCTCAAACCCCTGATGGGCCGAAACACATGGCTCGGTCTACTTATCAGCCCGGTATTTTTGATGAAGTGGACCGCTTGTGGCCGTCAATACCTTTGTGTCGTCGTGAAGAATGGTGGCGGCAGGTTTTTTATGGTCAGTTAGTGCGGAAAGAGGCACAGGGGTTTATCACGTTGGATACCCTAAGTTTTCGAGTGCCTACTGTGGACGATCGAGCGCACGACTATCAGAAGGGAATGTGTGTGTACTGGAAGATGCCAAAATGTGGGTTTCAATTACCCTTGTCGGAATTCTATCAATCTTTTGTTAAGACTTTGAATATAACGCCGTCCCAACTAACTAGCAAGGCTTGGTGTTACGTTACGAGCTTTGATAGACTGTTTTCGGATCATTCAGATAAGTTGGGCGGGCTAAAGCCGACTATGGGTCTGTTCTCGTAATATTTCAGTATGGGTAGGACATCCGAAGATTTCTTGGTTCTTAAGCGGAAAGGCCCGCATGCCAAAGTGTTTGACTCCAAGGAGAACCCTAAGCTTAACAAGATAGATGACTGGAACCGGGGCTGGGTATACCTGCCGTACCCAGGCAGAATTGAGTCGTTAGAAGGCGTTCGGGTGACATGGCGTCAGTTGTCGGGGAAGGGGACAGTGCCCTCTCTTAGTTTTCCGATGACCGGAGATGATCGGAGGGCCTTGGGGATTCTTAACGAACTGTGTGGTAGATTTCTAACTTTCATTTCTATTTTTAGTAGCCCTTTAACTATTGATATATATTCGTATGTTGTTTCTTTGGCAGCCAAAACGTCTATGGAGTTCGCGTTTTCTGGCGCCGTTGTGGATCCTAAGCCCGTCGTCCCCCTCGTGTCCGGGAGGGTCAAGGCAAAAGGAGGAGAGCACTTGGTGATCGAGGAGGCGAAGGAGGTCGCGGTAGCGGAGCAGGACCCTCCAGTGGAAGAGAGGGAGATGTCTCCTCTGAGGGCTCCCAAGAGGTGAGGCGGGACGAATATGAAGGACAGAATAAAGAAGATAAGGTCTACGGCCCAGGTTAGCCAGGCCGAGAAGGGGAAGGGTCTCGCTGTGGAGGCCTCTGGTAGGACCCGGGCTAATGAGCCGAGGAGGGAAGAGCTTCCCATTATGACGGGAAGTAAAGTTGCCCCAGGTGGGCTGGGACCGGTGTCCGAAGTTGAGACTCTTCTTGAAGGAGTCGCTGGGGGCGCTGCTTCAGGGAAGGATGGCGGGGTTGTTAGGAGTCCGGGTCGCGGGCCCGCGCCTCCGGGTGATGGTTCAAGCTTTGACTGGGAGCTGGAAAGAGGGTCGCTTTGGGAGCATCCGTGCCCAGGAAAGGACCCGAACCACTGTGGCCTCTATGTCCCCTTCCTAGGGAAGACCATAGGGGTTAGCAGGAGGCCGCCTACTTTGGGCGCTTATTCTTTTGGGGTCTATAGCGGTCTGGAGCCGGCTTATATTCGGCGTCGTATGAGGGAAGACCCAGAACAATTTCTGCTGGACTCTTTGGGTCGGCATTTCGAAGCGGGTTGTGTTATGGCGACGTTGTTGGAGGATCGTTTGCTGGAGGGAGGCAAAACGCGGGTCACGGATGACATCACCTCGGAGTTGAGGAATGCACAACTCGGGAAGGAGGGTGGCGAGGACCGTTATGAGTCCTTAGAAGAACGTTACAGGGAGGCTTTAAGCTATCAGCAGACCCTGCAGAACGATCTCGATGCTCGCGATGAAAAGATCAGGCGTTTGGAGGAGGAATTGTCCAAGAGGGGCGAAGAAGCCATTGAGCAAGCCAAGCGGCTAGCGAGTGCTATCACTGAGGCTGAGGAGTTGAGGGGGGAGAAGGCGAGGATGCCGAGGATTTTGTCGAGCAACAACGTGCCGACTTGGAGGGGCTGGCTACGAAGTTGATGGACGAGTTCTTTAGCAGCGACGGGTTTAGGAGTGCGGCGCTTGTGTGCGTGGAGGATTTTGTGCGCCATTTTGTGTATGGGGAAATGTTGAAGTTGGGGAAACTGTATCCTTTTGCTCCCGAGATGGTGGGGTTCGTTAAGGTCAAGGACGAAGAGGCGCAGCCCAAGGTTCTGAAGGGGTATACGTGGGACAGGGCAGTAGATAGACTGCGGAACCCCAAGGGTGAACTGGTGCCGGGCAAAATAAGTCTAGTGAGGGGGCAGCCGGTGGAGATCCCGTATTATTGGCGTCTCGTTGCTACCTGGCCGAACAACATTTGGGTGCGTCCTCTCCCCGAAGTTGACATTGGTGATGGATCGGGGACCGGCGATGTGGCTTGTCCCATCATCCCTTCCGTGGAGGGGAACAATGCGCAGGACCTCGGGGCGGTGATCGAAGAGGATAAAGACGGCGAGTAAACGAGGTATGATCTCTGATTTGCTCCGTTGACGCATATGTGCATGTCCGTTCGATGTTATTTAATCTGCTGTTTATGTTTATGCAGGCCTTAGGCGAGGAGTGAGGCGTCGGATCGGGGAGCTGCTGAGGGGTGTAACCTTTACGGCCGCAGTCATAATTTTAATTTATTTGATTTGCCTCGTTCTTTGTTTCTTTTATTCGTAGGACCCCCAAGATGTTGGGGAAAAACAGATTTGTTGTAACTTTTGTCGGGTAATTTGGTCGAGACTGTTGCTCGACCGCCCGCGTAACATTATGTTTTATGTATGTTCTTGTTTTAATGTGCTTGTTTTTGATGTCTTTATCGTGGTTCTGTAGAACCTCGTTATTTAAACATGATCGCGTGATCCTGTAGGGTTGGTCAATCTCGGGTGGATTTATTCCTTTCAATTGTCAGGAAATTTCAACGGGATTACCTCGTACCCTGTACAATTATTTAGCGTCGCCTTTCATTATTTATCGATATTTAACTGCCAGTTCGACTCCTAGCCTTGTAGTGTTATCAATTTGGAAAGAAAAACAGTTTTATTACCTCGCACAGTTTCTTCCCGCAATCTCTTCGGGCCTATAACATTCCTAGGCATCTTTGTTCGCCCGATAGCGCTTGTCCTCCGAACTGGCGTGCTTGCGGGAGTTCGGGGAGGAGTTTCTGCATTCCTTTAGGTGCCATCATATTATATTTTTTGTTTTTGCTCCTTTGAGATTTTGTTCGGGCATATTACTATGCTTGTCGGTTGCTTTGTAGGGCCAGTAGAGATTCCCGCGAGACTTGTTGTTCAGACATGTTGCCATGCCTTTTAATTGTCTCGCGAGGCCAGTAGAAAATCCTGCGAGACTTGTTGTTCAGGCATGTTGCCATGCCTTTTAATTGTCTCGCGAGGCCAGTAGAAAATCCTGCGAGACTTGTTGTTCAGGCATGTTGCCATGCCTTTTAATTGTCTCGCGAGGCCAGTAGATCATTCGCGTTCATTCCACGAGACTTTCGTTTGTGCCTATCGGATAAGCAAGCTCGTTGTCTTGTAAAATGACGGAATGTTTATCCAGTTTTGCGTGTTCGTTGTCCCGTCGGGCTTTCGCTTACGCTGTGTGTCGGGATCCTCGGAGAGATTTTTTCGTTACCCCACGGGTTTTCGTTATTGTATCTCCCCAAAGCAGGGTTATGCGCATTCGTTATCCCGTTAGGGTTTTCGTTCGCTTTTTGCATAACCGTCCCTTTAGTTTCGCGAGCCATGTGCATTCGTTGCTCTTTGCAGAGTTTTCGTTCGCACTTTTGTGACTCGCGCCTGTTTTGCCATGTTCGGGAGTCACGTGTATCTGTTCATACTATCGTGACTCGCGCCTGTTTGCGAGCCATGTGCATTCGTTGCTCTTTGCAGAGTTTTCGTTCGCACTTTTGTGACTCGCGCCTGTAATCTTTTTGAAAGATTGTCTTGCTGCTCCTTTCTTCAGGACCTTTGACCTGAGACTAGCGCGAGTTTTCCTTGCGGGGGGCATAGCGTGTATTCGTCCGGACTTTCCACGGCTAGCGCACGCTCGCTGTTACGGAAAAGTTGTTTCGGGCTATTTTATGCTCTAAGGCCTTTGGTCCGAACTTAGTACGGTAATTGTTGGCGAAGACATTTGTTGCCCATAGGCTTTTATTTCTCTGTCATAAGAAACGTTGTTGTTTTATTGCTGAGGCGTTCGTTGCCACTTGGGCTTTCGTTTATCCTCTTTTAGTGCAATAATTTTTTTATTGAAACATTTATTGCCCGTGGGCTTTTGTTTGTCCTCGTTATGATCAGTTGCAGGGAGGTCCCGACGGCAATTGCGTGCCGTCGGGTCCCGAATTTGTTAGTCAACATCGTAAACACCGGGCCGTGCTTATAATATCGCACAGACGCCCTCGACCATACACGGTCGTTCCCGTGTTGGTCCAAAAGTACGAGGTACCGGGCCGTGCTTATAATATCGCACAGGCGCCCCTGACCTTACATGGGCATTCCCATGTCGGTCCAAAAAAGGTGCAAAAGATAATGATTACATTTTTACAAGCGGCCTGTCCGCTGCTATGCCTGTTCTACTACTATCTTTTTTTTTTTTAAACATAAAATTTCCGAAGATGGACGACGTTCCAGGGTCTGGCGAGCATTCGTCCGTCGGGACCTTCGAGCTCATATGCTCCTTTGCCGCAGGCGCGAATTACCCGGAAGGGGCCTTCCCAATTGGGCTGAAGTTTACCAACATGCTGTCCGGTAGCCTCGACCTTTTTTAACACTAATTCGCCCGGTTGGAATGCCCGGGGGGACACGCGTTTATCAAAGGCGCGTTTGATCCTTCGCTGGTATTCTGTGGTTCGGATGCGGGCCTTGTCTCGGAGTTCTTGTGCTAGCTCGAGTTCCGTGGCTCGTGCTTCTGGGTTGCTTTCTGTGGAGTAGGCCGTCATCCTGAGGGAGGGTGCAATGAGTTCGAGAGGTGTGACGGCCTCCATGCCATACACTAGGGAGTATGGTGTTTGCTGCGTAGCTTCGCGGGGAGTGGTTCTGTATGCCCAAAGGATTTCATCCAGTTTGCTGGGCCAATTTTTCCTATTGGAGGCCACCTTCTTCCTTAATCCATCCAGAATAGTTCTGTTGGTGACTTCGGCCAGACCATTGCTAGCAGGGTGGCTGACCGAAGTAAAGTTGCTGCGGATGCCTAGCTTTTCTAGGAAGGACATGGTAACGTCAGCATTAAACTGCGTGCCGGTGTCAGAGATTAGTGCGTGGGATATACCGAAACGGCACACAATATTCCGCCATATAAAATTTTTGGCGGCTTCTGCTGTGATGTGGGCTAATGCTTTGGCTTCAACCCACTTTGTGAAATATTCGACGGCCATTATGATCCATTTTTGTTGTTGGGCAGCCACGGGGAAAGGGCCTAGGATGTCGATCCCCCAGAGGTCGAAAGGCCAAGCCCCCGAGATCGTGATCATGTCATAACCCGGGACGCTAGATAACCGACAATGGTATTGGCACTTCTCACATTTCCGCGCCATATTGGCTGCGTCTTGCTGCATTGTGGGCCAATAGTACCCCGCGCGCAAGACTCTTTTTGCTAGCGTTTTGGCTCCCTGATGGCTGCCGCAGAGTCCTTCATGGACTTCCTCTAACATCTTCTTGGCGTCTTCTTCTCCAACGCATTTAAGCCATGGCCGGGCATATCCTCTCTTGTATAGCTGGTGGTTGAATACAGAGTACAAGGGTGCAATCTTCTTCAATCGTCTGGACTCGAGTGGGTCCTCCGGTAGGGTCCCCGAAGTGAGGTATGCCCACATGGGAGCGTACCAAGTATCTCCGGGTTCATTGTCAACATAGGCTTCTTTCGCGCCATCCGAAATACTCGACTCGGGAATATCCATTACTATCACGGGGCGGTCCTTGTCGAGGTTTCCTGCTGCCCCCAGTTTAGAGAGAGCATCAGCTTGACAGTTCTGGTTTCTGGGCACATGTTCTATCACCACCTTATCAAACTGTCCCTTCAAAGAATGGAACTGCTCTCGGTATCGTCGCAATCGGTCGTCATGTACACGGCACTCTTCGTTAATTTGCCTAACCGCAAGTTCGGAATCACTATGGAGGTGGACTTGTCGGGCTCCTAGTCCCGCGGCTAACTTGAGGCCTGCTATCATGGCCTCGTACTCGGCAGTGTTATTAGTTACAGGGAACTGGAAGTGGAGTGCGTAGTTGAGTGTTTCCCCTTGTGGGCCCGTGAGAGCTATTCCTGCTCCTGCTCCCTGATGGGAGGAGGCTCCGTCGACATAAAGCGTCCACTTGCCTTCTAATTCATCCGGGGCCCCTGAGTATTCCGCGATAAAATCCGCGAATACTTGTGATTTGATGGCATTCTGGGGGTGGAACGTGACATCGAATTCTGTTAGTTCGAGCGCCCAAGCTAACACGCGACCCGAGGAATCGAAGTTCGCGAAGGCCTTCTTCAGGGGCACTCCAGTGTATACTTTGATTGGGTGAGATTGGAAGTATGGTCTCAGTTTTCTCGCCGCGATGATAAGGGCATAAGCCGCCTTCTCTATCTGTGTGTACCGAGTCTCGGCATCCCGGAGCACATGGGATACGAAATATATGGGTTGCTGCTCGCATCCTTCTTCCCGCACTAATGCGGCACTGACCGCATGGTTGGTGGTGGCTAGGTACACAACTAAGGTATCTCCTTCTATAGGTCTGCTGAGGCAAGGCGGACTGGCCAAGTATTCTTTCACTTTGTCGAAAGCCACCGCACATTCCTCTGTCCATTCAAATCTGGCTGACTTACGCATTGCCTTGAAGAAGGGGAAGCAGACATCGCCAGACCGGGCGATGAACCGGTTTAATGCTGCCAGTCTGCCTGTAAGTGACTGAAGTTCCTTGAGGTTTCGGGGGGGTTTCATGTCTAGGATGGCCTGTGATTTGGATGGGTGTATCTCTATGCCTCTCATGGACACCATGAATCCGAGGAATTTCCCTCCCGTCAGGCCAAAGAAACTCTTCTTGGGATTGAGTTTCATGTCCGCTTGGTTGAGCGTTGCGAAGGTCTCGCGCAGGTCTCGAACGTGATCCAGGTCGGACATGCTCTTGACTAGGAGATCATCTACATAAGCTTCTACATTCCGACCTATTTGCTCGTGGAACACCTTATTCACCATTCTTTGGAAGGTAGCCCCCGCATTCTTCAGGCCGAAAGGCATAACGCGGTAACAGTATAACCCGGAGTGGGTTGTGAAGGCAGTTTTATCCTCGTCTTCTGGGCACATCCTAATCTGATTGTACCCCGAGAACGCATCCATGAAGCTTAAGAATGCGTGCCCGGAGGTAGAGTCTACTAGTTGGTCGATCTTGGGTAAAGGGAAAGGGTCCATAGGGCATGCCTTGTTCAGGTCAGTGTAATCAATACACATCCTCCACTCTCCATTTGCCTTTCTGACAAGCACAGGATTCGCCAGCCATTCCGGACAAGTCACGTTTCTAATGAAACCGGCCCCTAGCAACTTGGCGACTTCGGCCTTGACCGCTGAACGCCTTTCGGCTCCCATGTTCCTTCTTTTTTGCACCACGGGTTTCGCTCCCGATTTGATGTGCAATCAGTGCTCGGCTATAGATCCCGGGATTCCAGGCATGTCTGCGGCGGTCCAAGCAAACACTGCCAGGCTTTCCCGGAGGAAATCAATCAACTTCTTCCTTGCACTTCCTTGGACGGCCTTGCCGATGTTCAGAAATTTACCGTCACCGAGGTCGACCTGGTCAACCTCATCGGCCGGCTCAAGGGATGTATTTAACTCTTCTTTGTCAGTGGGATCCAAAACCTCATCGGCCTGCTTGATGGCGCTTCGATTATGTTTCTCGGGAGCCGCCGCCCTGTGCCCTCCGCTAATAACATTGATTTCTACACTCGGCCGCCTGCCTGATGTTCCCGGTCCTTTTCCCTTGCCCTCTTCGGGCTTGGGTCCCGAGTGCCCACGCTCTTTGTAATCGTCCCGATAGGAAGCTTTCTTTTTGTCCTGGACCTCCCCATTGTATTCTTTCGCAAACTTTTGGAAGAATTCTGGCACTATATATTCGATCAACTTTCCTTCCCTGGCCATCCTTTCCAACACGTCTTTCAGCTGGAGGCATTCCCCCGTGGAGTGTCCGTTAAAACGGTGGAACAAGCATCTCGCAGTCCCGTCTTTTTTCTCGAAAATGCGCTTGCGTAGCGGCCTCGGAACATCAGGCATGTCTTTTATTACCAGGTACATTTCGCTCCTCTTCTTGATAAAAGGGGCATACCGCACGTAGTGGGGTCGGTAGCCCTCCCTGCCGTCTTCGCGCCGTTCTTCTTGGGTATTTCTCTTTTGTGGTTCTCGTCTTCGAGACGGGCCGCCATCGGGCTGTCGGCCACGCTGCTGCGGTTTTGGGGATCTTGATCGCGGCCTGGCGAACTGGACGGCATCCTCCTCGGCCCGGATATACCCTTCTGCGAAAGCCAGGAACTCCGGTAGACTCTTGAACTCTCTTTTTCGGGCGTCATACCGGAGGGTGCCCGGTCCTCCTTGCCAAAGCCCATTCAGTATAGCCGCTAGGGCGATGTCCTCACTGTAGTTTCGGACCTCCCTAGAGGCCTTCACGAACCTATTTACGAAGGTCCGAGTTGTCTCTTGGTGTCCCTGAACATACTTCAAGAGGGAGTCACATGTCGCCCGCGGGGGCCGGAGCATGTCGTAGCGGGCCAGGAAGGCTTTCGCTAGTTGATCAAAGGTTTTTATCGATCCTTGCCTTAATCTCATGTACCATTCCCATGCCTCCCCGGTTAAACAAGTGGTGAAAATGCGACACGCGACAGCATCCGATGCCCCATGCAGTCGGAGCCTTTCATAGAACCCATATACAAAGTTCTGAGGGTCCTGGATGTCTCCGCTACCTTGAAAACAGGGAAGGCCAGTGGGGTATTTGAAGTCACCCATGGGGGCCTTGTAAAGTTCCGGGGCTAGTGGTCCTTCCAAAATATTCGTCGACCCGGAACGAGTCCCTGCTCTCTTCCTCTCCCTCTTAGCTATCTCTTTCTCGACCCCTTTCTTGATCATTGTGTTTATCGTTGCCATATTTACTCCTGCGGCCTCTGGTGGGGTGAGTGGTCCTCGTCGCCTCTTAGGGGGTGTTCGGCGACGCTCTTCTCGCGAGTGACGAGACTGATCGTCTTTCCTCGAGTGGTGGGACTGATCGTCTTTCTTCGAGTGACGAGACCGTTCCTCGGTTTGTTTGGCGGGGCCTTCTCGAGTCCGCTCTGTCCTCGCTCGACCAGCGCTCCTTCTCGAACTGGCCGCCGCGGATGAGCCTTCGCTTTCTTCCCGTTCAGCCCCAAAGGATAACCTCCGTCTCGGTCCACCAACCTGTCTCGTTTCCCCCTCGCCTACAAGGGTCTCAAGTTCAGGGTCAGGATTGTCAAAGTCGCCGTCTGTGTTGTGTAGACTGGGCTCTGGGTTGTTCGATCCAGGTCCAGCTTGGATTAATTGTACTACAGGCGGTCCGGGAGCTGAGGTGGGAGTTTGGGGACAGTATGGTAGGTTGGGATCGGCCTGTGGAGGGTAGTGTGCTAAAGGGGTAGCTGGGTACTGTGGGTATGGAGGAGCGTATTGTTGGTACGGAGGATAGTTGTAGGGCGGTGGATATACATATTGTGGAACGTACGGAGAATGATATTGGGCGTAGATCATCTGGTTCTGGGTATTTTGGGGAGTCGACCTGATCGGCCCAGTGGCCTGGGCGGTCACAATGGTTGAGTCGATTGGTTTTACAATCGGTGTAGAAACTCCGAGGGACTCTAAGCCCATCCCGGATGGGATAATCGGTACTCCTTCGAACGGCATGCCCAAAGAGTGGATCGGAGGGACCGTCGGGCTGGGAGTTTTCTGACCCAGTTTGCCGAGGGGGTCTTTACTCGTTGCCCCCACACTCGGGTCATCTCGGGGAGTTTTCTTCGAAGGTTCTTTGGGTCGTAAGCCCGAGGTTACGTTGGTCAGGGGCTTCACCTTCTCAGGTCTTTGGTTAGATCGTTCCGTCCGCTGGGCAATCTCCTCAGGATGGTGAAGGGGCCGGGCCGTACTTGGACTCGGTCCAGTGAGGTGCAGGCACGCCCTGTTCCTGGGAAGCAGGCCATGCAGAGATTAGTTGCTGATTGCGCGGCCCGTCCCGCCTCGAGCGAAGCGGGTCGGAATGGTGGGCACGCGGGGAGTCGGAGGGGTATTAACGCTCTAACCCTTTTTGATACCTCTCCAGACTCCAGGATGTGATAAATGCGATCCCCTTTTCTGGGGGATTCTTTGCCTTATATAGGGGGTGCCCTACTGTAGCGGGGTCTTGTCAGCATTAATGGCAAAGACCCGCATACTGTTGAGGGTGTCCGCATATTAGGCTATAAAGTTCGCGTAGTATGTCTCAAGCCGAACGGCGAGGTCGTGTGTCAACCTTTCTGGGCTGTTCGGCATGTTAGGCTTTGAGCCTTGTTTTGTTCGGTTTCGAGCGGGCCCTTAGGAGGGCTCCGAGTCTCAGTTTGTGCTTCGCCTCAGGCTGGCCCCCGGAGGGGGTCCGAATCTCGAGTAATTTCTGACCTCGGGTTGGCCCCGGGAGGGGGTCCGAATCCCGAGTAATTTTCGGCCTCGAGTTGGCCCCGGGAGGGGGTCCGAATCCCGAGTAATTTTTGGGCCGTGGTCTGTTTTGGGCCTGTTTGCTGTGAATTTAATTCTAGAGATGTTTAGTTGGGCCAGGCCTGGGCCTTTCAAGGGCCATTGACATATGAGCCTATCACAATCAAATTACAATTAGACTAAGAAGTGTCAAATTCTAGCAAGGTAATGATACACTGTTAGGATTGACCAATTTAAATGGCTTACATTTGGCATTTGAATTACCAGGTGAATTCATGACTAAAACCTACGGCATCTAATTAGGTAGATGAAATAGTGCTTAGTTTTTGTTTCAAGCATTTCATTGAACACTTTAATGGCATCCATTATTGTTAGCTATGGATAGTTCATACTTTAAATGCAAGGAAACAACATACTCAAAAGTAATCCATTTTGCAACAGAAAATATTAGGCTTTTGGACCATATCATGAGGTACCGTATTTGAACTAGAACTATGGATTCATGTTTCATCAGGCACAGTATATATTATGGTTGTTTGGTACTCGTCGTTCTTATAAAATAATTTCTTTCTGTTTCCAGATGAAAATTAATCAAGTTTCTGCCTTTAATTATATTTGTCAAATGGCCCCTGTACCAAAATTTTTTTGGACTTACTTAAAAAAAAATTCTGCCATAAGAACAACACAAAATTACCCCTACATTAAAAGCCTTCATATATTTTTGGACACAGGTACTAGGACTTCTATGCAAAAATTATTCATGAATTTTTTTCTTTTTACTATTTTTTCATTTCTCAAATTCAAATTTTTTAGCTTTGTTTGTCTCCGCTTTTGAATTTGTTCTTTCAGCTCATGCATTTGTTTGATGGGAAGCCTGAACTTGAACAACAACTCAAGTTGGCAATAGAAAATTCATCTACAAGTTAAATTCAACAAAAAAGATGAACAACTTACATCTTTTCGTTGTTTTTCGCTGGCTGAGATCCACTGTACTAGCCAATTTCAAAGTTGCTTCCTTGTTTGGTTTCTTGAGATCCTCTTCAGAATCGTAATAACACAATAGAAGCATCAATATCCAGAAATTCGATTTCATTCCGAGTTCTTTTCCTATAAATTGTCCAATTTGATTTGTTTCCATTCTTATGGATATTAGATTTGGAGGAGAGAATCTCCGTTCCTTTCTTTAATTGAGTGAACAGAGACAATGTGCGTTCCTTAATTGAGTCCGAAGAAAGAGAGTGTTAGAAGGGTAAAATAGATATTAAAACAAAAAATATTTTCTCAGCGCTAGATGTCACAATTACTGCGTGTAGAATAGCACTCTCCTCTGTTTTATTCTCCATAGTAAAGTAATCAATTTATAGATTTTATACAAAGTAATTTGCAAAGAATCAACTATTTAAACTTGCACATCTTTCAAATCGACAAATTGGAAGATACACAGGTGATACTCAATTATGAATTAATGTGGATGGCCCATAGACATAGACATAGTATATTTTTCCTAATTTTTCTACGCTCCTTTATTTGTTTTCTTTCTAAAACTTGGTTAGAATGGTTCAAATAAAATTTTTTCTTCTCTGAAGTCTCACCTCAGCACTGCTTGAAGAAACAAAATCGGTGTTAAAATCTACACCCGTCGCAATGGCAGCCTCAGCAATAGCATACACCCGAACCCACCTCTTCAGTCTATTCGAATCCTGCTCCTCCATTTCTCACCTCACTCAGCTCCATTCCTTCCTCCTCAAATCCGGCCTCCTCCACCATCCCCGTTACCTCCGTCGCCTCCTCTCCCTCTCGTCCCTTCCCCACTGGCGCAACCTCTCTTACTCCCTCTCCCTTCTCCTCACCTCCCTTTCTCTCAATGGTAGTAACTCCCTTCCCTTTTCCTATCTATCCCTCTCCCTCCCTCTCTTTCGTGCTCTCTCTTCTTCCATCCACCCTTCTTACTCCCTCTCTCTCTTCGTTTTCCTTCACTCCAATTCACCTTTCAGTTCATCTCCTTTCCCCTTACCTTTGCTGTTCAAATCTTGCGGCCGGGCTTTCTCCCTCACTGACCCACCTTACACGCCGTTTATCCAATCAGGACTCAATTTACATTGCCATGTGATTGTGTTAGGTCATGTGAATGACCACTTTATTCAAAACTCTCTTATTTCCATGTACTCTCTTTTCTCAGACGTTGATTCGGCACGCAAGGTGTTTGATGAAATGGCTGTAAAAACCACCGCATCGTGGAATGCTCTGATGTCTGCTTATGATAAGATTGGGGATGTAAAGTCAGCTGAGATGCTCTTTCTTCAGATTCCCGAGAGGAATGTCACCTCGTACAATATTCTGATTAATAGGTTTGTTAAATCAGGAGACTTGCGCGGGGCAAAGCGGGTATTCGACGAAATGACCGAGAGAGATCCCATTTCATGGAACTCAGTAATTGCTGGTTATGCTCGGGCTAAGAAATATAAGAGTGCTTTTGGATTATTCCATGAGATGCAAAGGAACCAAGTAGAGCCCACACAACTTACAATAAGTTTAGTTCTTGCTGCATGTGCAGAAACTTGTAACTTAATGCTGGGAAAGGAAATACATAGTTATTTGAATAGTAAGAACATTTTAATTGATGGATACATTGGTAACTCATTGTTGGATATGTATGCAAAATGTGGATGTCTCGAGCTTGCCCGACAAGTGTTTGATGCAATGCCCATGAAGCATATTTCTTGTTGGAATGCGATGATTGTAGGCTTGGCTGTTCATGGCTGCTCTGATGAAGCATTGCAATTATTTTCAGCAATGGAGAAGGAGAAAAAACAGTTGCCTAACCGTACCAGTTTTCTAGGTGTATTGATTGCTTGTAGGCACAAGGGTTTGTTTAAAGAGGGCCAGAGATATTTCAACAAGATGATAGACGAGTACAAAATCGTACCAGACATAAAGCACTATGGTTGCATGATTGACTTGTTGAGCCGGTGCGGTTTGGTCGAGGAGGCGTATGAGATGGCCAAGGAAACGCCGGTTAAGGCAAAGACCATTCTTTGGAAAACAATTCTCTCAGCTTGTAGGGTCCACGGGCATGTGGAGGTGGCGGATGCCGTGTTTAAGGAGTTGCAGGAGGTAGGCCCGTTGGGAGAAGAGGAGCTTATTGCCATGTCAAATGTTTATGCCGAGGCTGGGAAGTGGCGGGATGTAGAGAGATTGAGAGATAGGATGGTGGATTCTGGCAGTTTGAAGCTAGCGGGTTGGAGTCAAATCGCTACTTTGGGTTGAGTTAGCGTGTAGATGCTGGTCTTTAAGCAGTTAGTGACTCGCAAAAATGTACAAGCTAAATTACCATATTAAACTAGTAGTTTTTGACATACAATCATAGAAAATATGACCATATGTGACTTTTGCATTTCCCCAAGATTGGTTATAATAATGTCTTAAGACGAGAATAGGACAATGAATGATCTAACTTGATATTTTTGTGACTTGGAATCATCAATTGCATTAAAGTAGTAGTTCTATTGTTGAGAATTAAGGAAATTTTATTGTTGCTTATATCAGCATTCAAGATTTGTTGACAGTGTTTGTTGAAACTTAATAAGATAATTTTATAAGCATTCATACGTTCAAGATTTTACACAAGAGGTAAATAATGCGCTTATTTAGAGCTATGAAATAAATTAACAAGTATTTTACCAGAAATTTTTATTAAATGTACATTTAATTGTGGTTCGATATAATGGCTGCTCTAATTTTTTATTTTTTTTGTCAAACCAACTAAATTGACTGCAAATTTATCAAAAAAAAAAAAAAAATTTGAAAACATATCATCTCGATTTACATATATTAGTAAACTATTTTGGTAGCAATCACTAATTAGTCAAATAAATTAGGTGACTTATTTGCATTGAATAATGAAAGGATAACGATAGGAGAAAAGCAACATATTGTGAAAGGGCTAGAAATTGCCAGACCAGCTATTTGATTTTTATTAATACAAATAGAAGAACAGATAAAGACCAAAACAAATCAAATAATTATAAACAAAGTATTGTTAGTTCCCAAAATTGGACTCTAAAACACTTATAATTGATGAGTTGAGTTGAAAAGTCTTAGTCAAAACCTCCATGGGAATCGCGGGTTTCGCGCCGAACAAGCCGAGTGGGGCTGATACAACACCCGGCAACTGACTGTTAAACAGAGTTATTGCCGTCGCCGATTCATTCCCGACATTGTATTGAAAGTGCAAAAGTCCCTTTGGGATGACAAAAGTCTCTCCAGGCCCCAAAACTTTGGAATAAAACTTATTTGCTGTACTGATAAACCCTACTAGGAGGCTTCCCTTTAGAACAAACACGAGCTCTGAAGAACGTGGATGGCTGTGAAGCGGGTTCACCCCACCAGGTGCGACATCAACACGGTTGATTGCGAGACCCAGTGTGTTTAACCCTGGAAAACTAAGCACGTTTCCTAGCGTGCTACTGGACCCGAATCTGTTATCAGTGTTTCCTTCTTTTGCGAGACCAGCGAAAAAGAAGTCTTCTGAAACGACGGATGATGCAGGCTTACAAAAAAAGCCATTGATTGTGGTATCGGTGGTCGGGTTGTTGGCGACACAGAAGTCTTGCAATTGTTCAGGATCGGCATGGCATGTTGAAAGGTGAGAAATGGTGATGAGACAACAGAGCAAGAGTGATGCAAGTTTATGCTCCATTCGTGTTTATCAGTTTATGTGATGTTAATTTAGGTTGGTAATTGCTAGTATGGTACCCTTCTTATATATAGCGTAGTAGTAGTCGTTAGTGTATGGGTAAAGATATTGACAATGCTGTTTTGACTTCATGCAACACACATACAATAGAGTCAAAATGAAAAGCGTATGATTTGTACACTGCATGAAGCCAAAACAGCACTGTCAATATTTTAACTTAATGTATTTCATTATTGGTTAGGTTTGAAGAGTTCAAAAGTGGCGTAATCAGAAAATCAAGAAACAAAGAATTTGGAATGAAGAAGTTTCAAAAGGCAAGTTGATGCGTTGATATCTGATAGTGAAATGAACCAAGATATTTATTAGATGGTGCGTTTGGTATAACTGTATTTCTAATTTCTTACTTTTATTGTGGAAAATTGTAAAGTTTGTACAATAAGATGTTACTGTCAGATGACTGGGTCAAATTGAATTGAGGGATGTATTGATTTAGAGACTTGACCCAATATTGTGTTTTCACACAAACACGTCTACAGGAATTTAACATAAATTTGACATAATTTCATATCTTTTTTTCCAACAAAGTCATAATGAAAATGAAGAAGTTATCTCTCTGTTTTTTTTTTTTGAACTAAGGAGATAGGAAGAGACAGTGCCCCACCATGTCAGTTCATTGTTTTATTTTTTTTAAGAAGTCATACCAATTAAGATTTAAAAAAAAATGTTTGAAGTTTTGAACTATTATCAAATATCAGTAACTCAGCTATATATATATATATAAGAAAGAACAAAAATAAAACAAAAATCAATTACACAACTCTCCATGCTACAGTTACACTTACTGGTACAACACCACAGCGAATCTGGCATGTAAATGTTGCAATAGTAACGAGATAAAGGGCCAAGGAATTATCAACTCCTTAACAATTAGAAGTTTAATCTTTCCGAATATCAGCTGGACTAAAATCATTTGTCAGACTTAATATTTTAAGATGAATTGAGACCTGGCTACTTGGTCAAATTAATTCTTTAAACATAATATGGATTGAGACCGCTTAGTTTAATCTCATATGTTTGTTCCGAAGGATAAAGTTGCTTATTCTATCTTAATTTTTTATTTTATATTTACTCCTCATTTTTACACTTTATTTGACAATTTAAGTTATGGTTTAAATTAATTCACCATGAAATAGTAAGATGTTGAGAAATAAATCTATGCTTATGACAGTGGGTCCTACACACAAAGTAAATGTAGAGTAAGTTCATCCATTTGAAGAGCTGAAGTAATTTACTCCGAATTAACTCAAATCTTACTTCATCTTATTCATCTTGTTTTATATCCTGTTTGGCATCGTAAGTGTGGAATAAGTGATTTACTTTACCTCTTACTTCATAATCAAAATTTTGAATCAACATAATTTTGAATTTCTTTCATTATCAGAATTCGATTGAACATTCTGAAAATAAAAACCACTGGTACAAATACCGGTACCGATACAAATACCGGTACCATACAAATACCGGTACCGATACAAATACCGGTACTGGTACAAATAAAGGCCAGGTACCAGTACTGGTAGAGAGAGCCTGGGCAGAAAACAGGCCAACTGGTACAAATACGAGTACCGATACTGGTACCGGTACTGGTACTGGTACGGGTGAGGAACGCAGCCAGGTGTTTTGATATTATGTGAAGAACAGCACACCAGTCAGCGAGCGAGCTGTGGAGAGGAGCAAAACCAAACCAGTTATATCTGAATTGAAGAGACTGGAGTCGGGGTTAATTACAATCATACGTATTTGTTTCTTTTGTTAAAATTACCTTCATTTTCTTTACTTTGAAGTTCAACTGTTTTGAGCCTTTTTTCACTTTTTAAATTACTGTACACTTGTTACAAAACTTTTGTAACTTTATTAATGAAATCTAATGTGGTCTAGACCAGTGTTGTAAATAACGGTATTCGGTCGTCGGACGGATAGAGTACCGATAAGTGATTAATCGGTATGCGGCCGACTAATCGGAATTATGCGGACAATTTAACGTTTTTATTAAATTTATGTATATATCATAATTTATTAAACTTATCAAATAAACTTAATTTAACTTAGTTTTATTATTATAACATGACACTACGCTTATTTATTCTTAACACATAAGCATTTTACATGTTAAGTAACACATTTATTTAATGAAAAAATAAAATTGAGAATTAAATATTTTCAAATACTAATAACATATTATTTGAAAGAAATTAAACATTCCAACATAAAATCATTAAAATTAGTTTATGATAACAACTTAATTACATAAATGAACACGTCGTACTAATCGAAAAAATTACATCAGTAAGTAAGAAAAATATATGGTATATAAATAATAGAAGAATTAATCAATTTCAAAATAAGTAAGAAGAAAAAAAATATATATAAAATATTGAATGTATATCCAAGCATAAATAAAACTACAATATAAGATTTATAAACCTTATTATCACACACTATCACAGAAAAAAAAATGTGAAAATAAATATTCATTGGAATAAACGGGAATAAAACGGGAATAAACGGGAATAAACGGGAATAACCGGGAATAAACGGGAAAAGACGGCCGATTAATCGGAAAAAACGGCCGATTAATCGGAAAAACAGCCGATTAATCGTTTTCATCCGCTAACATGCCTCCGTTAAGAATGTTCGTGACGGTTAGGCCGCCGTTTCCGATTAATCGGCCGTTTAATCGGCCGACTAGACCGTTTTTTACAACACTGGTCTAGACTCACATTTTTCCTCAAAAAAAAAAAAAGAGAAATAATTAAGTAACGCAAATTTTTCCTAGAGAAGGGCCCATCATTCTCGCTCTTGTGTCTCTAGTATCAAAATGAGAAATAATTAAGTAACGCAAATTATAAAAACAATTAAGCGTTTGGGCTTATGCCTCAGGTAGAGCGAGAGAGAGCCCAAGGGGCCCAGTGAGAGAAGGCGCAGTATACTCTCCTCTTATCTTCCCCTTCTCTTCCCTTCTCTTCAACAACCCAGATGCTCTTTACAGATTCCTCGTCACATATTCTGTTCTCTCTCTTCTACCAAGTATATTTCTAAATAAATAAATAGATAAATGTACCCATATCGCTAGCTGTTAACTTTCTGATTAGTTCCTTAGCTTGTTGACGGAAAAAATTCTCTCAATTCGATCAGTGAAGAAAATGTAGTTTCTTTATTTATTATATTGGGGCATGAGCTTTAATTAACTTTGCATCTATACCGTAGAAATATAGTTTCTACATGAGCAGTGTAAATTTGCACAAGCACTCATATGAAAACAAATTAAGTTCTAACAACTATTGCATGTACTTTAGACAATCAACTTGTCAAGTTATTTATTCGTGTGCAAGCAAAGTTCTTTTACATATGTACAGATGTACCAAGTAATTATCTCATAAATTGTCTAAAAATTAGAATTCTCACTCTCTAAAGAATTGTTGCAAATGCTGCAAATTATTCTTAGTGAACACACAATAAGCTGATTGCAAAATAACTTGCAAGCAAATTGCTTGAACTGAAACAGAATGAAATGACATCATACATTAATGGGAAATTTTTTAGTTCAAGCAACATCCCATCAATATTCATGTAATAACAATATCTTCGGTCATATAAAAGAAAGCAACACACATATTATTCATTCCAATTTTTGAAGAAAAAAACAAAGTTATCAGTACAAAAGGAAAAAAAAAACATTATCTTCATGGTTGGAAAAGAGAAAAAGTTGACAGGTGAGTAGTGTTTTTTTTTTTTATTGAAAGCCCTTAGGCGTAGTGTTAAGTAGTGTTGAGATAAAATTAAAGGGAGGAGTGTGAAGAAGAAACCAAAAATCAAAGAGAGAGGTGGCCGAGAGAGAGAGAGGGGCTCGGCCTAGGTTTAGAGGCGGCGGGTACTGTAGCAGCAGCCAAACCCTAGGCTCTGATACCAAATTGAATTTTGAACGTTAACTTTATTGATTAATGACTTGAGCTTATATAGAGCCTTACAACGCACTCTTACAAATAACACCCTAGACTATTCCATAATGGCCTATTTACCCATAGGCTCCTAGAAAACCCGAAAACCTGAAACATACAAATATCTCAACAGCGCTAATACCAGAATATTTCAGGTTTGTCTCCTTGATGATGTGGCAGAGGCAATAGACAAGCTGCTTACTAGCAGGCCCACCACATTGTCAGCAGATATTCGCTTAAATTGCACGTTGGCATTTGGTAATATTTTTCTCACCCAATTTTCAAATGAGAAATATTTTATTTGACTGTTGCATACACTCTTCATCCATATGTCCGCTGATATAGCATTTGTTCTCAAGGAAACAACCCAAAATTGGTATCTTGAATGCTAGGGTTGTCCATTGGTTGAAAGGTTGCCACTATGAACCAAGAATTCATTTCTGCTCAATCGAATTATCTAATTTGATTAATTGGTTCCAAACAAGTAGCACCATCAAGCTGATATCACTTGCATCACTATGAACCAAGTCCTATCCGATACAAATCATATATATCTTGTTGCTTTAAAAGTAAAAATTGGATATATGTGTGCCATTATCAGTAATGTTACAGCAAGTGAAACAAATTATAATTCAACTGAGACAACTTCAATTTATTTATTTGGATCAACAAAATTTATGAAGGCACAATTGCATATTAAAGAAGAGAGAGAGAGAGAAGGCTCAGAATAAGATTGATCTGAGGCGCATGAAGAGATCGACCCAAAGATCATGTTTCCCTTTTATCAGGTTTGGAGGTACTTTTTTTATTATTATTGGGTTATGTGGTTTGTCTCATTCTGCAAAAAATGCACGAAGAGATATCAATATTTAAAAGACAGAAAGCGAACATTAAAGACCGTACATTTACGATTTATATAGACTACTGCAGACGGCAGTGCATGCAGTCTGCTGTCTGCTGAAACCATCATTGATCATAATATCATATGCTTATGCTGGGGAATAGAAGCTCAAAATTTCAGTAATCAATAGTTATCACTACAAACAATCAATATAGTACTTGAATACTATATTGATTGTATGCCTATATCCAACAATTGTATAGCAGACTGCAGTTCAATTGTATGCCTATATCCAACAATCATTTACACAATGAAAATAATCTATAACAAATAGCACTTGAATACACATGGAGGCAAATGCTAATTAATTAAATTACAGTAATTAGTTATAAGGTGAGGTTGCTTGTCCAAACTTAGACATGAGAAGCTGGATGACTGATGCATCGACCTGGAACGTCTTTGTCAGCACATCAATCGGAATTGCTGTTTTCGACCCGAACAGGGTAAATGGAGCCAACACAACTCCCGGCAACTGGCTGTTAAAAGCTGTGATAACCACCCCATTTTCTTTCCCGGTGTTGTACTGGAAATGAATGAGTCCTCGGGGGATGATAAAGCTCTCACCAGCCTTCACAACTTTCGAATAGAAAGCATTCGCAGTGCTGATGAAACCAACAAGTATTTCTCCTTGAACAACAAATCCGATTTCAGAAGCACGGGGGTGGCTATGGAGAGGGTTGACACCACCGGGAGCTAAGTCAACACGGTTCATGGAGAGACCGAGCGTATTCAAGCCAGGAAAGGTCTGAACACTGCCTGCTGTAATATTGGATCCAAACATGTTATTGGTGTTTCCTGCCACGGCAAGTCCGCTGAAGAAGAAATCCTTGGAGACAACATTAGAAGCCGGTTTGCAGGGGAAACCGTTGACAGTGATGTCGGATTTTAAGTCAGCGACACAGAAATCTTGGAGAGGATCAGGGTCAGCACGGCATGAGGTGAAGATGAAGACAGTGAGAGAAAGGAGCAACAGGGATCTTAAAGGGGCCATTGTTTTAGTTTGCTGGTAAGGTTTGGGATGAGTGCTCTAGGTACGTGTCTGGTCCTTTTATAGGGAGTGATGCGAGGAATTGTTCAAAAGCGATTAAGAAGTTGGTGTTTGATTTGTTCAATCAAATGGGAAAATAAAGTATAGTAATGTATACGTAGTTGGTGATGACAAAGTAACCTGAAGCCGACTTTTAAATTAAATTAATTAGTGGACTTTGTCCTTAGCAGATAAGCAATAAAATTGGTGTCAAATGATAATTAGTAGACTTTGTCCTGAGCTTTGGCTTTTGTACTATATTATTAGTCCAGACTTTTTCCTTTTACTGGAATTGAAGCTATCATCGCCTACGTACAACTATAAGAATTCAAGTGGCTGGATAACGGCTAGGAATTTAAAATTGTTTGCATAAGCTGCTCTGTGTATATAGATAGGTAGATAAATAGTGTGGGAGCATTAATTATATGCAATTAGATTTGTAATTATACTTTTTTTATCCGTTAACCATAAAAAAAAACTATAAGAATTCAAAAAACAAAGGTAAATTAATTAGTTGGCTGCTCTCCAATAGAATTTTCTTGTAGTTCACCAGTTTTGGTTTTTGAGAGATGGTGAACTATGTATAGAAATTTGGTGATTTTGTTTACCTCCAATTTGAAGTGTAGGGAAGTTTTATTTTCATTACATACTCTGTTTGTCGAGCACACTAAGCTCACGAAATGGACGGGGATAACTTTAATTCTCAATCTCCTTAATTTTTTATTATATTGGTTTAATAAAATTTAAAAAAAATGACAAATAATACTTTTTAAAAATGGTCGCCAAGATGATCCATCAACTTAGATAAGAAAATTATCAGATCATTTCAAATAAATTCAAACCGTTCAAATTGATCAATTCATGAGTGATGCATATGTCTTTACATATCAATTTTTTTATTTTTATTGTTATTATAAATTCAAGCAGTAAATAAAATAATAAAAATAAATATGCATGAAAATAATTTTAGAAGTCATAATTTTTTACTGCTTGAGTTTATACTCATTTTACAAAGTAACAAATATGTCATGTAAATACATCTCTAAAAATATAAAATAGATCAATTTGAACGGTCTGAATTTCTAATTGAAAGATGATCCAAGAGATTTAATGTTAAGCTTACGATTTCGTAAGCTGAAGCTCATACCAGTTCTAAAGCTCCTATCAATTAGTTTAAGCTCATCAATTAAAATAGTTGAGTGCACATTAGTGGTTCATATTAACCTATTAGTTAATTAATTTTCAAAATTTTTAAAAAAAATGTTCCATGATTTTCCTTGAGGCTTTATAATCAAAATTGAAAATATTCATATCAAATTAATATTTCCATGATATAATTACAAATAATAATTAAATAAGTTCGACATACTGTTAAATAAAAATAATAATCTTGATCTCAGTAACCATGCAACATTCAACTTCAAGACAGTATTAATGTAAAAAGGGCAAGCTGACACGGGAGCAGCACAAAGAAGGTAACAAGGCAGCAGCTGTGGATCTGTTGATTGATTTGAGAACAGATTCGATACAGGAAGAAAAGGAAGCATGGATTTGTTGATTGATTAGTTAGATTTGATTCATGTAATAAGGCTGGAAAATGAATATTTAGAAGTAAATCTTGATAGCATTTGTTAGTTTCTAAATATAGGAAAATAGAGATAGGATAAAACAAGGCCTAGGCTGTGAGAAGAAAATACACAGAAAAATTTGTAACAATCAGAATTCTTAATGAAATAAAATCTGAGAGGGAGGGAGATTCTTGGGAGTGTGTTCTTATTTTTGTGATCTTGATTTGTGACATGGTATCAGAGCAGGAAGATTAACCTGTGATTAAAATTCTGCTACTATTTCTCTTGAAGAATCACCATGGAAAACTCTGGAACCCTTCCTGAAACAGCCAACCTGATCGAAAAACTCGCACAGCTAATTACCCTACAATAGAACCAACTAGTAGCGATGCAACAAACCTCTCTTATATCTACCCCTTCTTCGAATGTTCCTCTAGAAACGACCCTTCATCCGAACATGATTCCCATAAAACTGGATGGAAAAAACTATTCTCTATGGTCCCAATCGGTACGTATGTGCCTAAAAGCTCGTGAAAAACTGAAACACATCACAGAAGCTTCCCCAGCAATCAATGATCCACTGTTTAAACGATGGGATATTGAAGACACAATAGTGAAAGGATGGATATGTAATTCTCTGGATAAGAATCTCTACGGCAAGTTTCTTCGCTATCCAACGGCCAAGGAGGTGTGGGATGCGATAGCCACTACCTTTTATGATGGAAGTGATGCAGCCCAAGTTTTCGACTTAAACAAGAAGGTGAATAAGATTAAGCAAGTGGGTCGATCAGTTGAAGAATACTACAATGAATTGCAAGACCTCTGGCTAGAGATCGATTTCCGCCGTCCGAACCCGATGGAGTGCACAAATGACATCGGGAAATTCGACAAGTTCATCCAAGAATCCAGAGTTTATTCATTTCTAGATGGTTTAGATGATAAACTAGACAACGAACGAGCAAATGTTCTCCAGATGATCCCATTTCTGACACTCGAACAGGCGTTTGCAAGGGTTAGGAAAGAAGCTACTCGGCAAGAGATCATGAACAAAGGAGACGAAGGTGAATCTCATGCACCTGCTGCTATGATCTCAAGGGGGCAGAAGTTCTTTGATAAATCTCGGCTAAAGTGTACTCACTGCGGACTAACTAAGCATACAAAAGAGCAGTGCTTCCAGTTGGTGGGATACCCTGAATGGTTCAAGGATAGGCGCAAGGGCAAGAGCAATTGGCCGGGAAAAGGTCAAGCAGCAGTGGCGCAGGCAGGAGGTTCTAAAGACACAACCCAACAAAAAGGAGCGGCTAACAATCAGATGGTCGGGTCACAACTGAATCAGTGGGTGGAGGCCGAGAATCAAGGAGAAGCCAGTAGCCGAACCCAAGGTGAACAAAGCAGCTCACTAGACCATCAGAGTAGAGGGCTTCATGCCGCAGGTACCAGCATATCTGGGTTTCAGAACCAAGATGCATAAGGTATTTTTAATAATTCAAAGGAAGAAGAGTGGGTATTGGACACAGGGGCCACAGACCATATGACATATACTGCACAAGATCTGATAAATTCTAAATTACCTAGGAAAAATGGTATTTTTAATGCAAATGGGGTTTGTTACCCGGTCAGTGGAGCTAGAGATGTGAAAGTATATCCAAATCTAACTCTTCATAATACATTAGTAGTACCATCGTTGTCCTCAAAGTTAATATCCATTGGACAACTAACACGAGAAATGAATTGCGTGGTTCACATATTTCCTGATTATTGCATATTTCAGGATATTCAAACCAAGAGAGTTTTGGGCCGTGGTACTAGAAAAGGAGGATTGTATTATCTCAACCACATGAAGATTGGAGAAGCACTACTAAGTACGAACAACAAAACAGATGAGGAGAATAAATTATTACTGTGGCATAAACGTTTGGGGCATCCATCTCTTGGGTATTTAAAAAGGCTTTACCCTCAGTTGTTTACTAATCTTAATCATGATAATTTTGTATACGAAACATGTATTAAGGCTAAACATCATCGGTCAACTTATTTACCCAGTGACAATAAAAAACTTGCTCCATTTGATCTTGTTCATACAGATGTGTGGGGTCCTTCCCCGATTAATTCTAAATCTGGTTACCGATGGTATGTAATTTTTGTTGATGATTTCTCACGAATGACATGGTTATATTTATTGAAAACCAAAGAAGAAGTAGGGATTTTTAAAACATTCATAACCATGATTAAAACACAGTTTGGAAAATGCATTAAAGTACTTAGGAGTGACAATGGGACTGAATATATGAATCGTGAGTTACAATTAATCTTTCAAAACGAGGGAATAATGTTAGTGTAATAATCTAGAAGTCAATAATACGATAATTTAATTATATAAAGCTTTGTTCATGAATTGAATGATTAATAATATTATCATTTTGTTCTTTGAGTTTTATCGAATTATGGATCATTTCGGCATTCGGATTCGAAATGAGTAGAACTTCATAATATAGATGATAAATACTCTTAATAGTCACTGACCGAGGTAATTAGCAAAGAACACTAATTAATCAATTAAAGGTTAGTATGTGGATTAAATGATGGTTAAAGTTTTACTGACCATAGACAAGGAGTTGTCAATTTAATCAGATAGATACATGTTAGAGAACATGGTATTTGACAGACCCCGAATGAAACATTATACGGAATTGTGTTCGTGTCATTAATGCTTTCATTCAGTGTTAAGTTCTACAGTATGAGGTATTCATCTTTCCTAACTAAGAGATGTGTATGTGTGATTGTTACCTAACGCTATCTGTAAAAAGTAGCTATAACGGTAGCTCTTCGGTATACATAACTTAGCTGAGGTAGTGATGGTCTACCAAAAGTACTATTGTCCCTCGTATTTATTATACGAGTTATAGTGTCATTGGGCCCCTTGATAGAATAAGATTATCTGCATGCAGTATGATTAACAAGAGTTAATCATATTTGATAATCTGTTCAAGATCAAGAAAAGATTAATTTACAAGGATGACACAAATCTACCTTGAAATTAATCTGACAGCTATGAGACGAAAGAATTAAACACAAGTAAAATAGTTTACTGGATCGTGATATTGTACAGTACAGCATCATCTGTGTAATTGGATGGTCATGATGCGTTTTGCCAATTGCCTCTCATGATTATAGAAGTTAAAACGGTTTTAATTCTATTTACCAACATAACACAGATCCTATCGGGTCACACCAATAGGAAAGTAATCAGAGAATTAATTTATTTGATTAATTATAAATGTTATAATTAATAAATAAATGTCATAGAGATGACAAGCTTAAACACATTAAATTTATAAGCGTGTTCGACACGTTGTATAAATTTATCGCAACAAGCACGTCCTTGCAAGCACCTCTGCTGCAAGCAGATTACAAGCACGTCCTTGCAAGCACCTCTGCTGCAAGCTGCTTACAAGCACCTCCCTAACCCTATAAATAGAGGGGTAGGGGTAGAGAAAAAGATAGAAATCTGATTCGACTCGATTCAATTCGGTTATAATATTTTTCTCTCCCAAATAGTGTTTTCGTGAGAAAAGAAAGAATACGTAATTTGATTACGTATATCTTGCGAGTTGTGAATAGTATTCTCGTGAATGGTGTTTACGGTGAATAGTGTTAGAATACGTAATGTATATCTTGCGAGTTGTGAATAGTATTCCCGTGAATGGTGTTTACGGTGAATAGTGTTTCCGCGAAGTTTTGTGAATCTGTTTTTGCAAAAGTTGCGAAAAACAGTTTTTACGATTTTTATGAATAGTGTTTTGGCGCAAAAGTCGGTATAGTATTTCTGGCAAAAGAAATACCGATTCTCTGGTTATTTCCTGGTAGACAACCGATAGAGGCATCAGACGTCTGATGCTACGAGACGCGACTACAATCCAATTGGAATTTGGATACAAGGTATAAATGTTATATAAATTTATTTACTTGGTAAATAGATTTAAGTTTTAGAAATCAATTACGGGAATAGATCCTTAAAGGATTAAAAGAACGATACCATCTTTTAATCCTTGGCTTGAGTTAGACGTAGAAATTTTTGTTCTACGGTCTTTCTGCAGCTTGAGCCTAAAGGTTAATCAACGGGTTTTGAACAGTCGAAACCCCAACAAATAATACACGAGACATCTTGTGTTGGAACTCCACAACAGAATGGGGTTGCCGAACGTAAAAACAGGCATATTCTCGAGATTACAAGGGCTCTCCTAATTGAAACTGATGTACCGAGCATATTTTGGGACAATGCCGTGACCTTTGCCATATACCTCATGAACCGAACCGGCCCCAACACAGGTAAATAATTTTCAAACACCTTTGGAAGTATTCTCTGCACACCTTAAAATCAATTCAGTTCTCAATCTTCCTCCTAAGGTCTTTGGGTGTACAGTATACGTTCATCTACAAAAACAATTGCGATCCAAACTTGAACCACGTTCTGAAAAATGTGTATTCTTAGGAATTGGACAAAATCAAAAGGGATATAAGTGTTATAGTCCCAGTTCAAGGAAATTTTTTACTACAATGGATGTCATTTTCCTAGAACATGAATCATTTTTTAAAGATTCCAGAAATTCAATTCAGGGGGAGATAAATCATACAACACAAGAAGAATTGAATTTTAATTTCTTAACAGTAACAAGAAGTACTAAATGTGATAAATACCAAATGGTTAGTCCAACTCAATCAGAGGGTAGTCCGGGTCTTATATACCCTTTAATCGGGTATAATCAGCCAGAGGTCGAGTTACCTAGAATCCAACCCGAGATGAACCAGAACCAAGCCGAGAGGCCTTCCTCAGAACAAGATGCACATGAAGCAGAGCCGAATCTGGAAGATGTTGAAGATGAGATAATACAATCCGACAATTTACCACTACGGCCTGACTCTCTTGTAAATTCTGAGGTTAGTTCATTTGAACCCACATTCACATTACCACCAAGGAAGAATAGGGGACAACCACCAAAACGGTATGTACCAGAAGACGGTACAAGTGCAGAAAAATACCCAATTGCAAAGTACACCACAACTAGCCATTTAACTGAGCCATTGAAGGGATTTGTAAACCAAGTATCATCAATATCCATACCCGGAAAATTTAAAGAAGCTAGTAGAAACCCGAAATGGGTTAGTGCAATGAATGTAGAAATGGATGCACTAAAAAGGAACAATACATGGGAATTAACTAATCTACCTTCTGGAAAGAGAGCTGTGGGGTGTAAATGGGTATATACTATAAAATATGATGCGCAAGGTAAGATAGAAAGATACAAAGCAAGGCTCGTAGCGAAAGGGTATACTCAGACGTACGGGATTGATTTTTAAGAAACATTTTCTCCAGTTGCTAAACTAAGTTATGTTAGAGTATTACTTTCTATTGCAGCAAATTTTGACTGGCCATTACATCAATTTGATGTAAAGAATGCGTTCTTACATGGAGAACTAGAAGAGGAGATATACGTGGAGATACCCCCCGGCTACCAAACACCTGACACAGAAACTAAGGTATGTAAGTTAAAAAGGGCTTTGTACGGATTAAAGCAGTCACCGAGGGCGTGGTTCGGAAGATTCAATCAAGCCATGAAAAGGTATGGATATATCCAAAGTGATTCGGATCATACAATGTTTTATAAAAGAGCTCTGAATAAAATTGTTATTTTAATAATTTATGTCGATGACATGATTATAACTGGGAATGATAAGGAGGAAATAGAAATGTTAGAGAAACAATTATTCAAGGAATTTGAAATGAAAAACTTGGGTGGGTTAAAGTATTTCCTTGGAATAGAAGTGACCCGAAATAAAGAAGAAATTGTATTATCTCAGAGAAAATATATACTTGACCTCTTGACTGAAACTAGAATGTTAGACTGCAAACTTATTGATACACCAATGGTTCCAAACTTAAAATTAGAAGCTTACAATGATCACACTCCTACAAACGTAGAGAGATACCAGAAATTGGTGGGTAAACTCATTTATTTGTCGCACACAAGACCAGACATTGCATATGCGGTAAGTGTGGTAAGTCAATTTATGCACTCTCCAAAGGAAGAACACTTAGAAGCTGTAATGAGAATTATTAGGTATCTAAAAGGTACGCCAGGAAAAGGTATAATATTCAGAAAAAATTCACATCTTCAAGTAGTTGCATATAGTGATGCAGATTGGGCGGGATGCGTGATGGATCGACGATCAACAGCAGGATATTTTACCTTTGTAGGAGGTAACTTGGTCACATGGAAATCAAAAAAACAAAATGTGGTAACTTTGTCAAGTGCTGAGTCCGAATTTCGTGGCATGGTCAAAGCAATTCATGAGTTGTTATGGCTAAGGAAATTTTTAACTGAGTTAGGGTTCGAACCAAAATCTGAGATGAAATTATTCTGTGATAATAAAGCAGCCATCGATATTTCTCACAATCCCGTACAACATGATCGAACAAAGCACGTAGAGGTTGACCGACACTTCATTAAAGAAAAGTTGGAGGCTAAAATTATATCTATGCCATTTGTGCGATCTAATGAGCAACTTGCAGATGTATTAACTAAACCTGTGACTAGCAAAATTTTTAATGAATCAATTGGCAGATAAGGAATGAAGGATATATTCGTATCAGCTTGAGGGGGAGTGTAAAAAGGGCAAGCTGACACGGGAGCAGCACAAAGAAGGTAACAAGGCAGCAGTTGTGGATCTGTTGATTGATTTGAGAACAGATTCGATACAGGAAGAAAAGGAAGCATGGATTTGTTGATTGATTAGTTAGATTTGATTCATGTAATAAGGCTGGAAAATGAATATTTAGAAGTAAATCTTGATAGCATTTGTTAGTTTCCAAATATAGGAAAATAGAGATAGGATAAAACAAGGCCTAGGCTGTGAGAAGAAAATACACAGAAAAATTTGTAACAATCAGAATTCTTAATGAAATAAAATCTGAGAGGGAGGGAGATTCTTGGGAGTGTGGTGTTCTTATTTTTGTGATCTTGATTTGTGACAATTAATTTTTATAATTTATATAGACCACGTACTACTGCAGGGCATGTAGTCTGATGTCTGCTTAAACCATCGATCATTGGTCATATATATATATGCTTAAGGAGGGGAATACAAGTTTTACTTTTCAATAATCAACAATATATTATCACAAAAGAAGTTTTGGTTAAATTACTAATTCATAATTAAGCAAACCCCGGTACGTACCAAGGGTGTTTTTATCCAATCAATTAATTGTATGCAATATCCAACAATCATTTACACAATGAATATAATCTATAACGAACACACATGCATGGAGGCAAATGCTAATTAATTAATTAATTAGTTATAAGGTGAGGTTGCTTGTCCAAACTTGGACATCAGAAGCTGGATGACTGACGCGTCGACCTGGAACGTCTTTGTCAGCACATCAATTGGAATTGATGGTTTCGACCCGAACAAGGTTAATGGAGCCACCACAACTCCCGGCAACTGGCTGTTAAAAGCCGTGATAGCCACCCCATTTTCTTTCCCGGTGTTGTACTGGAAATGAATGAGTCCTCGGGGGATGATAAAGCTCTCACCAGCCTTCACAACTTTCGAATAGAAAACATCCGCAGTGCTGATCAAACCAACAAGCATTTCTCCTTTAACAACAAATCCGATTTCAGAAGCACGGGGGTGGCTATGGAGAGGGTTGACACCACCGGGAGCTAAGTCAACACGGTTCATGGAGAGACCGAGCGTATTCAAGCCAGGAAAGGTCTGAACACTGCCTGCTGTAATATTGGATCCAAAGATGTTATTGGTGTTGCCTGCCACGGCAAGTCCGCTGAAGAAGAAATCCTCGGAGACAACATTAGAAGCCGGTTTGCAAGGGAAGCCGTTGACAGTGATGTCGGATTTTAAGTCAGCGACACAGAAATCTTGGAGAGGATCAGGGTCGGCACGGCATGAGGTGAAGATGAAGACAGTGAGAGAAAGGAGCAACAGGGATCTTAAAGGGGCCATTGTTGCTTTTTGGGTTCTTTTATAGTGTGCTGGTAAGGTTTGGGATGAGTGCTCTAGGTACGTGGTTGGTTCTTTTATAGGGAGTGATGCGAGGAATCGTTCAAAAACGATTGAAAAGTTGGTGTTTGAATTGTTCAATCGATCGAACGGGAAAAGTAATTAAATTAAAGTAATGTAGTTGGTGATGACTAATTAACCCCAGAAGGCAGAAGCCGACTTTTAACTTTTGATAATTATCAGATCGACTTAGTCCTTAGCTTTGACTTTTTGTACTGTATTATTTTATTGTTACCAGTTACCAGTTACCAGTTACCAGTCCAGACCTCTTCCTTTTAGAGTTAGAGGTACGAAGCTTTCCGGAATTGAAGATATTACGTACGCCTACATACTACTATACTAGGATTCAAAAAGGAAAAGGTAAACTAGTTGGGTGGATTTTTTGTTCATAATGTACTAATGTTTACTCAATCCATGCATCCGTGATTAGGCTAATTAATTAATAAAGGTTTATGTCAAACTTACTATATATATATATATATATATCTTATCTTACGTCAAGCACTGAGTCGATCTCGTGATATACTACTTAATTAATAAAGGCATATGTCAAACTTATTTTATTTATTATTAGTTGTATCATGCAAAGTTTTGATATAAATTTTTAAAATTTTGATTTACAAAATCTTAATTATAAACTTTAAGAGAAATCATGTTTTTTTTTTTGTGAAACATAGATGGAAGTATGTCTTTCAAATCCCATACATATGCTATTATTACTTAACAAATGATTGCTCTTAACTTGATTTCGAACACATAATCTCATACCTAGATGACATTATTTTTTGCTACAAGATAAGAAGCTGATTCTCTTGTGTGGCCAAGAATGGGTTCGCCATTCTCTTGTGTAGATGATCTCAAACCAAGTTTTATTTCAGAGATTAGAAGATTGGCTTTACTGGTTAATCATCCATGGATACTAGGGGGAGATTTTAATTTGGTCCGTTGGCTTATCGACCGATCCGGTAATCAGAGAAGCTTCTTCTTAATGTCATTATTTAATGATTTGATTAGGGAATTGCAGCTCATTGATGTGCCTTTGCAAAATAGAAAGTTCACTTGGTGTAATAACCGCCCTGACCCAACTCACTCCAGAATTGACCGAATTTTTATAGCTCCTGACATCTCGCTACAGTTCTCTTTGATATCCATGCAGGCTTTGGAGATCTTAGTTTCTGATCATGCACCCTTGCTTTTGCACTGCGCAAATGAGCCAACATCAAAGCGCCCGTACCGCATGGAATTGTTCTGGTTATCCCATCCGACTGCATCCGAAATTATTCAGCAAACTTGGCATAGTGGCAGCCGGAACCGCAACCCTTTGAGAAGATTCACTAGTAACTGTACTTTAATTCACAGAAACCTCCGAGATTGGCATTGCCAAAACTTTGATGGAATTGCCAAACAGCTACAGTGCTGCCGAAATACTTTGCTCTTTTTTGACCAGATTGAGGAGAGACGGTACCTGCAAGGATATGAATGAAAATTTCGGATTATGGTCAAGGAAAGAGCATACCATTTGGCTTGCATTACCGAGGCTAGATGGCATCATAGGTCCCGATGCAAATGGTTAAAGGCGGGGGATAAAAACACTCGCTATTTTCATGCCGTGGCGTCCGCCAAGCATAGACGGAACAAAGTTTCCTCGATACAGGATCAGGCCGACTTGGTAACTGAAGAAGACCGAATCCTTTCCATCTTCAAAACACACATGCAGGGACTACTGGGTGTGGAAAATTCGGTGCTCCCATTTGCTGCAAGTTCTCTATACCCTACAAATCCTGATCTATCCTCCTTGGAAAACCCATTCACACAAACAGAAATTGACATGGCGGTTCGGCATCTAGCAAGGAACAAATCATCGGGGCCGGATGGGCTCCCAAATGAATTGCTTCAAAACCAATGGCCACTGTTCAGAGAAAGCATAACCGAGATAGCAAATAGTTTTTATGATCACACCTTAGACTTGGAGAGAGTTAATCAAGCGAACATCATCATGATCCCAAAAAAGGATAATCCGGAGACGGTGGGAGATTACCGACCTATCAGTGTAATTAATGTCATCCCGAAACTAATCTCCAAACTCTTGGCTAATCGACTGAGACTCTTGCTACCGGGTTTAATTTCTTCGAGTCAAACGGCCTTTATCCAAGGACGGCAAATCACAGAAAATTTCAACGCTACAAGGGAGATGCTTCAACATATCTCAACATCTGGTAATTCAGCTTGCTTTCTGAAAATTGATTTTTTGAAAGCCTTCGATTCAATAAATTGGTCCTTTTTACGAGAGGTCATGCTAGCCAGGGGCTTCCCGGACAGATGGATAAAATGGATAATCGATCTACTGACCACAGCTTCTTCTAGAGTGGTGATGAACGGGCAAGAATCAGAATTTTTCTCGCATAAAAAGGGTTTACGGCAAGGGGACCCGTTATCACCAATGTTGTTCAATATTGCGGTCGACGTGCTCCAAAGAATGGTACAGGTCATTAATAATTCGGTTGAGAACCGGATCTCTTCAAAGTTGCGTCAAGCGATCGTCACACATCAGTATGCCGACGATACGGTCTTTATTACAAGCTCCGATAACACATCAGTCATTTCCCTGAAGGTTATCCTGAGATTATTTGCTGCCATTTCGGGTCTGAATATTAACTTTGCTAAAAGCTCTTGGATTCCGATTAATTTGGCTCAGGAACGGATATCAATTATCACCGAGGTATTTGGCTGCACTAAGACCCGGTTCCCAATTACTTATTTGGGACTGTCGCTAACCATTAAGCGCCCAACTAGTGCACAGTACCTTCCGTTGATTGAACGGGTGGAAGCCAAATTTAAAGGATGGAAGAGTCGGTTAATGTCCAGAGGTGGCCGTCTACAGTTAATCAATTCGGTAATGAGCTCTATCCCCATCTATTTCATGTCATCTTTCCTGTTGCCAAAGTGGGTTCTCAATAGACTAGATAAAATACGACGACGGTTTCTATGGGGAAAAACGGATTATAAAAAAGGAATCTCATTGATGGAATGGCCGGTAGTGTGTCTGCCGAAGGAGAATGGAGGCATGGGGGTGGCAAACCTGTCGGTTAGGAATATATCCTTACTTTTGCGATGGTGGTGGAGGCTATACCAATATCCAAACTCACTATGGGCTCAAACGGCGGTTACCCTTAGATCTACAACCAGAAACCATGTCCAACATCGAGTCTGGATGCGACAAGGATCCTTCTTCTGGATGCAGCTGCTGAAAATAAGACCTCTCTTTGACTGGAGCACCAAATGGCAGATTGGGCCAGGTACGAGGATCTCTTATTGGTTTGATTCATGGTCTCAACCGGTTTTGGCTAGCCAACAAAGGCCGGCTCCGACAACCCGTAAGTGGTATTTACAAATGGCAATTCAGAATGGTTTCAACGATGACGGTGCGCTCAACGAGGACTCAGAAGATGTGTTACAATGGAGATGGAATTCTGCAAATGAATACTCGGCCAAATCCTTTTACCAGGTCATGACCTCGGGAGGGAAAACACGGTGCAATTTTCGCTACATTTGGCATATCAGCATGCCGCCAACAGTGCGTGTGTTTGCCTTCCTATTAATAAATGACAAACTGCTTACACATGAAAGAATGGCTCGTAGAGGTATCCAGTGCGACCTGGGCTGTATGGTATGCAGAACCTATAACCTGGAAACGGCTTCCCATCTTTTTCTTCAATGCAGTTTTGCATCAAGATTCTGGCACACTATCGGCTCATTAACGGGTCTGAGATTCAGGCACCTAGGGGATAATGTGCAGACGGCGCTGATGAATGCGACCAGGTGGTACCGAAATCGAGATATATTAGCCAATTGGAGAAGGTTTTTCTTTGCTGGCTGCTGGTTCATTTGGAGAAACAGAAATAAATGGATTTTTGATGGAACAGGAACCGACCCGATATCAGCGGCTAACCAGGCTTGGAGAGAAGTCCAGCTATGGCAGAAGTACTGCTAATATTATTATAGAATGTAGATGTTGGTAGACTAATGAGTTTAATGCTTTCTAAGTGATTGATGTAATAATATAAACGGTTGTTGATCTGATAGCCACTATCAGTATTTCAAAAAAAAGATAAGAAACTGATTCTTTTAAAAAAATTATTAGAACAACTTTTAACAAAGATTGAGAATTAATTAACTAATTGGTTAATATGAGCCACTCATGTCAACAATTTTTCTACAACCTCACAAACTATCCTGACGGTGTCCGCATCGTCTGCATTAACTCAAAAGAGCATCTTTTAACAGCCAGTTGCCAGGAGCTGTGTTGGCTCCATTAACCTTGTTCGGGTCAAAACCAGCAATTCCGATTGATGTGCTCACAAAGACGTTCCAGGTCAACGCGTCAGTCATCCAGCTTCTGATGTCCAAGTTTGGATAAGCAACCTCACCTTATAACTAATAAATTGATTAATTATCATTTGCCTCGCTAAATGTGTATTCTAGCGCTTGATTAATTTTGAGTTATTCGTTATAGATTATATATTCATTGTGGAAAGTGATTGTTGGATATAAACATAACAGTTGATTGAATAAAAGCACCCTTGGGATATATGTACCGGGGTTTGTTTGTGAATAAGTATTTTAGCCAAAGCATCTTTTGTGGCAACTATTGGTTACTGAAAATTTCGAACTTCTATTCTCCAATCTCCAGCATTAGCATATGACCAGTGTTTAAGCAGACAGCAGACTGCATGTACTGCAGTACTTGTATCAATTATAAAATACGGCCTTGATTGTTGGTTACTGAGATCAAGATTTCACACTTTCACACACGGGCTTATTCATGGCCCAATCAATATTCTAATTTTGTATCGGAATTTGAGACTCCTCGGTTCTTCAAGCATAGAATACTACAAAATACAAATCATCTCAGAATTTCACTAATACCAATTTAATTATACAATAAGCTTTCACAGAAATAAACAATCAAATTGCATAAACCGGGTTGCATAGCAAACCTTTATTTACCAACACCTCAAACAAATATAAAAGAACCACGAATAAAAAGAAAATACATAAAAACACAAATTACCTCTCATATGGACACACTATTTGGGATTCCCTTTGGAACCAACCCGCCAGTTTTACTCTTATCCGAAGTATTTGGGTATAATAATGTATACGGGAAATTTACGGGTCCATTTCGGTTCTTCAAAGTCGGATCCGCATTTAAACTCTTGATCTTCTCCTCTATTCCAATCAGTCTCTCACTAAACCTGTCAAAAGCATCCAGTGCTTTCTCATCAGATGTCCATTCTGGTGTGTCGCGTTGTCCGAGGTAGACTTCATCTGACGAATGCCGAGACAAGATCTCGATCAAGGATATTACTAATATAGTTTGTAACTGACTTGATATAGTCTTCAAAAAGACCTTATCAGGGTTTTCCTTCAATTCTTCATATGCATCTGTTCCTGGTTCAGGCATTGGTTTACGAGTAACAGTCGGGCGATTCGGGAGGTATCCGGCATATGGGTACTGCCCGAAATTAACGGCTGCATGTAGAGCTGAGGCGACCCAAATTATGGTGGTGCAAGTCTTGGTTAATTCCTCGATTGTTTGCATCTTGGGCCACCATTTCTCGTCCTTTTTGTCGCCATGCCCAACCTCACGAATCTCCTTCCACCAAGCTTGGAGCTCCGTGTCAGATTTCACCACAGAGTCACTTGGGTAGTAGATGGAGCAGTACTCATTGACCCACGATTCAATAGCCGACCATACGGCAAGACCGTCAACAGCATATGGATAGTCCTTAATTAGCAAGCGAAGCTTGTACGGGCTTGAAGGGTCTTCAACTGCAACTCCTCTACAAAAGACATATCATTGGGATTTGTGTTATTATACAATCTTACACAAGTTTAATTTGTATAGTTGTCATTTTGATTAATGGGATTCACGTTCTCGTAATAGCCAACTGATATATGTCAATCAAAATTGTCAAGTTATAAAACCTTACTAATTCCCAATTAAGTTAATAAAAATGTATAAATCATTGTTTCAAATAAAGAAGTTTAGAAATTTATGAATGTATTTCTATTAAACTAAGGTGTTGTATTTCTTTGTAATGTTAAAAGTGGTTTCATATGTTATACCTCTTGATGAGATCAGCTGGTAGGCCTTGCTCTGTGAATTTCCAACTCTTATATACATCAGATGACATGGCGAGGGCATATTTCTGAGGAAAAACAGTATTTTCGACTATGCCACCGGCACTGATAAGGGCTTGGCGTCCCAATGCATTGATGTTCATTGTGTCACGGTAATGTGGGCTCATGAGCTTGTGTATTGGATGAGTGACGCTCAACTGTCTATTTGTGGCTATGATGAATGGTTCTACCACCGCATGGGTCTTGAGCCTAAATTTTTTTTTTTTGTTGAAGATGATTATTTTAAGTGTAATCTGTTTCTAACTAATTCTAATAGTAAATCCAAGTCATGATGAAATTAATAAATAGTAATTGTAATCACTGAAATAACATGAACTTAAAAACACACACCAATGGCTCATAAGTTGGTGATATCCAGAGTCATTGGCTGCCACATAGGCCTTGGCCAACTGCCAAATAGATCCGTCAACTCCCTCTGATGCTGGTGTGTATACCTTGCTTACTGCACCATGTTGCAACCCATCAGAATGCGGTAGGCTTAGCTCGATAGCAAGCGGCTTGATTGTGCCATCATCTTTCAGGAACAAGAGTGTTCTGGTAGCATAGATAAAGGTTCCTTTCAATGTATTTATATTTTGTAGGTAAGGCATGATGGCATCATGATAGTCGAGTATGTATAACTTATTCTCCCTTAGTGCCTGTCAAAGAACACCCATAAGGCCATAAATAAGTTGCAAAGACCCAAAAAAAAATAAAAAAAAAACAAATTACATGTATGACAAAGGAATTAATCATATACCAAAAATTAACATTCATAAAGAAAATTATTGGTTTTGTACTTGTAATAATTAATCTTAAAGACCCCGGCCGTGCATCTATGGCATGCCCGAAAAAATTAAAATTGCTCGCCTCTCTTCTATTAATTTATTTACCTTAAGCACTGTAAATCCATCAAGGTTATTTAGAATGTGCTCCTCCTTAATTGTGCTCGTCTGGTTTCCATATACCGTTGGATCAAGGTTGCTAGTTGGGGGGAATTCCTGTGTAGATCATGAAGTTTTGACTTATTTTCACAACACTATATGAGCTTAATTTTGTAGATTCATTTAGAGAAAAACTACTACATATGAAAAAGAATGATGTACCTCGAGACGTCTAATGATGACCGGGTTCACGCCAGCAATCATTTCACGCCCAAATTCTTCGTCTGACCTCCAAGCAAATTTATCCTCTGTTCATTATCAATTAATTAGGATTTTTTTTCTAAACAGAGTGAAGCTTAAGGTTAAATTAAGCATTAATTAAAGGTTTAACCTAATGTACCTTTGAGCACATGCGGAGTCGGAAGTCGGAAGGCATGTCCCTCACTTCGAAACGTTTCCTTGAAGAGTTCAAATGGAATACTCTGGCGCATTTTCTCTAATATATCGGGGTGAGACAGGGATAACCCCCCATCATAAAGGTCGAAGGTATCATTCAACGAATCAAACTCATTTGGTGTCAGGTCAAAGATCGCACTCAGTGTAGGGAAGATAGATTGGCCAATTAATTTTAAGTTATATGCAAGGAAATCAGACAACTTTAGATGGCCAAATCGCTCGTCGCGTGGCACATATATGTCTAGGCTGTGGAGTACAGGTTGCCTGCTTTCGCATTTTGGATCTGCATGACAAGTTAGATTGTAATCTAAAAATCAAATTGGTTCATATTTTGCAATTTTAATTAGTTCTCTTCTCTCGCTAATGGGCGGTACATGGTATACTGACATGCTTGGGTAATGAGTTACTTAGATTTTTCGTTGATCCTGTCTAAATAGGTAAGATAGGAGGCATGTTTTGAGCATACCTGTTTTGGTTGGGGGGCGACTGGTACGGCCACGGCGAGGATAGGGGTGCTCTGGCCCACCAAGAGTAGGGCGTACATGATCATCATCCTTGTCGGGGTTACCTAGGTCATTGTAGACTGCATAGCCATAGACCCGATCGCTCTCTTTTAGTGGGCCTATGACATCATCACCTCTGAGATTGATGAGCTCTTGCTGTCTATATGGCAACAATGGCTGTGGCATTTTGCTCGGTAGGCATGTCTGTGAAAATTGATATATATTTTTGAGATAGATTAATAACTCTTAGTGCATTTACGAGCAATAACCAAAATATATTAATTTGTTACATAAGGATCAGCTTGATTTAGGCTTAGCGTTTTTGTTTGCCTTTTGCTTTTAGTTGTTTCCTCTTTCTTCCATGTAAAAACTTAACCATGTATCGATTATTTTATTTTAATACAAATTGTTCTGAATGCAAACATACATACATATATATACACACACACACAAACTTAGTGCTTGGAGACCAAATTTTATATTTTTTAGAAATTTTTTACTATTTATTAAGCTGGTTTAACTGCTGTTTTTCAATGGTGCATAAGTTTAATAAAATCAGCGGTTTTCAAACCAGCTTAATAAATAGTAAAAAAATTCTAAAAAATATAAAATTTGGTCTCCCAAGCACATTTTAATATAGATTAGATATCTAACGGTTTGGATCGACTGTTTGGACTTTAAAAATAGAAGAACCGAACCGTTTGTTCCTGAATCCGAGAACAAACGTTTGTATATTAGCCATTCTCTCTATATATATATATATACACAAACTGTTCGATGGTACTTCGCCATGTAGCTTTCAAAAACAGAAGGGCCATCAAATTTTCTACAAGTTATTGTCCCACATGACTGTCCGTTCAGATCAGATATTATTAAAAATAGGTTGTATTAATGCGCTTGTCCAATCACAAACTTCCACGTGTGCAGTGCCCATGAGAGATAACAACTTATTTGACTAATTGATGAGCTGGCTACGGAACCCACAACGTTTGAAATATTTCTTAAGTTGATTTAAATAATAATCTTAAATGTTTGGATTCACGTTTCAAAAAGAATTATACTAGTTAAAATATGATTAGAAAAATCATTGTCTGATTAAGCAATGATAAAAAAAATATTTAAATGTTTGGATTCACGTATCTAGTTTCCTACATATATAGTTGATAATTTCTCTCAATCTGAAAGGTTCTTTTTTTTCAATCACAATTTCTTGATTACGTGTAACAATTCCATATACTACAGGCAACAAAGCAAAGCAAATGAAAAGCTATATATATATACCTCATTAGTGAAGAAGATGCGATCGTAAGTGTAGTTGGGGTAGATCCAGGAGTTGCAGACGAAGTGCAGCTTGCCCTTGCCGGGCACGCCATCGAGGGTGAGTGTCTTGAGGTAGAACTCGGAGTGGTGGTTATTTTTTACAATGACAGCACCCGGGATTCCCTCGCTCTGATCCCATTCAAAGTGTATCTTGAACTTTGACTCCCCCGCCGCCACCGTTGACATTGTCGTCATCCACTCTTCCAGATTAGCTGCCTTTCCCACCTTGCCTTTCCCAGTAGCTATATATATATATATAAACAAAAATTAAAAAAAACAAGACTAAAAAAGATTTGATTTAAGTCACAGGTGAAGAGAGAGATAAGAGAATTAATGTTACCAGGATCAGTGTGGGTGGAGGAGACTAGCTGGAAGGAAACACCGTAACCAAGCAGCTCGTGAACCCCATCGAGCAGGGAGGCATTGTAATCATTGAAATCAAGCACATTCTTCTTCATCAGCACTACTGAACCGGCGATCATCCCGTTCTTCCATGCCTCCTTGTTATTCCCGGTCATGCAATCGCACAATCCATGGAACCACATCATTTGTTTACTATTGATATTATTCAAGATAGAGAGAGAGAGAGAGAGAGAGAGAGAGAGAGAGAGAGAGAGAGAGATGGATGTATTGAGATGGAGAGGAGCGGGACTGGAGGGTTTTTATAGTTGCTCTGAGGAAGGGGATGAGACGGATTGAATATTTGGAAATTGATTTCTCTGGAAACACCCGGCGCATCAACTGAACAAAGCTTCCCTTCGGCTGACAAGTGGGACCCAAGAGAATTTCCATATGGTTTACAATGACAATAATAATAAATGAATATTAAAATTTGCACATGGAAGTACTTCACTGATAGACATTAAAATATGTCAAGTATTTCACTGGTAATCATTCTTCGTTATGAAATAAATAATTCATGTTATAATTTATAAATAACTTAATTAGACTTAGAAATGTAGGCTAATTTGACTTGATTTTATTTAAAACCTGTCACATTAATTTGTAATTAGTGAAATATTACCGATCGACTCGTGCTACGAATCCATATCTCTATTTTCAATATGACATTCATTTAGATATTTATGTTATTTTAAATGATATCAGGCTTATGTGTAGCCATAGACTTATTGCTGTTTTGTTGGTTTTATTTTGCACTTTGCATGAACTATTTTCTTTTGGGTAGCATGACTTTTGAATATTTTGAGTCGGACTTTTTGTCTGATCTTGAAATGTTCTCTTTTGTAAGTTACCAATCAGTTTCTATATGAAATGGGTCTCGTAGCCTTATTTTCAAAAAAAAAAAAACAGTCGATTCGAACCGTTATACATGATCTCATATGAAATTTTTAGAATTTGTTACAATTTTTTAAGATAGGTATAAAATCCTACTTTCAAGTCTAGAATATTCAGATTACTATCTTTTAAGATAGGTATAAAATGACTACTTTCAAGGTCTAGAATATTGAGATTAAGTAATTTTTTACCTATTTAAAAGAATAGTAAGAAAATTCAATCAAAATGTGTTGAATTTAGTAAATCTGAGGAGAAATTAAAATGTTTCATTCACTATATTGAATTCTTACAGAGGGGATCGCTATATATTTTTTTACAGAGGCTAATTAGCCGTTTATTGTACCGTTGCCTATTTTTCTATTTTTGGTACCTATGAACAGTGTACCGTTGGTACTTTTGCCTAAAACAGAAATTGCCTTTTTAATCTAATCCTAGCCGATTGATCGATGATGAACGATTGAGATCAAATCTCTTTACTCTTCATTATTTTCAACACTCTCCCTCAAGCTAGGAATGTATATATCGTACAATCCGAGCTTGCTTGTAATATCTTCAAATTATCGAGGATCTAATCCTTTAGTGAAGACGTCGGCCAATTGTTCTTCACTTCTAACATATGGTGTTTCTATCTCCTTGGATTGAACCTTCTCTCTAACGAAGTGGCAATCTACTTCTATGTGTTTGGTTGGCTCATGAAATACCGGATTCGATGCGATGTGTCGTGCGGAGTCATTATCGCAATACATCTTCACGGGTTGATCTAGTAATACCCATGTCTTTGAGTAGTTGCTTGAGCCATATCAACTCACTTGCGGTTGATGCCATGGCACGATATTTCGTCTCGGCGCTAGATCGTGCCACAATATTTTGTTTCTTGCTTTTCCATGTGACTAGATTTCTGCCTACAAATGTGCAAAAGCCGGTAGTGGATTTCTTATCGAAACTTCCGGCCCAATCTGCATCGGAATAGCCACATATATCATTAGAATTATTGTTTTTCATCCAAATTTCTTTTCCGGGGTTTTTCTTTAAATATCTTAAAATTCTATGTATGGCATCTAAGTGTGGAGTTCTTGGTGAATGCATGAACCTACTAATTTGACTTATGGAAAATGAAATATTCGGACGGGTAACCGTAAGATAAATTAATTTGCCTACTAATTTTTGAAATTGGTTTATGTCTTCTAATGGTTCACCATCCTCACTATTTAATTTACACTTGTTATCAATTGGAGTAGAAATCGGTTTACAATCTAATTTTCCGGTTTCTTTTAATAGGTCCAAAGTGTATTTCTTTTGAGAAATAAAAAGGCCCAACTTAGAGTATGCTACCTCTATTCCTAAAAAATATTTTAAATATCCAAGGTCTTTGATGTCGAATTTTCCTTTTAATTGACTTTTAATTTTTTTAATTTCTTCTATGTTATTTCTGGTAATTATTTATCATCTACATATACTAATACAAGGGTTATGTTGTCTTTATCATTTTTTATGAATAAAGAATGGTCGGCACTACTAATTTTAAAATTGCAAGAATTTATATAGGAGCTAAGTTTTCCATACCATGCCCGTGGAGATTGCTTCACCATAGATTGATTTATTTATCCTACAAACTAGATTAGGATTGTTTTCCAATTTATGACCGGGTTGTAGGTTCATATATATCTCTTCTTCAAGTGTTCCTTGAAGAAAGGGATTTTTCACATCCATTTGGTATAGGTTCCAACCATTATTTACCGCAATAGAAAATAAAATTCTAACGGTGTTCATTTTTGCTACCGGTGTAAAGGTTTCATTATAATCTGTTCCATAGGTTTGGGTATACCCTTTGGCCACTAATCTTGTCTTGTACCGTTCTATGGTACCATCACTTTTGTATTTAATTTTGTACACTCATTTACACCCAGGGTTTTTTGTTTTTTGGTAATTGTACGATTACCCATGTTTCATTTTTTTTCTAAGGCATTTAGTTATTCCCTCATGGCTTTACACCATATTGGTTTTGTTATGGCCTCTTGATAATTATGTGGTTATACTTCTTTACTAACCGAAGTAAGAAATGTTTTGTATGAGGTTGAAATATTTTCATATGATACAAAATCTTGTATGGGATATTGCACGGTATATGTTACAAAATCTCTAAGTCTAGTAGACGGTTGAGGTATTCTTGATGACCTTCGCACTACCGAATTTTCTTCTATTTCATTATCAATGTCTTCACTTCACTCATTTCTTCTTCATGGCTATTGGTCTCATCAATATGATTAATGTTTTGTGAATGATCTTGTTCATTTATGTGAGGTACTATGAGGCAACTTGGTCATTAGTATGTGGTTCTTTGATTATTTCTTTGTCTTTAAAATACGGTTCATCTTCACAAAATATAATATCTCTAGAAAAATATAATTTTTTATTTTTTGGATCATAGCATTTATACCCCTTCTTATAAGAATAGTATCCCAAAAAAATAGTTTTTGTTGACATATAATCTAACTTATCTTTTCTTTGAATTCTAACCCAACATACACAACCAAATACTCTTAAAATAATTTAGATTATATTGTTGTTGATAAAAAAATTTTAATGGACTTTTATTATTTAGTACACTACTTGATAATCGATTAATTAGGTGTGTGGCACAAAGAATGGCATCCGACCAATATATTTTTGGAACGTTGTTTTGAAATAATAATGCTCGTGTCATTTCTAACAAGTGTCTATTTTTTCTTTCCGAAACTCTATTTTGTTCGGGTGTGTTTATGCATGTTGTTTGATGTATAATTCCTTTAATTCTAAAGAGATTTGTGAAATTTTTGTTTACAAATTCCGTATCATTATCCGATCTTAAAATTTTAAGTTTAGTATCAAATTGATTTTCTATAAGACTTAGAAATTCTTCAAAACATTTAAACACTTCATCTTTTGATTTTAACAAATATAACCAAGTAGCTCTTGAAAAATCATCAATAAATATAACAAAATATCTAAATCTATTATATGAATTAATTCGGGCCGGTCCCCATACATCGGAATGAACCAAATTAAACATGGCTTCACTTTTACTATTTGAATGAGAAAAAGGAAGCCTCGTTTGTTTGGCCATTTTACAAATATCACAATTGATACAATTTAAATTTGGAAAATTTACAACACTAGTTAAAATCTTGTCGGAGGAATGTCCAAGTCTCTTGTGCCAAAGATCACAACTAACTAATTTTGCGGAAGCACATAAATTCAATTTTTGTAGATTCAAAATGTAATGTCCATTTTTAAGAAAACCTTCCCCAATCATCTTTCTGGTTTTCCGGTCCTGAAATAATTAAAATCTTGTGTTAATTTTTTTACTGAAATTAAATTTATAGGGAATGATTTTAAATATAGCACACTATCAATTTTTTTGTTAAAAAGATTGATTTTGCCTAAACCATCTATTTTTGCCTTCATACCATTTGCCACCACAACATATTGATTAGTATTGGTCGAGTCTAAATTGGTGATAATTGTTTATTTCCAAACAAGTGATCGGTAGCACCGCTATCTACAATTATTTGGTCAAATAAATTAAATTTTTGTGATTGAGAAACAGTACCGCATGAACCAGAAGCGTTTGTTGAGTGAACCACACAGAGAACTGCTTCAGCATCTGTTGCATCTGATCCTCAGCCTTATACCCATTTGACCCACTTGAAGTTGACCCGCTTGACCCGTTTTCGAAAAACTGAGGCACCGGTTCACTTGGTTCGGTTTGGGTCTGCACAGAGAAGACCCTAGGGTCGGGTTTGGTTTGGGTTTGCACTGAGAAAATGGGTCGTGCCCCCTTTCTTCGTTTACGCCCCTTCTTCTTTCTTCTGTTCCATCGCCTCCTCTCCCCAATTTCTCTGCCGCTGCCTTCCATTTTTTTGGTTGAAGGTACGGATGGAGGAACCAGCACCTCTCTTGATTGTGCCCTTCTTTTTTACAATGAGAGCACCTATCTCTGGAATTTTGCTGATTTTGAAAACTAGGGTTTTTGAAGTTTCTAGCGGCGAGGCCGTGGGTCTCGTGTCCCTCGCCATTTTTGGCTTGTGTACCACCCATGGTCTGCCGTCTAGTCTCTTCTCGATGTATCATGGTTGCGACGGCCAAGTATGAGGGGAGTTCGGGCCCGAGGATTATTTGCGACCTTACGGCTTCGTAGCTTTCATCTAGACCCGCAAGGTACACAAAAATCTCATCTTCTTGTTGCCTTTTTTGGAGCTCTTTGAAATCTGTTGTGGGAGGTCTATAGATTTTGAGTTCGTCGAATTTTTTCTTAAGGTATCCAAGATATTCGGTGTTAGTCATGGCACCTTGCTTTGCTGTGTGGATTTCTTGTTGGAGTCTGAAAATGTGTGAATGATTTTGCTGTTGGCCGTAGAACGATTTCACATCTTCCCATAGGCCGTGTGATGGGTACTGCTATGAAGGAATAGGTCAGAAATTTGCGGTTCCATGAAATCTAGTAACCAGGCAATGACTTTGTGATCTATGGCTTGCCATTGTCGCAATGCTTGCTTTTCTTCTTTCGTTGCTTTTGTTGGATCTGTGATTTGAGGTTTTTTGCTTTCTCCACTGATGAATTCGATTTTCTCTCTTCCACTCAGGGATAGAGTTGCTGATTGCCCAAGATAGATAATTTCTATCATTTAACATGGTATTGGTTAGTTTCGAATGGTTGGTAGCTTCGTTTGTTTGCTGCCACATTTGTGACATCCTTGCTTTGTGTGAGATTTCTTCTTGTGGGTTTTTTTCAGTATTCTATGCTACTGATTTTGGATTATGGGGGTTATGGAAATTATTGGATTATCGAGCACTGCTCTGATATCATGTTGAATTTAGTAAATCTGAGGAGAAATTAAAATGTTTCATTCACTATATTGAATTCTTACAGAGGGGATCGCTATATATTTTTTTACAGAGGCTAATTAGCCATTTATTGTACCGTTGTCTATTTTCCTATTTTTGGTACCTATGAACAGTGTACCGTTGGTACTTTTGCCTAAAACAGAAATTGCATTTTTAATCTAATCCTAGCCGATTGATCGATGATGAACGACTGAGATCAAATCCCTTTACTCTTCATTATTTTCAACAAAATGTAAATTTTGTTTGCAATTACATGATCTATAAATTTTGTTTGCAATTACATTACCTGTTTAACAATTGAACTGTTAAAATTAACTGTCTGGATTTCAAAAATGAATATACAAATCCATAGCACGGGCTGCTATGTAATATGCATATTACCATATATAGCCCACTATGCCTACCTGTCAACGGCCCATTAAATCCAGCACGATCTCGGGCCCAGCCCGAAATGGAAATAGCATTTTCATTCCACTCAGATCTGGGCCAATTTTACTCAACAGCCCCCTACAACATGGAGGCCCACCAACCACCTTAGACCTTAACCTCTCTCCTTCCCCGGGCCGTGGCCCAATACCAAGTCCAATACCAAGTCCAAATCTACCCGAAACCCATACAGGAAACCTGGACGACCCCATACCGATATCCCCTTCTCCGTCCGTTAGCCTTGCCGAACCTCTGCAGTGCGACCCGCTCCACAACCTAATTGTTACACCAAAAAGGTATAGTACAAAGTTTCGGTACAGCAAGCTGTACCTTTTAACCTTAAATACACTTTTGGTTCAGACTGCAAGTATACAATCCTAGCACGTAGTATATCGTCGGGTATCGATCACAGGGACGGTTGGAACAGATTAGATTCTACTTAGATTATATAGAAACTCTAGAAGTCTGCAAAGGTTGATTTGGGGTTTGTTTAAAGTCCTAAAGTTCAATAACAGTATTTAAAATGACAAAGTAAATTTTGGTTTGGTTTTGAATGAATAAAAAGGGGTTCCTAGGGTTTTAGACTTCGTCTCAGCTTTGCCTCAAGTGCCCGGTCCGTGCACTCTCATGCACGGGCCGTGTATAATGTGCACGGGCCGTGTACTTTCATACACGGTCCGTGTGGCCCTCGAGTTGATACAGCAGTTACTGGTTTCCGTATTGATTTCCTGTGCAAAGTTATTTTGGCCGTACCTAAGTCTATAATCCTCAACTCTCGTTTATTGGCTTAATTGCTTGGTACGAAACTCAATTTATACTTTCTTAGGGTTCTTAAACTTCAACTCTCGTTTATTGATTTAATTATCCTAAGTTATTTGTTGGTCTACTAAAGATAACCTCGATCTCTCGATACGAGGAAAACTTCGTCTTTCGGCTACCGCTTGGTTTCACCTCTTGGTTCACAAACCTATCTCAAATACTTAATTTGGTCGAAAGAATATCAAAGTCTTGAAATACCATCTAGATGTGGCCATACATCTAACGATAAACTATTCAATTCAAACGATTTCAACTAAGCAATAAAATACTACACAACAAACAAGCACAAGATCCAATACAAATTCCAATAACTAGCAAATAAAACAAAGCATTTGACTACATCTTAACCCTAGAAACTAAAGAGTTTAGCCTAACATAGAAAAACAGAAAATAAAACAAGAGATAAACAAGAAGTTCATGACAAAACTCGAAGATTCAAGAAGAGACGTCGCAAATCTCTCGATTTTTGCCGTTTTCTCCTTCTCCAAGCCTAGCCGCCACTTCTCTCCTCTAGGGTTAGCTCTCAGATCTAGAATGAGCCCCCCAAATGCCCAGAATCTCACTTTTAAAGCCTTCCATTCGCGACCTCTCCAGCTGGCCTCTGTTTCCAATTCTAGATTCTGTTTCCAGAAATGCCGTGTACGGTCCGCACACAAAAGTGCACGGACCGTGTGCCTGTGTCTTGATAAGTGGGAGGTGTGCGGGTCGTGTGTGTCTTCAGTCTGTGGCCGGGCAGAGGGTATACGGTCCGCATGCAAGAGTGCACGGTCCGTGTATTATCCTTCAGATTCCAGATCCTTTCTCTTTTTTCGCCCGTTTCCTGCAACAAAGAAAGGAAGAGCAGCAGTACCACATCCTATAGATATTCAATGAAATACACACATTTTTATGGGTTTTAGACACATGTTTTAATGCAAAGTTCGGTCAGAATGTAGACAAAATAACGAGATATCACTAATCAACACAACCAACAGCGGCGACCAAGGTCATGTGGACTCCGGTTCCTAAAGGAAGAGCCCGCCTTCGACCCAATGGAAGAAGAACCCTCGGAGCACTTCTCCGATAATGTCTCGCAGTAGAATGAACACCTACCCGGCTTCTACTCAGACCCGGTCCTCCTTTCTCAAACCCAACCCCCGGACCTGTCGCCTGGCTTTGAACATTTGGGGAATGCGCCGGCTGACCACAATTCGGACTGGGCCCAGGCTGGCTACCGGGTCGACGAAGAGGCCAAATCCGAACCATCTGAGCAGGTGGGTTCCAATTCGGCCAATAAACTCAACTCGCCTTATTCACCGTATCACACTGAATCGAGCAAATGTCAGTTCGAAGATGAACTTAGAGCTTGCAGGGAAGAATATGAACGTGAGGAGGAGCTCCGCGAACAGGAGAGGGCTTATCAAAGCGCGCTTGCCGATCCCCACCAGGCACATCTATTCCAGGAGCATGGGGAGAGCTTGCCGACGCCCCTGCCACTTACTGTTCCCACCACATATAACTGTGCACACGCCGAATCGGTTCAGCAAAATCAGCTGCGACAAAGTGCTCAGCTAATGGAACAGGGAGACAAAGCAATAAAACATTATACTCCGAAAAAAACCAGGGTGGTTAAGTCTCCAAAAGGTACGAAGATGACTCTGAAATCTCTTGACACGAAGCGTAAAGAAGAATTGCTCAAAGCACTGTAAGAAGACTTCCTCACCGAGAACCCACTCCAACAGCCGCTTCTTGACAGAATTGACAGGTTGTGCGGCATGCAAATAGGGCTGGAACGCGGCAACACCAGCACCACTAAACGTAACATAGGGACAGAACTGGACCAAGGCGCGGGGTTGGGAGAGGGGCAGACCGACCGGCCACGGGAGGACAAGGACGATGAGTCCGTCATGGCGGCTTTTGATTTTGATAGTGGGGACGACCTCTCTGATGAGGAGGGTCAAGGGGAGGAGTCTCATTAGGAGCTCCTAACGGGATAGACTGCCTTGCTAGGGTGATGTCTTGGTTCTTTTTTGGGTTAGCATGGGATCACTAGTCAGGGGCTTTTGTGTATCTGTCTCAATGAATTATGAATTTAAATTTTCTATTAGCGTTTTAAATTGGAATGTGCGTGGCTTGGGCGACCTTAACAAATGTGTGGTCATTAAGGATCTGGCGTGTGAAAATAATCCAGATATTATATGCTTTCAAGAAACTAAACTGAGCAACTGTGACCTTTTTAAATTGAGGCAAGTGTGCCACTCTAAATTTACTAAGTTTCGAACATTAGATGCGGATGGATCAAGAGGGGGGATATTGCTCACGTGGAGTAATTTATTCTCCTTAATTGACCCCTTCATTTTAAATTTTTCGGTCACAGTGGTGATCAAAAGAGGAGATTTTAAATTTATGTGCACAGGAGTCTATGGGCCGCAAGACGATCCGAGCAAAAGGATTTTTCTGCATGAACTCAAATCTATCAGAGCAATGAAAAATCTGCCTTGGATCCTCATGGGGGACTTCAACCTTCTCCGTTCTCAGCTGGACACGACATCCCAGGTTACTAACATAGGTACAATGCAGGACTTCAACAATTTTATTGATGAGGCGGGGGTGCTCGAAGCACCGTTGCATGGCAGAGCTTACACATGGTCCAACAGGAGACCCCGCCCAACCTTCTCTAAACTGGACAGAGTTCTCCTGTCGGGTCATTGGAACACCTTGGCTGCATCGTTTACCTTATGTGACTTACCTACAACCGCATCTAATCATGCCCCCTGTCACTCCGTTTAAATCCCCATGCGCACCCGACGAAACAACAATTCAAATTCGAAAACTTCTGGCTAAAATACGAGGGTCTGCATGATGTGGTTCTCCATGCTTGGAATTCGGTCTCCAACTTGAATACAGAGAAAAATATCCAGTACAAAATCTATGCGGTGCAGCGTGCACTCAAATCCTGGGCTCACGAAAAATTTGGTCGAAGGGAAACCTACCTAACCAGGTCCAAGTGTGTTCTACAGTAGCTGGATAGGGTCGAGGAACGAAGAGACCTGAACACGCTGGAATTCAGACTCAGAATTAGACTCAAAGAACACATCTTCGACCTTGCTAACGATAAGGAAATAAAGTGGAAGCAGCGTTCCGGAAATACATGGCTTCGGTTGGGAGATAAAAATACCAAATACTTTCATGCGGTGGCAAACGGCAGAAAAAACACCAACACGGTGTCAGCAATCACTGATATTCACGGTACGGCGGTGCCATCAACCCAACTACTGCACTTCTTACATAACCACTTCCGAACCCTCCTGGGTCAAACCAAAGAGGATTTCTGGACCTTCTCATTAACGGGTAGGGTGGGACCCAACCTGGGGGACGATCTCAGCTCATTGGATTCTTCGATAGAAGAAGGCAAGGTAAAACAAGCGATGAATGAAATGCCGGCAAACAAAGCAAGCGGACCGGACGGCCTCCCGATTGAATTCTTTAGGGCTTTCTGGGACATCGTTAAGAATGATATCATGGCCTTTGTGCAAGCACAAACTCTGTCAATGGATAGGCTAAATAGGGCCATAATCACACTGATTCCTAAAAAAATGAACCCAACCTCAGTGTCAGATTTCAGACCTATCAGCGTCATCAACACGGTGGCAAAAATTGTCACCAAGGTCTTGGCCAACAGACTTCAACCTCACCTTTCGAACCTAATTGCGGCAAACCAAACAGCTTTCGTTAAGGGTAGATCTATGCTGGAATCGTTCTTGTCCGCAAGGGAGTTCCTGGCATTCTGCTCAAGGGCAAAATTACCGGCTATTCTCTACAAGGTTGATTTTGAAAAGGCTTTCGATACGGTGGACTGGTGTTTCTTGGTTAACCTTCTCATTGAGCGGGGGTTTCCTCCGAGATGGCTATCCATGGTGCTGCATACACTACGGTCATCCTCCTCAGCAATCAGAGTTAACGGCACAGTCACGGGTTTCTTCAAACATCGCAGGGGTCTCCGACAAGGTGACCCCCTTTCACCAATGCTGTTCATTCTGGTGGCAGACTCTCTCAACAGATTTCTCCTAAGTGCTAGACCCCTAATGCCGCCACATGTCTTCATGCCGCCGGAGACAATCCAGTATGCGGACGATACGATTATCATAGCTGAGGCGCATCCAACAACCTTGCGAATTATACATCAAACTCTTGGGGTTTTTTCGGATTTATCGGGTCTCAGGATCAACCCGGCAAAAAGTACCTTTGTGCCAATCGCTATACCAGACAACCTAACCGCCGTAACCCAGGGCATCTTAACTTCACCCCCATCTCGCCTACCAATCAAATACCTGGGTTTGCCTCTGGATATCCGGAAGCCAAAGCGAATACATTTCCAGCCTATGTTAACGGCAGTACAGAGCAAAATGGAGGGTTGGACGTCCAACCTCCTATCATATGGTGGTAGAGTTACATTGGTTAAAGCGGTACTGTCGGCAATGCTATTGCATTACATGCAAGCGCTCAAGATACCGAAGGGAGTAATAAAGCAGTTAGATAAGATGCGACGAGGTTTTCTATGGAAGGGGAATGCGACGTGCAAAGGCATAAACTGTTTGGTCAATTGGGAAAAGGTTTGCTCATTAAAGGAAAATGGGGGGCTGAGAGTAATCGATCTTCGTTGCCAAAATGATTCACTACTAACCAAATGGATATGGAGAATTGAAGCGGAACCCACTGGGTTATGGGCCACCACGGTCAGTAGATTGCTCAACATAACAACGGTCGCAGACATCCCACGCCCCGGACCCATCCTTCATCTTTAAAGACCTGGCTACACTTATCCCATTTTTCGAAGCATCAACTAAATTCGAAAATGGTATCAAATGGAGATGGACGTCATCGGGCATCTTTTCCTGCGCCTCGGCTTATAGGGAGATGCAGGACAGAGGTGTGCGGGAGGGGATTCCGTTATTATGGAAATTAAAGGTCCCAATGAAAGTCAAGATCTTTGCTTGGTTGATGTTGGCGGATAAGATCCTTACCCAGGAGATACTCATATATCGAGGATGCAACATCCAGCAGGGATGCCACCTTTGTGCATCCCAATCGGTGGAAACACGAGCTCACATCATGTGGGACTGCACCTACTCAACTAGGTTTTGGAGGGGTATCTGCGCTCACTACAACATCGCAGCGGCGGGAGGGGCCAACCTACTATCATTATGGTCGGATCCACACAGTCTCCTGACTCATCGCGACAAACTATACAAAAGATCACTCTAGGCGGCGGGGGTTTGGGCTCTGTGGAGGGAGCGAAATAGGAGATTATTCTCAAACAAAAGACGCCCGGTGTCTCTCTTAATAAATGATACAACTGTTGATATCCTCTTGTGGTCTACCAGTGTTTAGATCCGTATCTTTTATCATTAACTTTTGTTCATTGCTTGCGGCAATATTTGCTAGGTAGAATAGTTTAATTCTATTAGGTTTGGAGTTTACTTTTCTTTACATATGTAAATAACTATTTTATCAATATATCGTTCGTGGCAACCTTTGCCGCCAACCTTCAAAAAAAAAAAGTTTGAAGCTTTTGTTAGTCTGGTAAACAATATTAAGAAGTGTTGGGTCTTGCAGTAAGGCAAATTAATGTTGCGAAATAGGAGTACTGGTATGGGTGGGGCTCAGGCCTCATCAATATTTTAGGGTTGAGATAATCTGTGACTATGATAGGTCTTTATTTTCGTTCAATTTTTTCTTAGCTGTCATGTAACTTGACATTTCATTATGAAATGGACTTTTTGCTTTTGTTTCAACTTTCAAAAAGAAAATGTCTCTTTGTTCGGTAAATGGCCAATTTTTTTATAAATATCCTCAATTTAATAAAAAATACAGAAATGCCCTCCATTCTTTTTTTTAAATGCTCCAACCAACCGCTAGAATTTCTGACAGTTTGCTACAATAACTTTTTATTAACTGAGATGTTTTTAAATGCCCTCCATTTATTTTTTAAAGTTGATGTTGCTTTTTGGTTTAATTAGTTGTATAATTGCTGAGTGGCTTGGGTACCACTGGCATTTTAGGTCTACATTATGGTTTTTTTGCTTCGCCCTTTTGAGTTGCTTTTTAATAAAAAGAATTTGATGAGATTTTGGTGATATATAACATTACTATATAAATTGTCTACGTATTCTTTGAATGTATTGACTGAAATAACTCTATATATATATATATATATATATATATATATATATATATATATATATATATATGAGGAGGGATCCACTTACAACAAATTTGAGTTACAACAAAGTTACAACATTCATTTTTTTCATTTTCAAAGTCCAAATCGTCGATCCAACCGTTCAACATGATCTCCACAATAAAATGTGCTTGCAGATCAAATTTTACATTTTTTTGAATTTTTTTACTATTTATTAAGTATTTTACAAAAAATAGTCATATTCGGACCATTGAATTTTGTACCCATCTTAATAAATAGTAAAAAAAATTCAAAAAAATGTAAAATTTGATCTGCAAGTACATTTTATTTAGATAATCATGTTGAGCGGTTGGATCGACGATTTGGACTTTGAAAATGAAAAAAATGAATGTTGTAACTTTGTTGTAACTCAAATTTGTTGTAAGTGGATCCCTCCTCTATATATATATATATATATATATATATATATATATATATATATATATCCACCGATTTTACAGGACGGGCGGAACTAAAGAGCGTCGGGTAGGCACCTGCTTATTTTTGGATTTAAAATTTTTTTAGATCTAATACTATTTTTTTTAGAAAATTGTGCCGAAGAAAGTACTGATTCGATCAAGATCTAATGGTCCTAATTACCAATTGAGAGTAGGTCCGATGCTACTCTGGTTCGATGGGTTTAATCACCGTCGATTTGCTTTAAGATCCGTGCAAAACGCTTTAAATTTCGTGCATGTTTGTTTTAATTTTCGTGCGCACAAATCTTAAATTAGATCGGACGGTCATTATGCTCGTTGAACCTAAAAGTAGGTCCGATGGGCATCGGACCTACTCCGTTCTCTCCTAATTACACGTGACCATTTGTTGTACCATGATTAAATTTTCCGTGTGATGTGCCGTATCGTGTCAAATTTTCAACAGATTATCACGTCATGTGAATGGTCACGACACATAACCGGCACACGTGCTGTGTCGTGACGTGACAAAACTGTGTCGTGCCGTAACGTATCCGATCATGCCGTGACTTTTTTAGATCTTTATCTACTACTCAACTCTGATTATCATGAGAGAAAAATTGTTCTTTTGTCAATATTTTGTGCCTATCCTCGACCGAAATTCTGAATCCGCTACCTGAGATGCACATCCTGTTTTTGAAGTGTGTTTGTAAAACATTATATTCGAAATTATATTCGAAGATAGTATATATATATATATTATAAGAGCAAGACTAGGGTTTAGTATATATATATATTATAAAATGCATCGATCGAGTTAGTGCAAAAACATTACAAAACCTAATTAGTAAATGGCTACGTAGCAAAGATAGAACATTAAAATGTGCAGTTCATGTAGATAACATCATGATTATTGGAGCCAACTTGTGGTGTTATTATTAACTTAATATATATTTTTAATGAAGTCAAACTTATAGAAAACCACACAGCATGTTTAGTGCATCTTACTACACCTACAGATGAAGTATTAAATAATTTAAGAGTTATTTTTACAATAAATCATTGGATCAAGTCTTAAATAATTTCCCGATATTTTTATTAAAACCCCCAAAAAAATAAAAATTATCAAATCTGCTCCCACTTCAAAATTATAATTATTTCTACCCTAACCGCCCGTGGGCTGGGCGGTCCACTTTTTCCACCAGACCGCCCAGCTGCCGGGCGGTCCACTTTTGATACCTGACCGCCCAGAGCCCGGGCGGTCCACTTTTAAAACCTGACCGCCCAGGGGCTGGGCGGTCTGCTAGTTTTTTTTTTTTTTTTTTTTTTTTTTTTAAAGATTCTAAATGCTGAATTCTTAACGCTAAAAAGTTCGTTTTTTTTTTTAGAGACAATATGAATATAAAGATGCTGAATTCTTAACGCTAAAAAGTTCGAATTTTTTTTGTAAATATTAGTTAGATTACTTATGTGAAGCATATTTATACTAAAATACGCTAAATTAAACTAAATTACGGTAAATTACGCTAAATTACAAATGAATAGGGACGATATCTTCACCGAAAAGGTGAAAAACGACGACGAAATGAAAATCTTAAGTAATTTACTCAATATGTAATTACTTAAGTGAGTTATACTAAATTACTCAATACGCTAAATTACTTAAGTGAGTTATTCTCAAGCTTTCCGAAAAGTGCTCATTTGCTGAAATCGGACACTAAAATACGCTAAAATACGCTAAATAACTCAATACGCTAAATGACTCAATACGCTAAAATACGCTAAATGACTCAATACGCTAAATTACTCAATATGCTAAATTACTCAATACGCTAAAATACTCAATATGCTAAATGACTCAATACGCTAAAATACGCTAAATGACTCAATACGCTAAAATACGCTAAATGACTCAATACGCTAAAATACGCTAATGACTCAATACGCTAAAATACGCTAAATTACTCAATACGCTAAAATACGCTAAATTACTCAATACGCTAAATTACTCAATACTCTAAAATACGCTAAATTACTCAATACGCTAAAATACGCTAAATTACTCAATACGCTAAAATACGCTAAATTACTCAATACGCTAAAATACGCTAAATTACTCAATACTCTAAAATACGCTAAATTACTCAATACGCTAAAATACGCTAAATTACTCAATACGCTAAAATACGCTAAATTACTCAATACGCTAAAATACGCTAAATTACTCAATACGCTGAAATACGCTAAATTACTCAAGTGAGTTATACTAAAACACGCTAAATTACTTGGAATTATGTTAAATTACATTGAATTACACTAAAATAACAACAATTTCGCTAATTATGCTGAAATACGGTAAATTACGCTAAACTACGCAAAAGTACACTAAAGTAGACCGATTCTGTGCCATCTTTCATGAATCATAAAAAATAGTAAAAATTGGTATTCTACAAGTTCATTATGTAACTAATTTACTGAACTACTTGGATTGAATAATAGAAATGAAAATCTTAATCGGAAACTTCAACTCAAGTTTTGAGGGTCTTCCCTTCGTTTTTTGGCGATTCTGAATTTCGCCATCCGGCATCGCTGGCACGGACGCATGCGCATTTTCACAAGCTTTCCGAAAAGTGCTCATTTGCTGAAATCGGACACTCGAGCGCCGTTTTATGACCGTTTGAAGTTTCGTCGTCGTTTTTCACCTTTTCAGTGAAGATATCGTCCCTATTCATTTGTAATTTAGCGTAATTTACCGTAATTTAGTTTAATTTAGTGTAATTTAACTTAATATAGTGTAACTCAACGCAATTTAACATAATTCCAAGTAATTTAGCGTATTTTAGTATAAATATGCTTCACAGAAGTAATCTAACTAATATTTACAAAAAAATTCGAACTTTTTAGCGTTAAGAATTCAGCATCTTTATATTCATATTGTCTCTAATCTAATCTATAAAAAAAAAAAAAAAAAAAAAAAAAAAAACTAGCGGACCGCCCAGCCCCTGGGCGGTCAGGTTTTAAAAGTGGACCGCCCGGGCTCTGGGCGGTCAGGTATCAAAAGTGGACCGCCCGGCCGCTGGGCGGTCTGGTGGAAAAAGTGGACCGCCCAGCCCACGGGCGGTTAGGGTAGAAATAATTATAATTTTGAAGTGGGAGCAGATTTGATAATTTTTATTTTTTGGGGGTTTTAATAAAAATATCGGAATAATTTCACATGCGCTTCTTTAGCGTCTTTAACTTACGAGAACTGAGGTGTCTTTGTTATCATGAAAAGCAATGTAAATTAAAGTAAAATCTCTACGAAAACCTGTATCGAATCTCCATTTCTAAAGACAACATGTTGCATGGTCTTCCCTAGACAGATCCCAATCCACATCGCCATCATTATTCCTGTCCTCTTTGCCAGGACCAAAATCCTCTCTAAAAATGGCCAAAAAAGGGTCCTAGGACCTGATGTCCTCCAACTCTGACATGGATGTGAGGACCTCCATTGCCTCCTCCTCCGCTCGGAGTTGATTTGACAATTCCTTAAAGAAAGAATAATGAGAAATAAGTTTGAAAATGAATCATCATTCCTTGACTGACACCAGAAACTAAGTAATAATCTTGGTTTCTAATGATGTTTCTGTTGCAGGGGCAGTGCATTTGAAACAAACTTTATTACGTTCAAGCCAAACCGTCCAAATAAATGCACCCTAATCATTTCAATTAATAACCTATCTTTAAAAGGGATACATGCATCGAGTAACCATAAATCCTCTATATTGGTACCATTAAAAATAAATCCATTATAAGATGTTATCCAGTCCCAAATCAACTTTATATAAGAGCATTCTATAAAAAGATAGTTAGTACTCTCAAGTTGGCCACAAAACAGACAATCAGGTGAAAGTGGCCACCCTTTTTTCAATAAATTTTAATCTATAATTTAAATTCATTAAAATGGATGATTGGGATAATTAATATTAAGTACTTGATTATGGATAAATGACAAATAATAAAATTTTAATGGAAAAATATTTAAAATTAGAAGCTTCTATGGGTGTGTAACTAATTTTCTCAATAATTTGTATATTTAGAGTACAACACATGTATGTACATTTTCAGGTATAATTATGGACGCTTTTTCTGAGAAATAAAGATATCACTGTTACTCTTTTGTAAATTTTTGTTGGCTTTTCTCTTTTGTTAATTTAGGGTTACCCTGATGAGAAAGATTTGTTAGACTGGTCGATTCAATATGTTAGAAAACAATTTGGCAATTGGTTGAGAATTCACATCACCATTAATTTAGTGTGGTGAGTCATCGTTTTGAATGACCCGCAAATGCTGACCCTCTTCATTGGCTGACTGTGTTACTTCTTTCTTGCTGCATGCATGAGCCACAAATAAGCTTGCTTCCTCTCTGTCGCATCAAATTTCATCTGTCAAGTTTTTGTTCCAGTTGCAAAAATAATATTCTCCAGGCAGATTTGAAATCTAAATAGAAAAATTTCTTTATAGATATTAAATAGCTAAATTACTTGACTTTCTACTTTTACTTAAAAAGAAATCATCAGTGAAATGTAAGGGTGAAAACAGTATGGATAATATCCGATCCATATTTGATTCGTGTTTGAAAAATTAGATGTGGATATCCGATATCTAAATATCTGTGTGAATATGAATACAAATTGGTTTTACGATTCAATTATCCATATCCAAATAATAGATATATACCATATAGTTTAATATTATGAAAAAATTATGTTATTCATTATTATAATTAAATAAAATTATGAACTTTAGTATTTTTTAATAATATTTTTATATTTTTTTATAAATGTCCGATTCAAAATACATTTGTATCCGTCTCCATGTAATATCCGATCCGTATCCGTTTTCACCCCATTGAAATGAAACGAGGAATAGAGGTTTTATTCCCACCAAACAAGAAAAAATTTGAGTGAAATTGAATTTGAACTTTTGTAGTCAAACTCCTACTTTTTTCAAGATATGGATTTGGCTCATTTACCGTGCATTTGAGTATATATATATATATATATATATATATATATATATATATATATATATATATATATATATATATAGAGAGAGAGAGAGCTGGGCTATGGTGAGTTGTGAAGTAAGATGTCATTTTTACTTCACGCTCATATTTTCATTTTGAAAATTCAAACAACCGATCCAAACCGTTCAACATGTTCTAAATATTGAAATGTTCTTGGAGACTAAATTTTACATTTTTTGGAATTTTTTTACTATTTATTAAGCCACTTTGAAAATTGCTGATCCGGTGGTCCAGAAAATTTTACTATTTTTTACTGTTCTCAGTGGATCAGCGATTTCAAAGTGGCTTAATAAATAGCAAAAAAATTCCAAAAAATGTAAAATTTAGTTTCCAAGCACATTTCAATATTTAAAAAAAGTTGAACGGTTCGGATCGGTTGTTTGGATTCTTAAAATGAAAATATAGCGTGAAGTAAAACGACGTTTTACTTCGCAACTCACCATAGCCTACCTATATATATATATATATATATATTATTTTTTTTTTAAGGTTAGCGGCGAAGTGCCGCTAACAATTATATTAATAAAGAAAGTTGTAATTACAAGATCCTAGGGCAATTCGTCGCTCTCTAATTACATATACGATAGCACCGTGGATATTCCCAATAAAAGAAAAAGAAAAAGGACAGAACGAATGTATGAGCCTCGCCCCTAGCTTGCTCCAATTGCCATTAGGAGGACGCAGAACAGACCCGCTTGGTCCCTGCGCGGCGCGTAGTTACACATTTTGGACCCAATGCATGATATCGAAGGTCGTATCATTTATCAGTTGATGCACCAAACGCCTTTTGTCCGAGAAGTGTGTCCGATTCCGTTCTCGCCACAAGGCCCACACACCCGCCGCCCAAAGCGCATCCCACTGTGTTTTACTCCTGGGGAATAGTTGTCCCCGACCGAGTAACCATAAGCCTAGCAACCCGGTATTGTTGAGCAACCCATAGTTAAAGTTAAAGTGTGCTAGTAAGCCCGTCCAGAATCTTACCGCAAATTGGCATTCCCAAAAGAGGTGGTTCCTAGTCTCCATACCCGGGTCATTGCACATATGGCAGCCATGTTGGACCGGGCATCCACGTCTGGTGAGGATCTGCTGCGTTAGGATTCTGTTGCTAATCATAAGCCATAGGAAGATTCTTACTTTCATGGGTGCTTTAATCCGCCATAAGGGGCCGTTGTATCTAGAGGCGATGCCTTTGTTGTGGAGTGTCCGGTACGCTGAGCCCGTGGAGAAGGTGCCCGAGGGGGTCCATCTCCATCTGTTTTCCTCCTCCCCCGAAATCGAGCAATTATAGAAGGAGGAAAGTTGTATTAGGTACCTGATGAAAAAGGACTGTTTCATGACCGGGACAGTGATTAGCTGATCAGCCGTGGTAACGCCGTGTAACCTTCTGATTGTGGATGCCCAGAGTCCCTCCTAGCTGTGACTTATCTTCCATAACCACTTTGTCAGTAGGGCGTCATTCTGACACGAAAGATTCATGATCCCTAATCCCCCATTTTCCTTCAATGCACATACCCGATCCCAGTTGACCAGGCAGTTGATTCCTTTGCATGAGACGTTACCTTTCCACAGGTAATTCCTGCGCATCTTGTCTATGTGTCTAATCACTCCCTTGGGCACTCTGAGTGCCTGCATGAAGTGCAAAGGCATAGTCGACATAACCGCTTTGATTAATGTGACCCGACCTCCGTAAGAGAGGAACCTCGAGGTCCACCCCTCCAATCTTTGCCGGATTGTATCCAGCATCGGCTGGAAACAAGCTTTTTCCGGCCTTTTCACACTTAGTGGGAGTCCCAGGTATTTTATCGGCAGGCGGGATGGTGGGGATGCAAGGATGGTCTGGATGGTGTGCACTAATGGCTGTGAGATCGCGATCAGGATAAAGGTGCTTTTCTGATGATTCAGTCTGAGTCCCGATAGCTCTGAAAACACTGAGATAACACGTGTGATAACCTTGAGGGTTACCGGGTGAGCCTCAGTAATGATGATAGTGTCATCGGCGAACTGGATAGTTTCTGGGTATAGGGAGACTGGGACCGGCATTAGCGTTTCCGCACTGACGAGGAACCTGTTGAGGGAATCTGCCACCAGGATGAAAAGTAAGGGCGAAAGGGGGTCTCCCTGTCTCAATCCCCTGTTGTGCCGAAAGGATTCATTGAATGAGCCGTTGATCCTTAGCGCCGAGGTTGCCGACCTTAAAATATCCAACACCATTGAAGTGAATCTGGGAGGGAATCCCCTTTCAATGAGTAAGTTTACCAGATAGCACCAATCGACCGTATCGAAAGCTTTCTCGAAGTCGACTTTGTACAGGACCGCTGGCAGTTTCGTCTTGGAACAGAAGGTTAAGAGCTCTCGCGCCGAGAGGAAGGATTCCATTAACGAGCGACCCTTGACAAAAGCCGTTTGGTTTTTAGAGACCAGCTTTTCCATGTGCGGTTGCAATCTTGACGCCAGGATCTTGGTGATCAATTTTGCAATAGTGTTGATAACACTAATTGGTCTGTAATTAGAGACTCTTTCTGGATTTGCTATCTTCGGGATTAGTGTTATGGATGCCTTGTTCAGCAGGTGGAAGGGAGATCGGTTGCCACCGAATCCCGCAATTAGGTCCATAATATCCCCTTTAATTGTAGTCCAGAATGACTGGAAGAATTCCATCGGCAGTCCATCCGGGCCGCTTGCTTTCCCCCGGGGCATGTCGTTGATTGCTGGAAGGACCTCAGTTTCGTTGATAGGGTTGTCAAGGGGGAGGAGATCTTCATGAAAAGCCGAGCCGACCTTTTCAGTTAGGGCAAATGGTCTGCGCATTAGCTGAGGCTATCCCAGAATATTCTGAAAGTGCTGCCTCAAATAGGCCGACATCTGATCCTGAGGTACCGGCGAGTCGTCATCCTCCTTGAGAGATGTAATGGTGTTCGCATTTTTCCTGCCATTTGCCACTGCATGGAAAAATTTAGTGTTCTTATCGCCAAGCTTGAGCCAAGTGCAACCCGACCGTTGCTTCCATCTAGCCTCCTTATCTGATGCCAAGAGGAAAATGTGCTCCCTGAGTTGTATTCTAAGTCTGAACTCGACTGAGTTGAGTTCTCTATGTTCTTCAACGCAGTCCAGCTGCTGGAGGATCCACTTGGAGCGTGTGAGGTAGGTTTCTCTTCGGCCAAATTTTAGCTGGGCCCAGGTTCTGAGTTCGCGTTGCACCGCTTGAATTTTTAATCGGATTCGACGAACTTGATTGGCAACTGAAATGGAGTTCCATGCGACATTGACCACCTCATGAATTTCCTGGTATTTCAACCAGAATGTTTCGAACCGAAAGGGTCTTTGAGGAGGGTTCACATGCGGGGATAATCGTAGCATCAGGGGAACGTGATCAGAGGCAATCGTCGGTAGGTCTCAGAGATCAAACAAGGAGCCAAAGCCATTCCAATGATATGATAGAAGTACCCTGTCTAGCTTAGAGAAGGTAGGATTTGGCCTTGTAGTGGTGCCTCTGTTAAACCTGTTTCATCAATGAAATTGTTAAAAGCAAGCATGGTGCCCGAGTTAGCTCCGTGCGATGTTGTGTCATTGGTTGTGCGGATCAGATTAAAGTCCCCTAAAATTAACCACAGTAAATCATTTTTTGCCCTGATTGATCTTAGCTCCCTTAAAAATATTAGTTTATTACTATCTTCCTGCGGACCATATACAGATGTGCACATAAAAGTTAGTTCTCGCCTCTTAAACACCACAGTCACCGTATAAGAGTAAATGAAGGTTTGTTGAGATTGGAATGACTGACTCCACGCGAGTATTATTCCTCCTCTAGAACCTTCCGCATTTAATGTCTGAAATTGTGAATATTTAGAGGGGCACACTTGCCTTACCCTAAAAATGTCACAATCGCTCCATTTGGTTTCTTGGAAACACAGTAAGTCCGGTTTGGTGTCAATTACAACCTCTTTAATTACATCGCACCTTTTTTTATCGCCTAAACCTCGCACATTCCGATTTAAAACACTAAAAGGAAAAGTAAATTGATTCATAATGAGATAAAGGTAGTGTTACACAAAAAGCACTTGGAAGTGTTTTACCCCAACTTGAGACCAAAAAGAAAACACATACACAAGGCAGAACTACCTAATCGGACCCGGCTTGTTCCTAGTTTTCCCTCCCCCCACATGATCATCCTCATCGGATAAATCATCGTCGCTGTCGAAATCAAACGCTCCTAGGACGGAAGGATCCTCTCTGTTCTCCTCCTCAGCAGAGGCGGTAGTCTCCATGTTGCCTTGCTGGTCGGTTTGACGGCGGACGGGGTCAGAACCATTGGCGACCTGCAGCCCCTGAATGCCGCAATAGTCCTTCACTTGTTCGGCCCTTTCCTGGTCTAGTGGCGAACCGACTAAGTTCTCATTGGCTAGAGCTGCCAACAGTTCCGCTTGCCTACCCGAATCCAGCTCCCTTGATCCGAAGGTACCCCTGACCTGCTTTTTTATTCTTGTTTTTTTCGGGCTGTAATGCTTGGTAGGCAGTTTGCGGGATATTCTAGCACTTCTACGCAGCTCATTCTGGACCGGCATTTGGAGAGTAGTCTCATTCTGTTTCACCATCTCACTTTGGTTCACCGGCAGTGGGTCAGGCGGGACCTCGTTGGAGCCCTGCTGTTCGGCCTGCACCAGCTCCTCTTCGAGTAAGGCCGCCTGTGCCTCTAGGTATGTCTGTTCTTCCTGTTCTAGGAGAGGGGCCTGTGCCGGATCGGCCAGTGCACTAAGGTATGCCTCTTCTTCCTCACGAAGGCGAGCTTCCGTTTCCAGGTCCTCTCGAATAGCACGTAATTCATCAGAGAACTCCCCACGACTTGGAGGACTTTCGTGTGGCATATCCATTTGGTGGTAGGCCGGGGGAAAACCGTCAGTCGGAAAAGCCGATGGTGCTTCAGTTTCCAGGAACCGCTGCTCCTCTTCCTCCATGGTATACTCCGGGTCAAGCTCGTAATCCATGAGGTCGTCTGCTCCCTCCTCGTCCATAGGGCTGACCTCTTCCGGCTCCTCGGGTTCCTCCAATGGTTCAATCTCCTCAGATGGTTCGATCTCCTCATCTTCAGATGGTTCGATCTCCTCATCTTGACCTTCCTCCTTAATCAATCTGACCTCTAGCCCTTTATTATCGGAGTGCACCTCAACAGGTTCGTCTTCGCCCGAAGGCAGCTGAATTAGGTTCACTCTCCGTAGCTGTGAATCCTCCTCCCCTTGCGGTCCGTGTGTGGGGGAATGTATAAGATCACAATTTCCCGGCTCAAGTATAGCCTGCTTGGTTGGGTTAGACGCTGGCTCACCTAGTGATATGGGGATTGGGTCGGCCAGCGTGCCAGCTGGATGGGCCTGGGGTTGGGTCAGCCTGCCAAATGGCACTGGGGTCGGTTGGGCTTGGCGGGGGTCAGGGGATTCCTACGGCCTGTTAGGTGAGTTGGGCCTTAAGCTAGGCCGGTATAGGGATTGGGTGGGCTGACCTGAGATGGTGTTCGGGTTTGGGGGTAGTGGGTTGTTGGGTTGTGATTTGGGGAGAGGGACTGCAATAGCTGGGCTATTGGGGAGGAGAGGAAGGGTCGGGTGGATATTGGGCCGTGTTACTGCTGGGCCGTTTCGTCTTGGGTAAGGTGACTGAAATAGTGGTGCGGTGTTTTGAGTGTGGGACCGAGCGTAAGGAGAATTCAAACCCGGATCTGAAATTCGAAAATTCATCCTCTCCAAATCAGTTAATACAGCGGTCCCATCAGAATGTTCTCTCCTGTCAGTACGATGTACTGTTGCAGTGGCAACATTAATGTTTCCAAGCGGGAGTTCTCCAGTTTGTTGATGACCGGACACCTCAAGTTCTGTCCGGACGGCCGCGTCACACGTTTTCCATCCGTTTGGCCCCACGGCATATCCTGCTGCTCGGAGGGATTGCTCGATGTTATCCTTTTGCGGTCCATCTCGTAGGGTCTTGAAGACCACCAGGAGGGTATCGTAGTCGACGAAAACAACGTCCCTACCCGAGGTTCGAGCAAGGGTCATAGTTGCTTGTATGTTTTCTTGTTTAGTTTTTTGAAAGAACTCGGTGGTTGGTGTGTGGTCAATCGGTGTGGGTAAAGCACAAGGTTCTGCAATCCAACTTATAATGGAGACCTCTATATTCCGCGAGACGCCACGGATCCACAGCTCAATTTCCAGTGGGATGTGGCTAAGGGACGGTACGGCAATGATCGCCTCCATTTGTTCGAGAGAGTGAACCCGCGTCATCGGTGTTCAATACACCAAGCATGAGGTGACATGTTCTTCAGTTGGATCCAAACTTTAAATTTGAGTTGGGTTGGGTAGCTGTTGACCGCGGGAGTCCACGGGAAAGCCACATAGTCGAGGCGCTTTAATTGTTCTCCAAATGCTTGTACAAATCTGCCACAGTTGTCGCCTATGGGGAGGAATAATAGGTATTGGGCCCCTGTCATATGAGTGATTGGGAAGGGGACATCGGACTTGCACGTGTTCATAAGCGGCGATTGTAAGCGCTGAGTGGAATGATTGGGCCTTAGCCTGGCGTCGATGACAACTGCTCTATTCAGCTCAAGTGTGTTTTTGCCGCATGATATAAGTCTCCGGGATGTAAACCCTTGCCCTTTGAGGTCGATCGGTGAGAGGAGGTTCTCCCAAGGTTCCCCTCAATGTGAGTGAATAAAGGCTGCGACGGGAGGTCGGGGGCAGTTCTTGGTCTCGTGCCCTTTGCCCCAACAGGACACACACACCCGTTCACCACTGTTACAGTGGTTCTGGTCGTGACCCATTTGCAAACAATTATAGCACCGGCAGCGCACGGCGAACGCGCGACGGCAGCGACGGGGAAGAAAAAGAAAGTTACCTGTCGACAGCAGCGACGGCGACGAAGTACTGGACCACTTGGACGACGAAGAAGACAGCGGTGGTGTCACGCTACAGGTTCGTCCTCTCGGAGCCGATTTAATTTTGATTTCAGACCTCAATTTCTTGAATATCGAAGTAGTTTTGATTTCAGACCACGGCTTCTGATTTTTCTTCAATTTCAGCCCTCAAAATCATACAATGTGATATTGCATCTCAAACTTTGGTCCAGTAGATTGATTGATTTTCTCAGATTTTATTTGTCATTGATTCGATTTTTTCAAAGGATGTAGGGTTTCATTTTTTTAATTAATTTTTCGTCAAATTTAGATTCTGATTTTCACTATTTTGATTTTTGACACCATGCAATTGTCGATTTGCTGATTTTGTTTTTTTCTTCAAATCGACGATCTGTATACTTCTTGGATTTATCTGGCGATCACTACTGTCTCGACCAAATCGTGCTTCTCTCGATCAATATTTGAAAAATTTTAGTTACAACATCTATTTACAGGATCTATCGATTGATTTACATGATCTATACAATATTTTAAGGATTTATCTCCTATGATAATGTAACAATTTTACAGTATGGAGTACATTGATTTCACAAGATTCAATGTAACAATTTACCATGATGGTTGTATAATTTATCACAGTATGTAATTTATAGGATACATATAATAATTTTACAGGATATGTGCAACAGTTTACAGTATTCACTTTGGTTAATCATAGTTACAGCATATGTTTAACAGTTGTACTCATAAACAACATTAGACAGGATGTATAAGACAGTTTTTACCTTGAGTTACAGTATTCACTTTAGTTTACAGGATATGTGCAATTTTACATTATACATATAACAATTTTACATGATACATAGTACATTTTTACATGATACATATAACAATTTTGCAGGATACATATACCAATTATTAATATGTATATATGAATCAATATCATGTAAAATAAGCCTTGAATACTGTAAATTTAGCAGATGCAAATTATGTATTAGACAGTTTTTACTATTATTCACTTTGGTTACAGTATTCACTTTAGTTTACAGCTTATGTTTAATTTTACATGATACATATAATAATTTCACAGGATACATCAACAATTTGCAAGATAAATATAACAATTTTTATTTAAATGATATATGCAGTGTTGTACTGATTTAAAATTTTATAGGTTGGAACTACTAATTTTACAGTATTTGAAGTCTTGTAGTTCACATATGTTGCTTTGATAGTTTGCATCTACTAATGGTTCATAACTCCCAATTTTTAAACCTTGTGTATTTTTATTTTTTTTTGCAGGATAATATCTCGAAAGAACGTGTGGTTCTAGCAATGAAACTTCTCACTCATCCGAATAACGTGCACCATAGGGTTATGAAGTGATAGACGCCATTTTTGTATTGATGGTTGTGAACAATTAAGGCTGTTTATTGAAGTTTTGTTTGTGCTTGTGAACAGTAATGGGTGGTAACAATTATTGTGGTTTTGAACAGTTATGGGTGGTAACAATTATGGGTGGTAACAGTTATGGGTGGTGACATCTTACAGTTGTTGGTTATAGTTATGATTTTGAACAGTTAATTTTGTGATAGTGAAATTTTATAGTTTGTATATGTAATTTGGATACCATTTTACAGTATTGAAGTTTTGTTGTTAACATATTTTAGCTTTTAAGTTATACATGCTAATTTTACATATGATATCTTTGTAGTTCCCATATGTTAGTTTTATAGTTTGCATCTGCTAATTTTACAGTATGTAAGTCTTATTTTACATGATATAGATCGATATACAAATGTTAATAATTGAAGAAAAAAATTACGTAAAAAATACGAAAAAATTTAAAATTTTAATTTTGATGCAAAAAAATAATTTTGCACAATTTTAGGTGTTATTTTTAAATAACTATAAATTTGAGAAGTGGTTTGTTTTTGAAACCTTCTAGAAGCCGTCAATTTTTCAAGTACAGCCGGAATACAGTATTTTTGCAAGTCGCTAACTATTTGCAACTAACTTGGGACCACTTCCAATGGTCGCTGCTTGTTAGATTTTAAACTACTTATTATACATGATTTGTTGTTGAAGTTACAGTATTGATTATAGAATTTTACAGTATTCGCGCAAGTCAAATGACAATTTTTTTTGAGAAAAACTGGATAAAGAAGCTTGGGGACAATTAGTCGCTTCCGAGATAATCTGTGACTAAGATAGGTCTTTATTTTCGTTCAATTTTTCTTAGCTGTAATGTAACTTGACATTTCATTATGAAATGGACTTTTTGCTTTTGTTTCAACTTTCAAAAAGAAAATATCTGTTTAGAATCATATATGTTTAGATAGAATAATAGTTTTTATTGATATCTTTTGATTAAAAATATTGTATGTTGGTGACTAATTTTTGTTAACGAGAAATATATTTTAACAAGTTTAACATGAGAAAAAATACCACATTTTTATTAATATCCAAAGTTTAATAGAAATTAATATTTATGCCCAGAATTCTGGGGTTTCGCCGAAAATGTCCAAACCGGCCATTTATGGCCGGTTTACTCTCCCCATAAGCCATCCATTTATGGCCGGCTTACTCTTTTTTTTTAACCCGTATTTTACTCTATATATACCCCTTTTTTCTCCTCCTCACAACTCCCTCATCTCTCAACTGAATTTCATCTTCTTTTTAAATTTCTTGAGATGTAGGAGTTTTAATTTTAAAGCTAGATTATTAACATTGCTTCAGCTGGTTATTATATGTAAATTAGATCAATAGATTTTAGAGGAGAATTTAAGCAAAACCCGTTTTGTCACTCCACTTAATTAATCTATATGATTATAGTCGCTAACTATAACTATATATATATAATCTATATATATATATATATATATATATATATATAGAGTAAGGCTACGGTGCTTTGCAAAGTAAACCACCCGTTTACTTCGGGCTACTTTTTGGATTTGAAAATCCAAACAACCGATCCGAACCGTTCAACATGTTCTAAACATTGAAATGTGCTTGGAGACCAAATTTTACATTTTTTGGAATTTTTTTACTATTTATTAAGCCACTTTGAAAATCGCTGATCCAATGGCGAACAGTAAAAAACAGTAAATTTTCTGGACCACCGGACAGAAACTTTCAAAGTGGCTTAAAAATAGTAAAAAAATTCCAAAAAATGTAAAAATTTGGTCTCCAAGCACATTTCAATGTTAGAACATGTTGAACGGTTCGGATCGGTTGTTTGGATTTTCAAAATCCAAAAAGTAGCCCGAAGTAAACGGGGTGGTTTACTTTGCAAAGCACCGTAGCCTTACTCTATATATATATCTATATATATATATCCAAGTTGAATCATTTTCTCCATTTTACATTTACATACGAATTGTAAACTAACTTTCCAAAATTATTAGCTTCACAGCTTATATCTCGTCATAATTAAACTTCACTGAAATGGATATTAATCTCATTTCTTTTGTGTATAATACTACACATAGTATTGATTAGTAATATTTAAAAACTTTGGAAACCCATCTATATAATTGCACAAATAATTTTCTCAATTACTGTCACCACAAAAATTTTATTATTATATCTTATATATGTTAGAGCGGAATCAATTATTCGATAATTTAATTGGAAATTAAAATATTGATGGATTTGGTTAACTTTTACGGACCTAAATTGGACAAATGATATATATTTAGCTAGATACAAAATAAACTTGGTGACCAAATGTAAAATGTACATAAGTGAACTACCAATGTACCTTCTTATGATATAAATTTGCTGAGATTACCATATAGAAGTAAAGTAACAAGTATCATAGGAATTATATGTAGATTTTTTTGCAAAAATAATTTTGAGAACTTGATTAAGTAATAGCAGGTTATTATTATTATTATCTACCCTTTTTCAAGCTTAATGGTGATAACCAGCCAATAATTATTTTATTGAACAAAATTATGTTGTACGAGAATACATTATATATATAACATCATATATCGGTTGCTCCATGCATGCTAATTGATGTTGTCTGACAAGGAATAATTTTGTTCAATAAAATAATTCACATCGAGAGAGAGTGCAAAATTTACCAATTTATTCTGTTTGTTCTTATAGGATGTGAAATTGTTAACAAGGAACAATGTATAGAGTGGGAAAAATGGTACACGGAGCCGGTTTCGTCACGGAACGGCACGGTTACGGCAACGGCATGCGTGTCAGTTACATGCCGTGATTGCGTGGTCGCGTGCCGTGACCATTCGCGTGCGTGCCCATCTTTGAAACTTGGCACGGTACGGCACGGCCGTGAAAATTTAGTCACGGCACATAGTCAGCGAGTCATGTGTAATTAGGAGCCGGTAGTCACGCGAGTCACGTGTAATTAGTCACGTGAGTCACGCGAGTCACGGCACGTTTAGGCCGGGTGATCATGTGGCGTGACCATTCGGTGCCGTGACCACCCATTGACATTTTGGTCACGGCACGGCACAAGCACACATTTTCCCATCTAAGCCAAAGGCCTGCAGATTTTAAAAAAAGATAGATACTTTTTTTTTGCTGTAGTTATGGTAGGAAATATCACAAACAAGGGTAGTACTTCTCATGTTATTTTGTAGGAAATTTTCACTTGTTATATCAGAATTGCTTCTACACATTCAAGACTGGAAGTCTGGAACAAGTACTTATTATGATCGAGATATATTAATATATATATAGAGCAAGACTAGCATGTGCTAGGCTCACCAAGAGAGATTGGTGAGCGCACCTCCAAAAAGCGCATTTTCAAAGTTCAAAATAGCTATTCGAACCTTCCAACGTGTTCTTCATATTACAATGTGCGTGGAGACCAAATTTTACATTTTTTGAAAATTTTTTACTATTTTTTCAGAATTTTTGAAAAAACTAAACAAACTAAACAATAATTTGAAATTTGAAAAACAAAT
>JAJGRW010000881.1:178189-235370 GCA_025461045.1 Carex parvula | reverse complement strand
AGACAATTCGGTCCAGCGCAATTTCACGGGTTGTACAAACAAAGCCACAGAAAATCTCAAAATTGGCCGGACCGAATTGCCATTTCGGTCCAGCGTTTTTTTGGCTAGACCAAAATGGCTACTCGGTCCCCATATTTTATTTACCCAATGCCTCGGCCTTCCCTTCCCTTCTCCTTCTTCCCTCTCCTTTTTTTCCCTACCCAAACTTCTTCCTCTTCCCCTACCGAGACAAAAAAAAAAAAACTAAATTTTAACCCCTCAATCTTCGTCATTTTTTATTCTAATTACATATTTGAGTATAGTTTTGAGAGGAGAGCAAGAAGAACTTCAGATCTACAAGTTTCGTTAGGTATGTGGTTAAAATTTTTATTGAAAAAATATCCGAATTTATAATTTTTTTCTAGAATTATTTAGTTTAGTTTGTATAAGAGGTAAATTAGTTTTTTTAGTGCATTGTAGTGTAATTTCATGTATTGTAGTGTAAATTTTAATTTGAAAAAAAAATCTGAATTTTAATTTTTTTTGTAGAATTATATTTAGTTTGTATGTAGGTAAATTAGTTTTTTTTTAGTGTATTGAAGTGTATTATAGTGTAAATTAGTTTATTGTAGTGTAATTAGTGTATTGTAGTGTAAATAAATTGTATAAATATTTAGTGTAAATAAATGTATAAATAGTTAAAGTAATTGGGAGTAATTTAGTGTAAATAATGTAAATAAATTTAGTGTAATATATTTAGTGTAGATATTTAGTGTGAATAAATATTTAGTGTAAATAAATTGTATAATTGTATAAATTTTTAGTGCAAATAAATTTAGTGTGAATAAATATTTAGTGTAAATAAATTGTATAAATATTTAGTGTAAATAAATTGTATAAATATTTAGAGTAATTTAGTGATAAATTTATTGTATTTAGTGTTTAGTAATTGTAGAATGATTTGGTTTGCATGTAGAGTAATCTTGGTCATAATTTTTTTGTTAAATAAATGTAGAATAATTTAGTTTGTTTAGTGTAATTTAGTTTTTTTTAGTATAATTTAAATAATTGTAGGTTTTTTTAATTTTGTATGTAGAGTAAATTAGTTAATGGAATTTTTGATTTGTTAACTAATTGGAGTTTTCTTATGTTGTAATTTATTTATATTGTAGTGCAAAATGGCTGCTGAACAACCCCTGTTGCAATTGCCTAATGAACAACACAGGATCTCGATGGCGAATACAAGGGTATTTGTTCTTTACATTATTTTGCATGAAATTATCGTTCCAGCCTGATCATGCACTGCGTCCTGGTCCTCGGCAAATGGGCGTTAATTACCAACCTCGGATGAAACAAGGTTTGGTGTATTTAGGCTTGTACCAGATGACGGATGTGACGCATTGTCATATTGATAAAGGGTTTATCACTGCGCTCGTCGAGAGGTGGAGGCCCGAGACGAATACTTTTCATCTTCCGGTGGAGAGTGAACAGTGACACTGGAAGATGTCAGCTGTCTGTGGGGCTTACTGTTACCGGTAAAATATTTTGCAATATTTACCTACAACCACATGATGTACTGGTGAGTAGTAATACGCCTACCTTCTATCATTTCCATACCCTCATTAAACCTCCAAGGTTCATCTTACCCACAAACACAGTTGAAATATCCTTGATTATTTTGTCCTTGCACAACTTATACACATTCGACGCAATATGATGAGAACATAATCAATAAACTGCTTCACCCCTTTCCTCACACCACCCTAAATCAGGTCGATCAAACACTGAACGGATTGCAAGCATGCTGGTCTGATATAACACATACCCGCCGGGCCGACAACATCTTCGCGTACAAATTGCATAAACCAGCCCCAATTAGATGAAGTCTCCTCTGCCGCAATTCCGAATGCTATTGGCAGTACTGTTGTTCTGCATCATAAGCGCACTGCCATGAATAGTTTTCTTTTGTACCTGCCGGATAGGTGTCCCAGCATCTACACTTATAACTGGGCGGAGATATGGCCAGGATTGAATGCATGGACCGAAGCCCAGGCCACACGGGTGAAAATATGGTTGCCCAACTTTGTAGATGGTTCGTGCTCAATTCTGTATTTTGTACCTGGTTAGACATCTGGATTGCACCGAGCATAGAAGGTAGCAGTTCGTAAGCTTTTTTCCCAAGAACCAAATAAATCGGCAATAGCCAGCTCCCTCCCTCTCCAAATCGTTGTTGTATGAAGGCTGAACCATTTGTACTCCTGTCTAACTGCAATTCGACATGCTTTTATTGACATCTCCAGGTCCTCCATAAGACCCGATTTGATTATATCTGCAATCATTCTGGCAGTCATCTGACGACTGTCTGCTGTACAAGCAGTACTGTAACAATTAGGCGCGTATGGGTTGTTGCAATTGTCCAATTGCCCATCTCAGTGGTTCTTGCGTATAACCTCCAAGGACACCCCTCCGCTCTACATACAACCACATAGACCTTACGATTTGCTCTGGGTTGTTGTAATTCTAAGTTATTATCCATGGCAAATCCGACTCAACTTCGATTTAAGATCAGCTTTGGATTCAAATATTCTATCTCAACCGAAAATGGACCGTCGGTTCTGGGTGGATAACCAAAAAATGCTTCATCCTTGTACGGCATCGGCACATCGTCATGAAATGCCGAACAAAGATGCTGCAATCCCCGATTAATAAAATGAATAGACAATTGCCACTCCTTCCTTACTTCTTCCATCCTAATCTGATCCTCAATTTCGGCCATATCATCTTTCCCGACAACCGGGTCACCAAGGTCAGAGCTTGTCTCTGAGCCAGTATCATTATTCAGCTGGTCAAAATAATTATGCAAATCAACTGGGGGTATTTCGGTGGTTTCATCACAATGTATGGGTGAATCATTCACCGGTATGTCTCTGCTAGTTCCAGGTACACTACTCGGGTATGGGTCATAATTGGTCTGACTAACAACTGGTACTGACTCAACCACTAATTCAAGAAGTTTGAAATTCAGTACGGAGTGGCATTCTCAAGCACCATATGCCAGATCATTTCGTGGTCAATGTTGAACAACTGGTATTTTTCTGCTGAGTCAGGTGGTGCCGTGTTCAAACGTGCGCTGATTGTCAGATCGAACCGGTTAGGGAGCAAACAAATGCCAATATATATCTGTCTTCTTAGCTCACCAAGACTAGTTGAGTTAGTAACAGGAAATGTGCAGGTCGGTGCGTCTGTAATTTTGAGTTTTGTGGTACACATTTATTAATACTTGAGACATTTCTTGAACAAAAATTTTCACAATCAACCTTCGATAATTTTTAATTTTACAACCTAAAATATGATCATAATTGAAAAAAAAAAAACTTAATGCAATCTTCAGACGAACGCTAGAGGCACAATGGAGGGGCCGATCTGTAATTTGGAAAACTTGAACTGTGCACAATGGAGAAGCACGAAGGTCTCGGGAAGAAGCAGCTCTTTGTCTCGGGAAAAAATGATCCAGAGAGGAGAAGAATAAAAAAGTGATCATTGACAGAATTTTGCTCTGGACCGAAATGTATTTCGGTCTGGAGTTAAAATGGCCTTAGACCGAGATGGCAATTCGGTCCAGCCAAAAAATCCTCTGGACCGAATTGCCAACTTGGTCCAGATGGAATTACATGGAAGGCAGCACGGTTTAATGGGATATATTGTGAAATTGAGGTGGACCGAATTGCCAATTCGGTCCGAAGAAAAAAAATGCCATCGGACCGAATTGGTAATTCGGTTCTTATGATTTTTGTAAAAAACAGTGTAATCATGTTGTTTATTTAAAATTAATTATTTTCATTACTGTTTTTAAAAAAAATCCGCCATCATGAGTCCATATCCTCGACGGTACCGTAAAAGATTCTCTTTTACAATTAGCTATTTACGGTTGAGATTAACTCTCAGCCGGTTTGGGATTCGGGCTGACTGAGGAGGCAGTATTATTGGGCTTTGAGATACGTGCCAAGTTAAAAAGAACGGTAAGTAATTGTAAAAGATTCCATATTACGGTGCCGTCGGTGATATGAATTCCGCCATCATGGCATTGCGTCGTGATTATCCACATATGTTGATTTTATCATTTTTTAGGTTTAAACAATCTTACTTTTGTAAAGCTTTTTAATTTAAGGAAATGTTTAGACGCTCCGTTTATTGCTACCATTGTCATTACCATTACCATTGAATCGGACCGTTTTATGATGAATTTAATTAAACAAAAATGCATATGTTAATCAATTTGGAAGGACTGGTTCAAACCCCTTCCTATTAAAATTTTCCATTTTGGCCTTCCACTATCAATTTTTCCGGTTTGTCAAACCCCAACATAATACATAGTCCCCTCTTTCCTTATCTATCGATAACTTTATATTATTCAATAGATATTCAATGAATCAATATAGGCTAATTCACATGCTGATAAACTTCCTTTATCAGAGGTAAAGTAATCACATCTCAAATAGTAATTTAAATTGTAATGTATCGTTGCTGAGTACATAGACGAGCTGAAAACAACAATCCAGAGAGGTTTTCTTCAAAAAAAATTACAAAACTATACGAGATAACATTACAACAATACAATTGTCATTCTAATGAATATTATTTTTTTTTTCAAAATTTCATGCCACAATTTTAATTTACGTATTAATAGCACCTTGCAAAATTTTCACCTCTGCAAACCTTTTGTTACCCTAAATTAGATCAGGCATACTTTCTTACCCTCCACTCTGAACCTTTTGTTTCCATCTAGCTGCAATTGATCAAATAACAACGCATCAGCTTTTTTTCATTTTCATCATCTTACTAACACCCTTATTTGGGATTCCCTCCCTGAAATCTCAAGTCCAACCAAATTAATCAGAACTAATGCTCCGGAACATTGGCATGGACATCTCTTAGCCAAGGCAAATTTCCCCAGAGATTACCCAACTTTACCCTTCGTAATAAATTGGTCACTACAATTTGATTTGTCCCCCACAAGCCACTGAACTTTCAATTTGTCCCAATAAGTCTGATGATGTTGACATATTTTGCTGATGCTAATAACTTGAAAACTATCTTGTTGATTTGGAGAACCTTTTGCTGACATGAAGTGACACTAGCACTCAGTTTTTGATTTAAAAAATAACATAGTGACTTGATTAGACCAAATTCAAAGTTCAGTGACTTATCTCAGTGATAAATCGAAGGTGATCGGCCATTATCTTACCAAGGGAGACTAGTTTAGTGACCAAGGAAAAATTTACCCCTAAGCCAAGCTGCACACCACAGGATTACAATACTGTACAAATTCAATACTGATACAATACTGTAATGCACTGGTGATAAATTATGCTTGGATTTGTCTAATATAGTAAATTTTAATAACACAGAGAAACACAACCTTCTGATATCAGAACAAAGCATACCTTCTTCTTTAGGAAAGTCAAAGCTTCGCGCTTAGAAGAGAACTTGCAAAACACCATTTCAGAATGCTCATCAATAAGCGCCTTAAGCTCCTTTAGCTTAAGAGATTGTGAAGGTGCCTGAATTAAATAACCCATGTCAGCTACTAGAATCTTGAAGAGAAAAAAAAAACACGCAACCAAATATAGCCAGCTACCTGATGAAGAATTGTTTTGCACAGATTCTTAATCTTTATCTTAGATTTATTAGAGACAGTTTGACCAGAATCCTCATTTGTGTCCTCACTTGGTTTTAGATCAGTCAACTCACTTGAGTCTTCCTCATCACTTTCACAACCAAAAGTTTTTTTTTGGCCCTTGAAGCGGGTTCCAGCAATTTTCTTGGGCTGGTCCTTGATGCCTAGTCCCTGTCTTCCTGCTGTTGCTTTATCCTGTAAATGGCAAATATGTTGATCTTACAATATACCAATAACAGCTGAATGAACTGTGCAAGATTTGATCAATAAATTGAATCAAACTCACCAAGTTACCATCAGTTAATTAGAGTAGAATGCATAGGAAGAGACTCCTGAAGAAATACATAATTTTGAAGATATATGCTCAAACAATTTACAAAGTATTAATTGTAAAACTTGCGCATATGAATATGCTCAAACAAGTTACCAAGTATCAATCGTAACAACAAAAATACAAGCATTGTTCAATGAACTTAAGTTGTCAGCAACACAAAGTGCAATAAGAACAATAAATTATCTCAGTGATTTGCATCACTGCAGTGAATGTAGTGTTCATAAAAAAAATGCTCATCCCCAAAGAGTCAGAATAATCTAAGCCAGTAAAAGGTACCTGGACCAGATTATAGAGATTTTCTTGATCTTCTTCAGCAAAAGTCTTGCGGACATATGCAGAGTTGTCATCTGAACTTTTAGCTTTGCATAATTTATTAGATCGTGCTCCAAGAAGCCCTCCAAAAATGAACCCTTGCTTGTGCCCCCACCAGTCAGACTTTATTTCCGGTACAACTGCCCATTTGAACAATATAAAATGAAAATCTTTTATTAACTATTTTGTCCGTTTAAGTTTTTAACTTGGCAAACAAGATTATTATAAATAGACCAATAGGCAACAGAACTATAATTGAAGAACCATGGATTCATAATCAGCCATATATTATTGGACTATAATACCCTGATACGCATCTGAGCTCCAGCTGATGTATCTTAAACTTTTAATATACAAATCTTGAACAGATATATTCCAGAGTTATGCTTCAACATACACAATTGCATGGATCAAACCACAAGATATCACATGACCAACATTTGCACATTCTTATCTTTGTAAGAGTAAACATTCACAAATCTGTTATTCCCCAAATATGTGCTATGCAGAAATAAAATAGTATAACTCCTGGTATCTTAGTATGTTGAAAATTGCCATTATCTCTGTATTTGAGACTGCCATTTTGGCCTCGACTAAATCCTATCATTTAAACCTTGAATTAAGCCTGATTTACTTACGACCGTAAACCCAGATGAACACTACACAGTAGAAACACTTAATAAAAAAGGACTTAATTGCCCAGCCTATTCATTGGAAGTTTGGAACCACATTTTCTTTCCAAAATCCGAGACTAACACCACTATAATACAAAAGGACAGTATTAGACATTATGAAAGTGTACCAAAACAAAAAAAAAAAAAGGAAGAAGAAAATAACACCCAGAGCAATAAAAAGATTGCAATTGCTTACCTGCCTCCTCGTCATCGTTAAGATCAATAATTTCCAAATCTGATGGACCAGAGTTCAAATCAAGATTCTTCTGTCCATCATCTTCTACTTTGTTTCCCTGTAAGTGTAGTTATAATCATAAGTTCCTTATGACACATAATAGCAACAACAACACCAACAGGAAGATACTCCATTAGCTTCAAAATAAAAAGAAAGTTAAACAACGGAAGGAAGGATCATACAGAACCCAGGATTCCTTGAAGATCCTTCTCTGTGTACCCGCTCACTCTTTTTGCCCACTCTCTTTTCTTGTACCTAATTTTAGAGAACAAAACATAAGTTCAATGGAGAACTCCAAAAGAACAGAAAAGTTAGGTACAAGTCAAGAATCAAGATAGAGGTAAGAACCTTCCCTGTGGCCGAGGAGCTTTGCTAGTACGAACTTCTTTGGGCTTATCCTTCTTCTCAGCCTTAGTAGGGGTTTCTGTTGCATCAGCAGCTTCTATACAAAGATTTAGAGAGACAGAGAGAGCTTAAAACATTGGTACAGTACAGACATATAATTAAAGAAATAATAATTTTAGAAAAGTACCCTTTTCAACTGATTCAGCTCCTTGCTGTCAATAGAAAAGAGAAAACAAGTCAGCATGATCTGAGAGTTCCATAACTAATTGAACTTTGAAGTAGCATTATCAATAAATAGCACTCACCACTTTCAATTTTTTAAGAATGTTATCAAATTGAGTTGTATCCAAGATCCAATTATTATTAGGCTTGTCTAGACCAATACCTGTTGAACACAAAAGGAACTAACAATATTTACAGTTTGACTCCAAAATAGTGTACGCATAGCAGCAAAAATGCTAAAAAAGTGTGCTTACCTAAAGTGTCCTGCTTGTTTTTCACTCTAACATGTCCCTTTATGCCTTGTTTCTCCTTTCCAAGGCCTTCACCTTCTTCCCATCCCTGCAGGAATGATACAATGAAAGAAAATAAAAGTTAACAGCTGATGTAACCACCTGAATTGCTTTATAATTTCTCAGTTCAAACATAATATCCTACAGATTTTGTAAAAAAAAGAGCCAAAAAAGAAAAAAATGCAAGCAGAGGGACCAGAGTACAACAAAGCTAAAGCAAGAAACATCACAACTTTCTTAGAAGAGGAGAGTCTGATGTGGCCTCTCAACAAATGTAGTTATTTCGACTTTTCTGGTTCAATAAGCACCCTAAACTTTTATCTGACATGGAGTGCACAAAATTCTGGAATTTAATCTGATATTGATTACATTGATGACTAAAACATTTATTAGGAGCAATCACATCCTTGCTATTCTACCACATAAAAGTTAGTCATCTCCTTCATCCTATTTGAAAGAAGTTTCAAGATCTGGTAAACTGAACAGAAACTTATGGAATTAGAAAGGCATTCATGATTTGGGAAAGATACTTATGGCTTCAAGTGTAATATGATGCATGGGAGAGAGAAGGACGTTCAAGATAAGGGATACATGGACTTTCAAGAATCAAGATAAGAGAGAGGGCCAACCATATGTATAAAGTGTAATTTGCTTGTATTGAGTCATGGATAAAATACATGGAGAAATTATAATATTGAGTGGGATAATAAGAAGAATACCATTTGTTTCATGAGGCGGAAGGCGGCGGATTCTCTAGCGACGCCGTTGTAACGCGTGGGAACTTCCGGCGAGGCCATTGTTGTTGATCTGCTATCGACTCAAACCTCCCTCTCCCTCGCCGTTTATATGGCGCCGCTGATCAACTGAAAGACAAGCTTACCTTACGGCAAGTACCAACCAAACCAAACCAAACCAAACCCTAGTCAAGTCAGTCTGTAATTTAATAGACAAGCTTTGTTTGTCTTGTAATTAAAAGGGGTGAGATATCTCATCTTTTGCGTGACCGAATTTCGGGGATAGCGCAGGGAGGGACAGTAATTTTTGTTCTCTGAGATTCGTGCAGAACGTATTTGAACGGTTGATTAAAGATTTTCTAAAAAATACTCAAAAGTTTGAGATATCTCACTCAGAGGATGCGAATTCTATTTTTTTGTACCTCTCTCGACTCCTCCCACACAGCCACACTCCCACCCTTCTCTCCCCTCACCTCCCCGTCTTCTCCGCCTCCATCCACTCCCCTCCTCTCCTCTCCTCTCCTCGCCTCTCCTACACGCTTTTCTCCTCATGCCTTGTGGGTAAACCCACCCATCCCTGGCTCCCCTACTTCTCTGTCAAGGCCGTTACTGGTGTTCCCCTCCAATTCCTCCCTCCTCCATCCCCTTCCTGGCATCCATGCCACAGTTTTCCTTTTCCACTCCCTCACTAGCTCTCCCCTGGCCTCTCTCGATGGCACCTCTCTTACTTTTCTCCACACTTCAGCTATCTCTGCCCTCGCCTCCTCCCTCCTTTCCCTCCTTTCCCTCCCATCCCTACCTTAATTATCTCCACTCATCGCATTGCCCGTCCTTCCATCAACCACATTTTCATCTGGAACCAAACACCCTCCAATGCACTAGACCTCATTCATGAACTCCGTAACAAAGAACCCGACTATTCTGCTGTTACCTTTCACTATGCTGAGAAATTAGATGAAGCCATTGGGTTGGCAGATATAGTGAGTTGTGCGACGAGTTCGTCCAGCCCAATTTTGAAAGGGAGGTACTTAAGCCGGGTGCACACCTGGATTTGGTAGGAGCATTCACACCGACAATGAAAGAGTGTGATGATGAAGAGTTGTTGAGAGGTAGACTGTTTGTCGATTTTGAAGTGGCAATGGATGAGGCCGGGGAGTTGGTCGGGGCATTCAACAGAGGGATTTTGAGAAAGGAAGATGTTGCAGGTACATTGACTGAATGGCTGGAGGGAAGAAGAAAGGGAGAAAGGGACACAAGGAAGTGACTGTATTTAAGTCTGTTGGGACTGCAGCGGTTGATCTCTTGGCAGCGCAATTGGCATATGAGAGCTATATCAAACAGTGAATTTGCCTCTCAAATTTTGGCATTGTGTAAGGATATTAGGTGCATTTAAATTTGAAAAGGCTTTATTGTTACTTCTAGTTGTGTTTTCAACCATGCTTAACGAAAATGAATATAGGCTTGTTTCAGTTGCAGGCTTTCAACTATGGTTTTCCAACACTCTTGTATATTATAATTATTGTCAAAATAGTATGTACTCTTTTGGGTGTGGAATTTACAATGCTAAAGAGAAAATAATCAGAAATGAAAATGATTCCAATCAAATTAACTGGGTATGGAGCGAGGAAAAACCGTTAGAGAACAAATAGGGTATTGAGTTTGGTTGTCAGCAACGTTGTTAGAAAAAAAGTTTACTTTGGTCCATGCCACACAACATTGTACTGCGATGGTGGCAGCAATAATATATGCACCAGGTAGCGCTGGAACAGCACAATGCAGTAACATTTTGATTACCAAACTTGCTTTGATTCTATTTTGCTCATTTATTTTTAACTTTGGTGACTTTTTTGTGGCAACAAATCCTAGTTTGGCTGGTCCGTGTCAAAGGTGCCTGTAAAGAGCCAAGCCTATACAAGTATATTAGCAGCATTTCCCATAAACAGTAAGAGTTTTGCACAACTAATTGTGCTAAGGTACTTTTTGGATCCCATTAGCACCTGTATTCAGTAGACATCATATTTCATGCCATGGTTTTTAAGTATAACGGCCAAATATAAAATGTTTCCTTGTAATCAAGTTCTTGCTTAGGTCAGCATGCCTCGACTGCAAACAAACAGTGAAGCTAAATTTATGTTAAACTTGATTCTGAACCTTTTTATAAGTATCATCTCTAATGAAGCTTATTTATGTTAACAGCGCCAGTTTTTACAATAAAGCCACAACTTTTTATTACTTCTTGTCCTGTTAAGGATGGTTTTATATTAAGTAACCCTGCCTTGTGCTTTTCAATCCATTTATCCTTGATTGATATCCATAATTTGGTTGCAAGAATAAAGCCCATAATGTAAGTATGATTAGAAGGCTTTTTTTTATTAACTCCTAATTGCTTGTTGTTTTTCTCAGAACCGTGGTCATCCCTCTGTTAAGGTCCACTCTGTCCCTGGAGGATCCTCACTCATCTCTTGGCTACCTATTTGGAGATAAATAAGTGTGATTTGCCTTCAAGATGGCTTCATACAAACATAAAAAAATAATATATATATATATATATATATATATATATATATATGAATACATAATTTTAATTTGTATTTCACGCCATAAAAAAGTAACAATGTTGTGCTGTGACAGGTAAGCTGTATGTGGCTTGGATATATATTATATGTTTGTCACTTGAGTTCATGTTATTATTCTATATATTGAGCTTGAGTATACAGAGTGCTTGATTGTGTGTCTGCTCATGGTTGTGGACATTGCATTGACAAAAGGGATTTGCTGTTAAGGTAAACGTGACTCAATTTTTGTAGGACACTCTTCTTTATTTATATTAAGAATGATGCTATGGAATATGCATATTACATATCGGTCCATGTTATAGATTAATATTTTTTTTTAATTTTCAGACAATCAACATGAACCGTTTAACATGATCTCATATATACTTGGAGATATTAAAATTTACATTTTTTTTGTATTTTGTAACTACAAGTTAAATAGATGGAAAATCATTATTTTTTAATGGTCCAAAATATTTAGATCAAGTGATTTTCTACGTATTTAAGAAAATGACATTTTTTTTTTAAATATGTAAAATTTTGTTCTTCATGTACATTTTCATATGAAGATCAAGATGAGCAGTTTGAATCGATTGTTTTAACTTATAAATAAAGATATGAATTTTATTTGTAATATATATCACTATAGCCTCACACTTTATTTTATTTTTTTTGCCGAAAATAAAATGCGAGGCTATAATGATAAAGATATATTACTTTGGAAAGTGCACGAATTCCACTTTCAGTGTAGCCAGAAACAAAGTTTACCGGTGGCAAACTGGCAATGCAGCTTTGACAGTTCAACTCTAATCCGAAGCCTAGCTTAGCTCCCCAAAATTATTCGGAACCGCTTTTCTCAGGCCGAGATATAATGAATGACGTTATGATAGGAGGAAGTATGCCTGGAGACTGGGCCGAGTGTACTGGGCCGCGAAATATGCGGTCTAACTTGTTCTTTTCATTTTTTTTTCTGTTAAGTTCTTATTTTTACCGAGAATAATATGATTCGTCCATTTGGCACCCGAAAAACCTTCCACCATCTAAAAAATGAGTCCGCATCATCTGCATTAACTCAAAAGAGCATTTTTCGAGTAATACATCTCGGCCGTCTGATTTTAAACGGAGCCAATTTATGCATTGTCTATAAAAAAAAGAGAGCCCTTAATATTAGAGCAGATCTGATCGGTACGGATCTTAAAGCTAATAGGACGGTACATATGCATTAACTCGAAAGATTCTTTTTTGAGTTAATGCCGAGGATACCAATTCCTAAAAGATATGGACACAGACTTAGTTGTGTCCCATCAATGAAAATTTCTTTAATGAATCTCTCTTTCAAGCAGCTCAACGTGGAGCAAAATATTTTTAGTGGGGCCATTATTTATAGAAATCCAGAACCGACCCAATTTCTATAGATGGATAATTGTAGGAGGGAGTCCACTTTTTGATTGGGGTGACCTTTCCATGTTCCTCTTACCCCGTTCCACTTTCCTCTTTGACACGTGGTAATGTGGCATTCTTTTTCAATCCACGACCAGCAATTGTGGCGATGTTTTTTTGAAGGTTAACATTTGTATTGATAAAAAGTTTTAATTACAAAACCCTATGATAATGTACACCTCCCTCTTTTTACACACAATAAGAGGCTCGATCTATATAAAAATAGAAAGATAGTCAGATGTTGAGACGAGGATGACTTAGATATGTCAGATTAATTGTTAATATAAATTTTTTCCAAATCTTTTACTTTCATTTTTCTCGGTATTGAGGCCATTTCAGTCCAGACAGGTTAACACTACGTGAACACCCGATATGTGCATTTTATTTTTGGTCTATTCTCATTATGCAAGCTAGTTCTAAACCTTGAGCTACACAAATTATTGTGGGCCTGTCACTTATCAGTCTCTAAATTGAAGGGGACCCTCACCAGATCCACATCTCCATTACTCCATAGGATTTTTGTTGGAGTTAACTTCGATATGTCACTATTACTAGCACTCAGTATTTTCAGTAGAATCAGTCCATAAGTGACAAGTACACTCATCAGAATCACCGTAAGCTTCTTAGATAACTAAATTTTGTCGTGCAATATTATAAAGTTTGAGTAGAACTAAAGCACTTGCTTCTATAAATAGACCTAGTAAATCAACTGTTACGAATAAGAAAATCCAGTATTCTCTCAATTCTCTCTCTTTTCTTTGTATCGTTTCAGCGTGATTGAGAGAGAACCAATGAATGAGAAAAAACAGCATTGTTCTCTTTTTTTTTTGGGAGATGTATATATTTCAGGATGACCTGTTCATGGTGTTAGTGTTATGATATAGAAGTCAATCATAGGATGGTTGTTTTCTAAGTTTTATTAGTGTAATTGAATGATTGTTTATCATTTTGTTCATTGAGTATTTTATTACTTATAGATAATTCGCGTTGAGGACTTGAAATTATGGAACTCTATACATGAGTTAATAAATACTCTAAAGTGTTCCTAGTCTTGGTAATTAATGAGGAACATTAATTACCAGCATAAGATTAGCATTTGATTAGATGATGATCATGTTCTGCTGATCATGTGACAATGAGTTGTCAATCTAATCAAATGATACCTGATGGAGATAAGATTGGACGTGACCAAAGTAAAACATTTAAATATGGATTGTGTTTGTGTCATTAATGTTTTATTTGCGTCTGAAAAGTATAAGATGATTGTTTCTCTCACATGATAATACATATTCGTGGGTATTATCCAACGCTGTTCGTAACTGGCAGTTATACATTCTATCTCAGTTTGTGTCTCTCATGTGAAGAGATAGTAATTATCAAGAATACCAATGTCTCTCATGTATATGAGTAATGATATCACTGGGCCCCGTATGAAATAATACAAGTATGTGCCATATGATTAATGAGTTAATATAATTACTGAATTATTCAAAATTCAAGAATGAGTAGATTTGCAAGGATGACACGTTCCTACCATGGATCTATTCATGATATCATGAGACATGAAATGGACACGAGGTAATTGTTGCTTAGGGATGTGATCATGATATGGTTCTAATCATCTGTGAAATTTGGGTAACTACAATGCATATTGCTAGGTGCGCATGTGTTATGGAATCGAAAGGAGTTTCAGATCTATGCCATGTGACATAGATCACACAGGGTCACACCAATAAAAAATTAATTAGAAATGCTCCTTAATTTATTTGACATGTATGACATGACATATAAATTGGTTTTTCCACCAAAACATGAGAAATATAATTATTTGAAATAATTATAAATACTACAATTAATTAGATTAATTGTATTAATTCAAATAAGAAAAAATAGAACTTGACCCAATAAACAAAGCCAATGGCTGTTGTTAATTATGGCCCATGTTTATTTTCTGAATTGTTTCCTTAATTAAAAGTTTACTCAAAATAGTTTACCACGTTTTCTGAAAACTGTTGCGCAGTGTTTCTTATTTTGACCATATCTCTCTCATAAGAATTATGTTTTTAGCATTCTATATATTTCAGGAAAGGTAAAAGAAATATCTAAAACTTTGCCTCTCTGAGGAAAGCCAAATTAGAAACAGATCATGGTCAAAAATATGGTAGAACATGGCTGCTAAATTTGGACTACCATGTTCTGTAAACTGATGGCATGTTTTATTGTTGGACTATAGCGCCCTCATACAAAGTCCGTTTTGGGCGTACTATATATGGATGGAAGATAAAAGAAAGATCTATAACTTTAATTTTTGGAGCAGAATCTAATACGAATTAGATCGTGGTAAAAAATATGGTAAAACGTGAGGTTAATTTTGAAAACAGAATTCACATTCCTTGTTTGCTATATATATTCCCTCTCATTCATTTTGAGATATTCATTTTTGAGAGTTGAAGTTCTGCCAAAAACTCTTTCTCTTGTTTCATCTCTCATGTGTTGAGAACCCACAAATCCTAAAAGTTCAAGATCTAGTTCTCTTGAAGGATATGGATTAAGGAGCAACCAAGTTAATACTCTAGCAAGAGGAATATTTGGTTTCTAATTAATTTCTTGGTGGATACTGTGGAGGACTTCTACTTTGGAGTCTCATCTTGGTGCAAGGCATTCTAGGTCATGCACACATCAACTATCAAGGCGCTGCAAGACATTAACCACCATTAACATCAACAAGGAGGTGGAGGCTACAACCCTACATCTCAAGGACCTTCCTTTCTTGTTTGGAGACAAGAACTAAAGATATGATGTTTAATGATTTGAAAATTGATTTTAGTTTGATTTCAGTCGCACATGATGATCTCTTTTGGTACATTTCTTGTCAAAAATTTTGAAATTTCGCTGTCTTAAGTACCATAATGTTAGTGTAATAATCTAGAAGTCAATCATATGATAATTTTATTCTATATGTATTTTGTTCATGTAATGAATGATAATAAAATATTACTTTGTTCTTTGAGATTTATCGAATTATGGATCATTTCGGCATTCAGATTCGAAATGTGTAGAACTTCAATATAGATGATAAATACTCTTAATAGTCACTGACCGAGGTAATTAGCAAAGAACACTAATTGACCAATTCAAAGTTAGTATGTGGATTAAATGATAGTTAAGTTTTACAAACCATAGACAAAGAGTTGTCATTTTAATCACATAGATACATGTTAGAGAACATGGTATTTGACAGACCCTCAATGAAACATTGTACGGAATTGTGTTAGTGTCATTAATGTTTCATTTAGTGTTAAGTTCTAAAGTATGAGGTGGTTCGTCGTTTCCTACATAAGAAATGTATATTCGTGAGTGTTGTTTAACGCTATCCGAAAAGTAGTTATAACGATGACACTTCAGTATACATGACTTTTGCAGAGGAGAGATGTTCACCAAGACACTATTGTCCCTCGTATTTAATACGAGTAATAGTATTACTAGGCCTCTTGATAAAGTAGGGTTATCAGCGCACGGTATGATTAAAGAGTTAATCATATTTGATAATCTACTTAAGATCGAGAAAATATTAAGTTTGCAAGGATGACACGTACCTACCTTGAAACTGATCTGATACTATGAGACATAAGAATTAACACAAGTAAATTGTTTACTGGATCGTGATATGGTATTGTACAACATCATCTGTGTCAATTGGATTGTCATAATGCATTCTGCCAGGTGCTGCTTATGATTTATAGAATTAAAAAGAAGTTTTAATTCTATTGCCAACATAACACAGATCCTATCGGGTCACACCAATAGGAAAGTAATCAGAGAATTAATTTATTTGATTAATTATAAATGTTATAATTAATAAATAAATGTCATAAAGATGACAAGCTTAAACATATTAAATTTATAAGCGTGTACAACACGTTGTATAAATTTATCGCAACAATAGTCACAAGAAAATATAATTATTCAGAATAATTATATTCAAGGGCATTTTGGTAATCATGCCAATGGCAAAATTCAATTTGAGTTTGTCAATGGCAATTTGGTAAATACCACATTGCTTAGAGGGCATTTTGGTCATTTACCAAGCACCTCAAAAACCCTATAAATAGAGGGGTAGGGGTAGAGAAATTCATAAGTTCAAAAGTCTGAGTTCGATTCGAATCGGTTCGGTTATCGTTCTCTTTCTCGTTTTCTCTCTCAAATAGTGTTTGTGAAAGAAAAGAAAGAATACGTAATCAGATTACGTATATCTTGCGAGTTGTGAATAGTGTTCTCGTGAATAGTGTTTACGGTGAATAGTGTTCCCGCGAAGTTTCGTGAATCTATTTTTGCAAAAGTTGCGAAAACAGTTTTTACGATTTTGTGATGTTTTAACGTAAAAGTCGGTACAGTATTCTGGCAAAAGAAATACCGACTCTCTGATTGTTCCTGGTGGACATCTGATAGAGGCATCAGATTTCTGGTGCTAAGCAACTGAGCCATATAGCATTCCAATTCGAATTTGGAAAAATGTATAAATGTTATTTATATTTATTTAAATGTTAAATAAATATAAAAACATTTATACATTTTTCCAAATTCGAATTGGAATGCTATATGGCTCAGTTGCTTAGCACCAGAAATCTGATGCCTCTATCAGATGTCCACCAGGAACAATCAGAGAGTCGGTATTTCTTTTGCCAGAAATACTGTACCGACTTTTTACGTTAAAACATCACAAAATCGTAAAAACTGTTTTTCGCAACTTTTGCAAAAACAGATTCACGAAACTTCGCGGGAACACTATTCACCGTAAACACCATTCACGAGGAACACTATTCACAACTCGCAAGATATACATGAATTACGTATTCTTTCTTTTCTTTCGTAAACACTATTTGAGAGAGAAAACGAGAAGAGAATGATAACTGAACCGATTCGAATCGAACTCAGACTTTTGAACTTATGAATTTCTCTACCCCTACCCCTCTATTTATAAGGTTTTTGAGGTGCTTGGGAAATGACCAAATGCCCTCTAAGCAATGTGGTATTTACCAAATTGCCATTGACAAACTCAAATTGAATTTTGCCATTGGCATGATTACCAAATGCCCTTGAATATAATTATTCTGAATAATTATATTTTCTTGTGACTATTGTTGCGATAAATTTATACAACGTGTTGTACACGCTTAAAATTTAATGTGTTTAAGCTTGTCATCTTTATGACATTTATTTATTAATTATAACATTTATAATTAATCAAATAAATTAATTCTCTGATTACTTCCTATTGGTGTGACCCGATAGGATCTGTGTTATGTTGGCAATAGAATTAAACTTCTTTTTAATTCTATAATCATAAGCGGCACCTGCAGAATGCATTATGACAATCCAATTGACACAGATGATGTGTACAATACCATATCACGATCCAGTAAATAATTTACTGGTGTAATTCTTATGTCTCATAGTATCAGATCAGTTTCAAGGTAGGTACGTGTCATCCTTGCAAACTTAATATTTTCTCGATCTTAAGTAGATTATCAAATATGATTAACTCTTTAATCATACCGTGCGCTGATAACCCTACTTTATCAAGAGGCCTAGTAATACTATTACTCGTATTAAATACGAGGGACAATAGTGTCTTGGTGAACATCTCTCCTCTGCAAAAGTCATGTATACTGAAGTGTCATCGTTATAACTACTTTTTACGGATAGCGTTAAACAACACTCACGAATATACATTTCTTATGTAGGAAACGACGAACCACCTCATACTTTAGAACTTAACACTAAATGAAAACATTAATGACACGAACACAATTCCGTACAATGTTTCATTGAGGGTCTGTCAAATACCATGTTCTCTAACATGTATCTATGTGATTAAAATGACAACTCTTTGTCTATGGTCTGTAAAACTTAACTATCATTTAATCCACATACTAACTTTGAATTGGTTAATTAGTGTTCTTTGCTAATTACCTCGGTCAGTGACTATTAAGAGTATTTATCATCTATATTATGAAGTTCTACACATTTCGAATCTGAATGCCGAAATGATCCATAATTCGATAAATCTCAAAGAACAAAATAATATTTTATTAATCATTCATTACATGAACAAAATACATATAGAATAAAATTATCATATGATTGACTTCTAGATTATTACACTAACATTATGGTACTTAAGACAGCGAAATTTCAAAATTTTTGACAAGAAATGTACCAAAAGAGATCATCATGTGCGACTGAAATCAAACTAAAATCAATTTTCAAATCATTAAACATCATATCTTTAGTTCTTGTCTCCAAACAAGAAAGGAAGGTCCTTGAGATGTAGGGTTGTAGCCTCCACCTCCTTGTTGATGTTAATGGTGGTTAATGTCTTGCAGCGCCTTGATAGTTGATGTGTGCATGACCTAGAATGCCTTGCACCAAGATGAGACTCCAAAGTAGAAGTCCTCCACAGTATCCACCAAGAAATTAATTAGAAACCAAATATTCCTCTTGCTATAGAGTATTAACTTGGTTGCTCCTTAATCCATATCCTTCAAGAGAACTAGATCTTGAACTTTTAGGATTTGTGGGTTCTCAACACATGAGAGATGAAACAAGAGAAAGAGTTTTTGGCAGAACTTCAACTCTCAAAAATGAATATATCTCAAAATGAATGAGAGGGAGAATATATATAGCAAACAAGGAATGTGAATTCTGTTTTCAAAATTAACCTCACGTTTTACCATATTTTTTACCACGATCTAATTCGTATTAGATTCTGCTCCAAAAATTAAAGTTATAGATATTTCTTTTATCTTTCCATCCATATATAGTACGCCCAAAACGGACTTTGTATGAGGGCGCTATGGTCCAACAATAAAACATGCGCATCAGTTTACAGAACATGGTAGTCCAAATTAAGCACCATGTTCTACCACATTTTTGACCATGATCTGTTTCTAATTTGGCTTTTCTCCAGAGAGGCAAAGTTTTAGATATTTCTTTTACCTTTCCTGAAATATATAGAATGCTAAAAACATAATTCTTATGAGAGAGATATGATCAAAATAAGAAATACTGCGCAACAGTTTTCAGAAAACGTGGTAAACTATTTTGAGTAAACTTTTCATTAAGGAAACAATTCAGAAAATAAACATAGGCCATAATTAACAACAGCCATTGGTTTTGTTTATTGGGTCAAGTTCTATTTTTTCTTATTTGAATTAATACAATTAATCTAATTAATTGTAGTATCATATATAATTATTTCAAATAATTATATTTCTCATGTTTTGGTGGAGAAACCAATTTATTTGTCATGTCATACATGTCAAATAAATTAATGAGCATTTCTAATTAATTTTTTATTGGTGTGACCTTGTGAGATCTATGTCACATGGCAATGGAATCTGAAACTCTTTTCGATTCCATAAACTACATGCGGCACCTAGCAATATGCATTGTAGTTATCCAAATTTCACAGATGATAAGTACCATACCATATCACGATCCCTAAGCAACAATTACCTCGTGTCAATTTCATGTCTCATGATATCATGAATAGATCCATGGTAGGAACGTGTCATCCTTGCAAATCTACCTATTTCTTAATTTTGAAATAATTCAGTAATTTTGATTAACTCATTAATCATATGTGCACATACTTGTATTATTTCATCAATGGGCCCAGTGATATCATTACTCATATACATGAGAGACATTGGTATTCTTGATAATTACTATCTCTTCACATGAGAGACACAAACTGAGATAGAATATGTATAACTGCCAGTTACGAACAGCGTTGGATAATACCCACGAATATGTATTATCATGTGAGAGAAACAATCATCTCATACTTTAGAATTTCAGACGCAAATAAAACATTAATGACACAAACACAATCCATATTTAAATGTTTTACTTTGGTCACGTCCAATTTCCTGATCTCCATCAGGTATCCATTTGATTAGATTGACAACTCATTGTCACATGATCAGCAGAACATGATCATCATCTAATTCAAATGCTAATCTTATGCTGGTAATTAATGTTCCTCATTAATTACCAAGACTAGGAACACTTTAGAGTATTTATTAACTCATGTATAGAGTTCCACAATTTCAAGTCCTCAACGCGAATGATCTATAAGTAATAAAATACTCAAGAAATAAAATGATAAACAAATCATTCAATTACATAAATAAAACTTAGAAAACAACCATCCTATGATTAACTTCTATATCATAACACTAACACCATGAACAGGTCATCCTGAAATATATACATCCTCCCAAAAAACAAAGGGAACAATGCTGTTTTTTCTCATTTATTTGGTTCTCTCTTCAATCACGCTGAAACGATACAAAGAAAGAGAGAGAGAATTGAGAGAATACTGGATTTTCATTATTCGTAACAGATTGATTACTAGGTCTATTTATAGAAGCAAGTGCTTTAGTTCTACTCAAACTTTATAATATTTGCACAACAAAATTTAGTTATCTAAGAAGCTTACAGTGATTCTGATGAGTTACTGTCACTTATGGACTGATTCTACTGACAAATACTGAGTTGAGTAATAGTGACATATCGAAGTTAACTCCAACAAAAATCCTATGGAGTAATGGAGATGTGGATCTGGTTGAGGTTCCCCTTCAAATTTAGAGACTGACAAGTGATAAGCCCATAATAATTTGTGTAGCTCAAGGTTTAGAACCTAGCTTGCATAAGAGAATAGACCAAAATAAAATGCACATATCGGGGTTTCACGTAGTGGTAACCTGTCTGGAACTGAAATGGCCTCAATACCGAGGAAAAATGAAAGTAAAAGATTTGGAAAAAATTTATATTAACAATTAATCTGACATATCTAAGTCATCTCGTCTCAACATCTGACATATCTTTCTAATTTTTATATAGATCGAGCCTCTTATTGTGTGTAAAAAGAGGGAGGTGTACATTATCATAGGGTTTTGTAATTAAAACTTTTTTATCAATACAAATGTTAACGGTAAAACCGTTAACCTTCAAAAAAACATCGCCACATTGCTGGTCGTGGATTGAAAAAGAATGCCACATTACCACGTGTCAAAGAGAAAAGTGGAACGGGGTAAGAGGAACATGGAAAGGTCACCCCCAATCAAAAAGTGGACTCCCTCCTACAATTATCCATCTATAGAAATTGGGTCGGTTCTGGATTTTTATAAATAATGGCCCCACTAAAAGGATTTTGCTCCACGTTGAGCTGCTTGAAAGAGAGATTCATTAAAGAAATTTTCATTGATGGGACACAACTAAGTCTGTGTCCATATCTTTTAGGAATTGGTATCCTCAGCATTAACTCAAAAAAGAATCTTTCGAGTTAATGCATATGTACCGTTCTATTAGCTTTAAGATCCGTACCGACCAGATCTGCCCTAATATTAAAGGGCTCTCTGTTTTTTTATAGACATGCCGAATTGGCTCCGTTTAAAATCAGACGGCCGAGATGTATTACTCAAAAAATGCTCTTTTGAGTTAATGCAGATGATGCGGACTCATTTTTTAGATGGTGGAAGGTTTTTCGGGTGCCAAATGGACGAATCTATTATTCTCGGTAAAAATAAGAACTTAACAGAAAAAAAAATGAAAAGAACAAGTTAGACCGCATATTTCACGGCCCAGTACACTCGGCCCAGTCTCCAGGCATACTTCCTCCTACCATAGGTCATTCATTATATCTCGGCCTGAGAAAAGCGGTTCCGAATAATTTTGGGGAGCTAAGCTAGGCTTCGGATTAGAGTTGAACTGTCAAAGCTGCATTGCCAGTTTGCCACCGGTAAACTATGTTTCTGGCTACACTGAAAGTGGAATTCGTGCACTTTCCAAAGTAATATATCTTTATCATTATAGCCTCGCATTTTATTTTCGGCAAAAAAAATAAAATAAAGTGTGAGGCTATAGTGATATATATTACAAATAAAATTCATATCTTTATTTATAAGTTAAAACAATCGATTCGAACCGCTCATCTTGATCTTCATATGAAAATATACATGAAGAACAAAATTTTACATATTTAAAAAAAAATGTCATTTTCTTAAATACGTAGAAAATCACTTGATCTAAATATTTTGGACCATTAAAAAATAATGATTTTCCATCTATTTAACTTGTAGTTACAAAATACAAAAAAATGTAAATTTTAATATCTCCAAGTATATATAATTCATATGGAGATCATGTTAAACGGTTCATGTTGATTGTCTGAACTTTAAAAAAAATATTAATCTATAACATGGACCGATAAGTAATATGCATATTCCATAGCATCATTCTTAATATAAATAAAGAAGAGTGTCCTACAAAAATTGAGTCACGTTTACCTTAACAGCAAATCCCTTTTGTCAATGCAATGTCCACAACCATGAGCAGACACACAATCAAGCACTCTGTATACTCAAGCTCAATATATAGAATAATAACATGAACTCAAGTGACAAACATATAATATATATCCAAGCCACATACAGCTTACCTGTCACAGCACAACATTGTTACTTTTTTATGGCGTGAAATACAAATTAAAATTATGTATTCATATATATATATATATATTTTTTATGTTTGTATGAAGCCATCTTGAAGGCAAATCACACTTATTTATCTCCAAATAGGTAGCCAAGAGATGAGTGAGGATCCTCCAGGGACAGAGTGGACCTTAACAGAGGGATGACCACGGTTCTGAGAAAAACAACAAGCAATTAGGAGTTAATAAAAAAAAGCCTTCTAATCATACTTACATTATGGGCTTTATTCTTGCAACCAAATTATGGATATCAATCAAGGATAAATGGATTGAAAAGCACAAGGCAGGGTTACTTAATATAAAACCATCCTTAACAGGACAAGAAGTAATAAAAAGTTGTGGCTTTATTGTAAAAACTGGCGCTGTTAACATAAATAAGCTTCATTAGAGATGATACTTATAAAAAGGTTCAGAATCAAGTTTAACATAAATTTAGCTTCACTGTTTGTTTGCAGTCGAGGCATGCTGACCTAAGCAAGAACTTGATTACAAGGAAACATTTTATATTTGGCCGTTATACTTAAAAACCATGGCATGAAATATGATGTCTACTGAATACAGGTGCTAATGGGATCCAAAAAGTACCTTAGCACAATTAGTTGTGCAAAACTCTTACTGTTTATGGGAAATGCTGCTAATATACTTGTATAGGCTTGGCTCTTTACAGGCACCTTTGACACGGACCAGCCAAACTAGGATTTGTTGCCACAAAAAAGTCACCAAAGTTAAAAATAAATGAGCAAAATAGAATCAAAGCAAGTTTGGTAATCAAAATGTTACTGCATTGTGCTGTTCCAGCGCTACCTGGTGCATATATTATTGCTGCCACCATCGCAGTACAATGTTGTGTGGCATGGACCAAAGTAAACTTTTTTTCTAACAACGTTGCTGACAACCAAACTCAATACCCTATTGTTCTCTAACGGTTTTTCCTCGCTCCATACCCAGTTAATTTGATTGGAATCATTTTCATTTCTGATTATTTTCTCTTTAGCATTGTAAATTCCACACCCAAAAGAGTACATACTATTTTGACAATAATTATAATATACAAGAGTGTTGGAAAACCATAGTTGAAAGCCTGCAACTGAAACAAGCCTATATTCATTTTCGTTAAGCATGGTTGAAAACACAACTAGAAGTAACAATAAAGCCTTTTCAAATTTAAATGCACCTAATATCCTTACACAATGCCAAAATTTGAGAGGCAAATTCACTGTTTGATATAGCTCTCATATGCCAATTGCGCTGCCAAGAGATCAACCGCTGCAGTCCCAACAGACTTAAATACAGTCACTTCCTTGTGTCCCTTTCTCCCTTTCTTCTTCCCTCCAGCCATTCAGTCAATGTACCTGCAACATCTTCCTTTCTCAAAATCCCTCTGCTGAATGCCCCGACCAACTCCCCGGCCTCATCCATTGCCACTTCAAAATCGACAAACAGTCTACCTCTCAACAACTCTTCATCATCACACTCTTTCATTGTCGGTGTGAATGCTCCTACCAAATCCAGGTGTGCACCCGGCTTAAGTACCTCCCTTTCAAAATTGGGCTGGACGAACTCGTCGCACAACTCACTATATCTGCCAACCCAATGGCTTCATCTAATTTCTCAGCATAGTGAAAGGTAACAGCAGAATAGTCGGGTTCTTTGTTACGGAGTTCATGAATGAGGTCTAGTGCATTGGAGGGTGCTTGGTTCCAGATGAAGATGTGGTTGATGGAAGGACGGGCAATGCGATGAGTGGAGATAATTAAGGTAGGGATGGGAGGGAAAGGAGGGAAAGGAGGGAGGAGGCGAGGGCAGAGATAGCTGAAGTGTGGAGAAAAGTAAGAGAGGTGCCATCGAGAGAGGCCAGGGGAGAGCTAGTGAGGGAGTGGAAAAGGAAAACTGTGGCATGGATGCCAGGAAGGGGATGGAGGAGGGAGGAATTGGAGGGGAACACCAGTAACGGCCTTGACAGAGAAGTAGGGGAGCCAGGGATGGGTGGGTTTACCCACAAGGCATGAGGAGAAAAGCGTTGGAAGGGGACGGAAGCGTGTAGGAGAGGCGAGGAGAGGAGAGGAGAGGAGGGGAGTGGATGGAGGCGGAGAAGACGGGGAGGTGAGGGGAGAGAAGGGTGGGAGTGTGGCTGTGTGGGACGAGTCGAGAGAGGTACAAAAAAATAGAATTCGCATCCTCTGAGTGAGATATCTCAAACTTTTGAGTATTTTTTAGAAAATCTTTAATCAACCGTTCAAATACGTTCTGCGCGAATCTCAGAGAACAAAAATTACTGTCCCTCCCTGCGCTATCCCCGAAATTCGGTCACGCAAAAGATGAGATATCTCACCCCTTTTAATTACAAGACAAACAAAGCTTGTCTATTAAATTACAGACTGACTTGACTAGGGTTTGGTTTGGTTTGGTTGGTACTTGCCGTAAGGTAAGCTTGTCTTTCAGTTGATCAGCGGCGCCATATAAACGGCGAGGAGAGGGAGGTTTGATTCGATAGCAGATCAACAACAATGGCCTCGCCGGAAGTTCCCACGCGTTACAACGGCGTCGCTAGAGAATCCGCCGCCTTCCGCCTCATGAAACAAATGGTATTCTCCTTATTATCCCACTCATTATTATAATTTCTCCATGTATTTTATCCATGACTCAAGACAAACAAATTACACTTTATACATATGGTTGGCCCTCTCTCTTATCTTGATTCTTGAAAGTCCATGTATCCCTTATCTTGAACGTCCTTCTCTCTCCCATGCATCATATTACACTTGAAGCCATAAGTATCTTTCCCAAATCATGAATGCCTTTCTAATTCCATAAGTTTCTGTTCAGTTTACCAGATCTTGAAACTTCTTTCAAATAGGATGAAGGAGATGACTAACTTTTATGTGGTAGAATAGCAAGGATGTCATTGCTCCTAATAAATGTTTTAGTCATCAATGTAATCAATATCAGATTAAATTCCAGAATTTTGTGCACTCCATGTCAGATAAAAGTTTAGGGTGCTTATTGAACCAGAAAAGTCGAAATAACTACATTTGTTGAGAGGCCACATCAGACTCTCCTCTTCTAAGAAAGTTGTGATGTTTCTTGCTTTAGCTTTGTTGTACTCTGGTCCCTCTGCTTGCATTTTTTTCTTTTTTGGCTCTTTTTTTTACAAAATCTGTAGGATATTATGTTTGAACTGAGAAATTATAAAGCAATTCAGGTGGTTACATCAGCTGTTAACTTTTATTTTCTTTCATTGTATCATTCCTGCAGGGATGGGAAGAAGGTGAAGGCCTTGGAAAGGAGAAACAAGGCATAAAGGGACATGTTAGAGTGAAAAACAAGCAGGACACTTTAGGTAAGCACACTTTTTTAGCATTTTTGCTGTTATGCGTACACTATTTTGGAGTCAAACTGTAAATATTGTTAGTTCCTTTTGTGTTCAACAGGTATTGGTCTAGACAAGCCTAATAATAATTGGATCTTGGATACAACTCAATTTGATAACATTCTTAAAAAATTGAAAGTGGTGAGTGCTATTTATTGATAATGCTACTTCAAAGTTCAATTAGTTATGGAACTCTCAGATCATGCTGACTTGTTTTCTCTTTTCTATTGACAGCAAGGAGCTGAATCAGTTGAAAAGGGTACTTTTCTAAAATTATTATTTCTTTAATTATATGTCTGTACTGTACCAATGTTTTAAGCTCTCTCTGTCTCTCTAAATCTTTGTATAGAAGCTGCTGATGCAACAGAAACCCCTACTAAGGCTGAGAAGAAGGATAAGCCCAAAGAAGTTCGTACTAGCAAAGCTCCTCGGCCACAGGGAAGGTTCTTATCTCTATCTTGATTCTTGACTTGTACCTAACTTTTCTGTTCTTTTGGAGTTCTCCATTGAACTTATGTTTTGTTCTCTAAAATTAGGTACAAGAAAAGAGAGTGGGCAAAAAGAGTGAGCGGGTACACAGAGAAGGATCTTCAAGGAATCCTGGGTTCTGTATGATCCTTCCTTCCGTTGTTTAACTTTCTTTTTATTTTGAAGCTAATGGAGTATCTTCCTGTTGGTGTTGTTGTTGCTATTATGTGTCATAAGGAACTTATGATTATAACTACACTTACAGGGAAACAAAGTAGAAGATGATGGACAGAAGAATCTTGATTTGAACTCTGGTCCATCAGATTTGGAAATTATTGATCTTAACGATGACGAGGAGGCAGGTAAGCAATTGCAATCTTTTTATTGCTCTGGGTGTTATTTTCTTCTTCCTTTTTTTTTTTTTTGTTTTGGTACACTTTCATAATGTCTAATACTGTCCTTTTGTATTATAGTGGTGTTAGTCTCGGATTTTGGAAAGAAAATGTGGTTCCAAACTTCCAATGAATAGGCTGGGCAATTAAGTCCTTTTTTATTAAGTGTTTCTACTGTGTAGTGTTCATCTGGGTTTACGGTCGTAAGTAAATCAGGCTTAATTCAAGGTTTAAATGATAGGATTTAGTCGAGGCCAAAATGGCAGTCTCAAATACAGAGATAATGGCAATTTTCAACATACTAAGATACCAGGAGTTATACTATTTTATTTCTGCATAGCACATATTTGGGGAATAACAGATTTGTGAATGTTTACTCTTACAAAGATAAGAATGTGCAAATGTTGGTCATGTGATATCTTGTGGTTTGATCCATGCAATTGTGTATGTTGAAGCATAACTCTGGAATATATCTGTTCAAGATTTGTATATTAAAAGTTTAAGATACATCAGCTGGAGCTCAGATGCGTATCAGGGTATTATAGTCCAATAATATATGGCTGATTATGAATCCATGGTTCTTCAATTATAGTTCTGTTGCCTATTGGTCTATTTATAATAATCTTGTTTGCCAAGTTAAAAACTTAAACGGACAAAATAGTTAATAAAAGATTTTCATTTTATATTGTTCAAATGGGCAGTTGTACCGGAAATAAAGTCTGACTGGTGGGGGCACAAGCAAGGGTTCATTTTTGGAGGGCTTCTTGGAGCACGATCTAATAAATTATTGCAAAGCTAAAAGTTCAGATGACAACTCTGCATATGTCCGCAAGACTTTTGCTGAAGAAGATCAAGAAAATCTCTATAATCTGGTCCAGGTACCTTTTACTGGCTTAGATTATTCTGACTCTTTGGGGATGAGCATTTTTTTTATGAACACTACATTCACTGCAGTGATGCAAATCACTGAGATAATTTATTGTTCTTATTGCACTTTGTGTTGCTGACAACTTAAGTTCATTGAACAATGCTTGTATTTTTGTTGTTACGATTGATACTTGGTAACTTGTTTGAGCATATTCATATGCGCAAGTTTTACAATTAATACTTTGTAAATTGTTTGAGCATATATCTTCAAAATTATGTATTTCTTCAGGAGTCTCTTCCTATGCATTCTACTCTAATTAACTGATGGTAACTTGGTGAGTTTGATTCAATTTATTGATCAAATCTTGCACAGTTCATTCAGCTGTTATTGGTATATTGTAAGATCAACATATTTGCCATTTACAGGATAAAGCAACAGCAGGAAGACAGGGACTAGGCATCAAGGACCAGCCCAAGAAAATTGCTGGAACCCGCTTCAAGGGCCAAAAAAAAACTTTTGGTTGTGAAAGTGATGAGGAAGACTCAAGTGAGTTGACTGATCTAAAACCAAGTGAGGACACAAATGAGGATTCTGGTCAAACTGTCTCTAATAAATCTAAGATAAAGATTAAGAATCTGTGCAAAACAATTCTTCATCAGGTAGCTGGCTATATTTGGTTGCGTGTTTTTTTTTTCTCTTCAAGATTCTAGTAGCTGACATGGGTTATTTAATTCAGGCACCTTCACAATCTCTTAAGCTAAAGGAGCTTAAGGCGCTTATTGATGAGCATTCTGAAATGGTGTTTTGCCAAGTTCTCTTCTAAGCGCGAAGCTTTGACTTTCCTAAAGAAGAAGGTATGCTTTGTTCTGATATCAGAAGGTTGTGTTTCTCTGTGTTATTAAAATTTACTATATTAGACAAATCCAAGCATAATTTATCACCAGTGCATTACAGTATTGTATCAGTATTGAATTTGTACAGTATTGTAATCCTGTGGTGTGCAGCTTGGCTTAGGGGTAAATTTTTCCTTGGTCACTAAACTAGTCTCCCTTGGTAAGATAATGGCCGATCACCTTCGATTTATCACTGAGATAAGTCACTGAACTTTGAATTTGGTCTAATCAAGTCACTATGTTATTTTTTAAATCAAAAACTGAGTGCTAGTGTCACTTCATGTCAGCAAAAGGTTCTCCAAATCAACAAGATAGTTTTCAAGTTATTAGCATCAGCAAAATATGTCAACATCATCAGACTTATTGGGACAAATTGAAAGTTCAGTGGCTTGTGGGGGACAAATCAAATTGTAGTGACCAATTTATTACGAAGGGTAAAGTTGGGTAATCTCTGGGGAAATTTGCCTTGGCTAAGAGATGTCCATGCCAATGTTCCGGAGCATTAGTTCTGATTAATTTGGTTGGACTTGAGATTTCAGGGAGGGAATCCCAAATAAGGGTGTTAGTAAGATGATGAAAATGAAAAAAAGCTGATGCGTTGTTATTTGATCAATTGCAGCTAGATGGAAACAAAAGGTTCAGAGTGGAGGGTAAGAAAGTATGCCTGATCTAATTTAGGGTAACAAAAGGTTTGCAGAGGTGAAAATTTTGCAAGGTGCTATTAATACGTAAATTAAAATTGTGGCATGAAATTTTGAAAAAAAAAATAATATTCATTAGAATGACAATTGTATTGTTGTAATGTTATCTCGTATAGTTTTGTAATTTTTTTTGAAGAAAACCTCTCTGGATTGTTGTTTTCAGCTCGTCTATGTACTCAGCAACGATACATTACAATTTAAATTACTATTTGAGATGTGATTACTTTACCTCTGATAAAGGAAGTTTATCAGCATGTGAATTAGCCTATATTGATTCATTGAATATCTATTGAATAATATAAAGTTATCGATAGATAAGGAAGAGGGGACTATGTATTATGTTGGGGTTTGACAAACCGGAAAAATTGATAGTGGAAGGCCAAAATGGAAAATTTTTAATAGGAAGGGGTTTGAACCAGTCCTTCCAAATTGATTAACATATGCATTTTTGTTTAATTAAATTCATCATAAAACGGTCCGATTCAATGGTAATGGTAATGACAATGGTGGCAATAAACGGAGCGTCTAAACATTTCCTTAAATTAAAAAGCTTTACAAAAGTAAGATTGTTTAAACCTAAAAAATGATAAAATTAACATATGTGGATAATCACGACGCAATGCCATGATGGCGGAATTCATATCACCGACGGTACCGTAATAGGGAATCTTTTACAATTACTTACCGTTCTTTTTAACTTGGCACGTATCTCAAAGCCCAATAATACTGCCTCCTCAGTCAGCCCGAATCCCAAACTGGCTGAGAGTTAATCTCAACCGTAAATAGCTAATTGTAAAAGAGAATCTTTTACGGTACCGTCGAGGATATGGACTCATGATGGCGGATTTTTTTTAAAAACAGTAATTAAAATAATTAATTTTAAATAAACAGCATGATTACTCTGTTTTTTACAAAAATCATAAGAACCGAATTGCCAATTCGGTCCGATGGAATTTTTTTTCTTCGGACCGAATTGGCAATTCGGTCGACCTCAATTTCACAATATATCCCATTAAACCGTGCTGCCTTCCATGTAATTCCATCTGGACCAAGTTGGCAATTCGGTCCAGAGGATTTTTTGGCTGGACCGAATTGCCATCTCGGTCTAAGGCCATTTTAACTCCAGACCGAAATACATTTCGGTCCAGAGCAAAATTCTGTCAATGATCACTTTTTTATTCTTCTCCTCTCTGGATCATTTTTTCCCGAGACAAAGAGCTGCTTCTTCCCGAGACCTTCGTGCTTCTCCATTGTGCACAGTTCAAGTTTTCCAAATTACAGATCGGCCCCTCCATTGTGCCTCTAGCGTTCGTCTGAAGATTGCAGTAAGTTTTTTTTTTTCAATTATGATCATATTTTAGGTTGTAAAATTAAAAATTATCGAAGGTTGATTGTGAAAATTTTTGTTCAAGAAATGTCTCAAGTATTAATAAATGTGTACCACAAAACTCAAAATTACAGACGCACCGACCTGCACATTTCCTGTTACTAACTCAACTAGTCTTGGTGAGCTAAGAAAACAGATATATATTGGCATTTGTTTGCTCCCTAACCGGTTCGATCTGACAATCAGCGCACGTTTGAACACGGCACCACCTGACTCAGCAGAAAAATACCAGTTGTTCAACATTGACCACGAAATGATCTGGCATATGGTGCTTGAGAATGCCCACTCCGTACTGAATTTCAAACTTCTTGAATTAGTGGTTGAGTCAGTACCAGTTGTTAGTCAGACCAATTATGACCCATACCCGAGTAGTGTACCTGGAACTAGCAGAGACATACCGGTGAATGATTCACCCATACATTGTGATGAAACCACCGAAATACCCCCAGTTGATTTGCATAATTATTTTGACCAGCTGAATAATGATACTGGCTCAGAGACAAGCTCTGACCTTGGTGACCCGGTTGTCGGGAAAGATGATATGGCCGAAATTGAGGATCAGATTAGGATGGAAGAAGTAAGGAAGGAGTGGCAATCGTCTATTCATTTTATTAATCGGGGATTGCAGCATCTTTGTTCGGCATTTCATGACGATGTGCCGATGCCGTACAAGGATGAAGCATTTTTTGGTTATCCACCCAGAACCGACGGTCCATTTTCGGTGAGATAGATATTTGAATCCAAAGCTGATCTTAAATCGAAGTTGAGTGGATTTGCCATGGATAATAACTTAGAATTACAACAAACCCAGAGCAATCGTAAGGTCTATGTGGTTGTATGTAGAGCGGAGGGGTGTCCTTGGAGGTTATACGCAAGAACCACTGAGATGGGCAATTGGACAATTGCAACAAACCCATACGCGCATAATTGTTACAGTACTGCTTATACAGTAGACAGTCGTCAGATGACTGCCAGAATGATTGCAGATATAATCAAATCGGGTCTTATGGAGGACCTGGAGATGTCAATAAAAGCATGTCGAATTGCAGTTAGACAGGAGTACAAAATGGTTCAGCCTTCATACAACAAGATTTGGAGAGGGAGGGAGCTGGCTATTGCCGATTTATTTGGTTCTTGGGAAAAAGCTTACGAACTGCTACCTTCTATGCTCGGTACAATCCAGATGTCTAACCCAGGTACAAAATACAGAATTGAGCACGAACCATCTACAAAGTTGGGCACCCATATTTTCACCCGTGTGGCATGGGCTTTCGGTCCATGCATTCAATCCTGGCCATATCTCCGCCCAGTTATAAGTGTAGATGCTGGACACCTATCCGGCAGGTACAAAAGAAAACTATTCATGGCATGCGCTTATGATGCAGAACAACAATTACTGCCAATAGCATTCGGAATTGCGGAAGAGGAGACTTCATCTAATTGGGGCTGGTTTATGCAATTTGTACGCGAAGATGTTGTCGGCCCCGGCCGGGTATGTGTTATATCAGACCAGCATGCTGCAATCCGTTCAGTGTTTGATCGACCTGATTTAGGGTGGTGTGAGGAAAGGGGTGAAGCAGTTCATTGATTATGTTCTCATCATATTGCGTCGAATGTATATAAGTTGTGCAAGGACAAAATAATCAATGATATTTTCACTGTGTTTTTGGGTAAGATGAAACCTTGGAGGTTTAATGAGGGTATGGAAATGATAGAAGGTAGGAGTATTACTACTCACCAGTACATCATGTGGTGTGGTAAAAGGTTGCAAAAATATTTTACCGGTAACAGGTAAGCCCCACAGACAGCTGACATCTTCCAGTGTCACTGTGCACTCTCCCACCGGAAGATGAAAAGTATTCGTCTCGGGCCTCCACCTCTCGACGAGCGTAGTGATAAATCCTTTATCAATATGACAATGTGTCACATTCGTCATCTGATACAAGCCTAAATACACCAAACCTTGTTTCATCCGAGGTTGGTAATTAACGCCCATTTGCCGAGGACCAGGACGTAGTGCATGATCAGGCTGGAACGATAATTTCATGCAAAATAATGTAAAGAACAAATACCCTTGTATTCGCCATCGAGATCCTGTGTTGTTCATTAGGCAATTGCAACAAAGGTTGTTCAGCAGCCATTTTGCATTACAATATAAATAAAATTACAACATAAGAAAACTCCAATTAGTTAACAAATCAAAAATTCCATTAGCTAATTTACTCTACATACAAAATTAAAAAAACCTACAATTAGTTAAATTATACTAAAAAAAACTAAATTACACTAAACAAACTAAATTATTCTACATTTATTTTAAAAAAAAAATTATGACCAAGATTACTCTACATGCAAACCAAATCATTCTACAATTACTAAACACTAAATACAATAAATTTATGGATCCGACTAATTGTCCCCAAGCTTCAATCCCCAGTTTTTCTCCAAAAAAACTGTCATTTGACTTGCGCGAATACTGTAAAACTCTGCAACCAATACTGTAACTTCAACGACAGATCATGTATAATAAGAAGTTTAAAAGTCCAACAATCCAAGTTAGTTGGAAGTGGTCCCCAAGTTAGTTGCAAACAGTTAGCAACTTGCAAAGCCACTGTACTTCCGGCTGTACTTGAAAAACTGACGGCTTCTAGAAGGTTTCAAAAACAAACCTAAAATTGTGCAAAATTAATTTTTTTGCATCAAAATTAATTTTTTTTTTTCGATATTAAAATTAAAATTTTATTTTTATTTTTTTTCGTATTTCTCTTTTTTCTTCAATTATTAGTATTGTATATCGATCTATATCATGTAAAATAAGGCTTACATACTGTAAAATTAGCAGATGTAAACTATAAAACTGACATATGTTAATAGCAAAATATAAAACTGACATATATTAATCATAAAATAAACTGACATACTGTAAAATAAGGCTTACATACTGTAAAAGTAGCAGATGCAAACTATAAAACTGACATATGTTAACAGCAAAACTTCAATACTGTAAAATAGTATCGAAATAACATATACAAGTTAATAAAATTTTATTAATCACAAATTAACTGTTCAAAACCATAAACTATAACCAACAACTGTAAGATGTCACCACCCATAACTGTTACCACCCATAATTGTTACCACTGATAATTGTTCACAAGCACAAAGAAAAATTCAATAAAAAAAACATGGCTAATACATCAATACAAATATGGCTTCTTCATTTCATAACCCTCTGGTGCACATTATTCGGATGAATGAAAAGTTTTATTGCTAGAACCACACGTTCTTTTGATATATCATCCTGCAAAAAAGATAAATAAATAAGCAAGGTTAAAAATTAGAGTTATGAACCATTAGCAGATGCAAACAATCAAAGCAACATACTGTAAAATTGTTATATGTATCCTGGAAAATTGTTGATGTATCATGTGAAATTTATCATGTAAAATTGCACAGTAAAATAATACTGTAACCAAAGTAAATCACAGTAAAAACGGTCTAATACATAATTTGCATATGCTAATTTAACAGTATTGAAGGCTTATTTTACATGATATAGATCCATATATAAATATTAATAATTGTTATATGTACCCTGTAAACTTGTCATATGTATCATGTAAAATTGTTATATGTATCATGTAAAATTGTTATATGTATCCTGTAAAATTGCACATATGCTGTAAACTAAAGTAAATACCGTAACTCCAGTGACTCATAGTAAAAACTGTCTAATACATAATTTGCATTTTCCAAATTTACAGTATTCAAGGCTTATTTTACATGATATAGATCCATATATAAATATTAATAATTGGTATATGTATCATGTAAATTGTTATATGTATCATGTAAAAATGTACTATGTATGCTGTAAAATTGTTATATGTATCCTGTAAAATTGCACATATCCTGTAAACTAAAGTGAATACTGTAACCCAAGTAAAAACTGTCTAATACATCCTGTCAAATGCTGTTTATGAGTACAACTGTTAAACAGATGCTGTAACTATGATTAACCAAAGTGAATACTATAAACTGTTGCACATATCCTGCAAAATTATTATATGTATCCTATAAATTACATACTGTGACAAACTTATACAACCATACTGTAAATTGTTACATGAATCTTGTGAAATCAATGTATCCATACTGTAAATTGTTACATATATCCTAGGAGATAAATCCTATAAAATATTATATAGATCATGTAAATCTATTAGATATATCCTGTAAATAGATGTTGTAAACTAAAATTTTCAAATATTGATCGAGAGAAGCGCGATTTGATCGAGACAGTGGTGATCACCAGAGAAATCGAGAAAGTATACAGATTGTCGATTTGAAGAAAAAAACCAAAATCAGCATATCGACAATTGCATGGTGTCAAAAATCAAAATAGTGGAAAATCATAATCTAAATTTGACGAAATATTAATTAAAAAATTAAAAACCCTAGATCCTTCGAAAAAATCGAATCAATGACAAATAAAATCTGAGAAAATCAATCAATCATAACTAGACCAAAGTTTGAGATGCAATATCGCGATTGTATGATTTTGAGGGCTGAAATTGAAGAAAAATCGAAGCCGTGATCTGAAATCAAAACTACTTCGATATTCAAGAAAATTGAGGTCTAAAATCAAAACCTGTAGCATGACATCACCGCTGTCTTCTTCGTCGTTCAAGTGGTCCAGTACTTCGTCGCCGTCGCTACCGTCGACAGGTAACTTTCTTTTTCTTCACCGTCGCGTGTCACCGTTGCTGCCATCGAGTGTCGCCGTCGCTGTCGTCGAGGCCGTCGCTGCCGTCGCGGTAAATTTTACAACTGTATTTTAGTCAATTAATGATAACAAACACTGAAATTTTGCAGCAAAGATATAATTAGACTATATATATTAAATATGCCTAAATGTGCCAGTTAAATTGCTGAGAGGCTGAGTTCGTACGAGTCACCGGAGAGATCTGAGAGGCTGAGTTCGTACGAGTCACCGTCGCTGCCGTCGCTGCCGTCGCTACTGTTGCGGGTTACCTTCGCAAATTGAGGTAACTGGAAATGCGATCACATGAAAACCTAGCTTCGATTTGAGAGAGAGCAGACACAGGGTGAGAAATTGGGAGAAATAAGAGATTTAATGGGAGAAGAAACAAATCTGGAAGGATAGAATTCAAAAAATGGAACGGGGAGAGAAGCAGATCGGAGATCGGAGAAGTTTATACAAAAAAGTCAGAAACCGTTAGACTGTGGTCTCGGAAGATTGGGATAAACCGTTAGATCTTTTCTTAAATTGGAAATACTATCGGTTGAAACCGCGTGAAAAGATAGACGGGGATTTTCCGGGGATGGAAGGTCGGGGAATAATACCTTTTCTCTAAATTTATACACTAAATTACTCTAAATATTTATACAATTTATTTACACTAAATATTTATACAATTTATTTACACTAAATATTTATTCACACTAAATTTATTTGCACTAAAAATTTATACAATTTATATACAATTTATTTACACTAAATATTTATTCACACTAAATTTATCTACACTAAATTTATTTACAATTTATTTACACTAAATTACTCCAATTACTTTAACTATTTATACAATTTATTTACACTAAATATTTATACAATTTATTTACACTACAATACACTAAATTACACTACAATAAACTAATTTACACTATAATACACTTCAATACACTAAAAAAAAACTAATTTACCCTACATACAAACTAAACTAAATAATTCTACAAAAAAAATTAAAATTCAGATTTTTTTTTCAAATTAAAAATTTACACTACAATACATGAAATTACACTACAATGCACTAAAAAAAACTAATTTACTCTTTATACAAACTAAACTAAATAATTCTAGAAAAAAATTATAAAATTCGGATATTTTTTTCAAAATAAAAAATTTAACCACATACCTAACGAAACTTGTAGATCTGAAGTTCTTCTTGCTCTCCTCTCAAAACTATACTCAAATATGTAATTAGAATAAAAAATGACGAAGATTTGAGGGGGTTAAAATTTAGTTTTTTTTTTTTTTTTTGTCTCGGGTAGGGGAAGAGGAAGAAGTTTTGGGTAGGGGAAAAAAGGAGAGGGAAGAAGGAAGAAGGGAAGGGAAGGCTGAGGCATTGGGTAAATAAAATATGGGGACCGAGTAGCCATTTTGGTCTAGCCAAAAAAACGCTGGACCGAAATGGCAATTCGGTCCGGCCAATTTTGGGATTTTCTGTGGCTTTGTTTGTACAACCCGGTGAAATTGCGCTGGACCGAATTGTCTATTCGGTCCAAAGAAAAAAAAATGCCATCGGACCGAATTGGCAATTCAGTTTTTATAGTTTTTGTTGTAATCATGTTGTTTATTTAAAATTAATTATTTTAGTTAGTGTTTTTAAAAAAAAATCCCATGATGGCGCCCGCGACGGTCAAACACCTTATTCTCTCTTAGCGCACCTAATTGTTCGGGACAATTGTGGCGGTCGTTGGTATCTGACTACATGCAACATTATAACAACGTGAAAAAAAAATATTCGACGATTTCGCTATCCATGAAAGGATAGAACCATACAGGCAACAGATAACGACCATTCCAGTCCGCCAATTGTATTATTAATGTGAGAAATAGTGAAGAGACGGCCTCATGTCGGTTGGCCACACCAAAGCGCAATAAGAATCGCTGTGATGTGTGGTCCGCACTGTCAGGACTGGAGAGGAATCACAACGCTAGAATGGAGAGCTCATATCAGCGAGTCGTTGATGAAGTCGTAGTTAGTCGTTACACCATATCAGCGATTACGATTTACACACTGATGTTTCGCGTCATTAGTGATTAGAGCCAAGTACTGAACCGCTTTTGTAATTCTTCATTATATAGTTTCATCTATAAATAAGGAATAGGGGTGGCCAGAACCCCTTTAGTCAGACCTCCATATCCAACACCATTGCACTCCAATTTCTTCAGGGTCAAACCCCTTTTTCTCTGCGTTCATTCTTAGGCCGTGAAATCAATACAGTGAATTGTCTTAGTAATTTCCATGTTCTACATCAACTTCGGCTTTCGCCATTTGTATCCATATTCTAACAGATTTATAAAATAAAGTTCAATTATGTGTTATTTGTTCGATTTCTCACTCTGATTGATTGTGATCAAGATTGTGACACTTTGCAGTATGTCATGTGAATATGTGATCGTATACAGACTACAGAGCCTTTGCATTGCCATCTTATACAGCTACTCTGGTGGGTATATGTGCGACCCCTGTGCTAAACTATGTCATTGGCTACTGGTGCAAACAATAATTAATTTCAAAGTAAAAGAGTTCATTAAAGACCGGATTAATCTTTTCCAAAGGCCTAATACACAAAATATTCAAAGATACATGCAGGATAATTGGCCCCACTGCGCACAAGTACTATAAATACTCTTGCCTTTAAATTGACAAAACTGAAAGGCAAGGTATCTTGCTTACTCAACAACCATAAAATAACATAAACTCTAATTGGATGCAAAGTACTCCAAACAAACTCTCTACACAGCTCTTGTAGACCAGTCCCTTATGTTGCAGCCCTGAGCATCAATCTGTACAACAAAAATAAACCCAGGTCAAAGCAAAAATAAAATGCAACAAAAATTTATATGGAAATGCTTCTGACATCAAAAGTGGCTCCAGAGACCAACATCCCATCTCCCCCCCCCCCTCTTCCCCCCCCCACACACACACACACACAACACACTTTGTCTTTCAGCTTTTGCAATTTCTCAATGCAGTCATTATTGGCCATCAAATTCAAAAGAATAAAGAGATTCCAAAAATACTCCCTTGATATAGATTTTGACCAATATATAAAGAACAGTGCCATATATTCAACATCAAAAAATTATATTAAAAAAATATAGTACATTAACCTAGTCAATTATTTGCTTACATTTATTTACAAGCTGTACAGGAGCTGCCTTCACCGAATATTGATTTAGAACTATCCAATTAGAAAAAGGGCTAAATTTTAGGTATCAGGTCTGGCTATCCTCCTTGAGACCCTTGCCGAGCAAATCGTAGTTGATAGATGCAAGCTGTGACAGGTTCTGTTCACCATAAAGCAGTTAACAATAAACGGTAAGCTTCTATCTCATTGAATCGTTCTTAAAATATTTTAGATAAGTACTTTTCTTAGGTTACTTTGCAAAATAAATAAAAAGGAAGCACACAAACATATCCCTCATACAGGAGAATAAATCAATGTGGGCATTTGCAAAATAGATATACAAAACATGGACTGGCTTGTGAGAAGTACAAAAATTACCACTTGGCGGTCTTTCAAAGGTTATGGAACAGACCAACCATATTAAAATGAATATATTGTCAAATATAATATATATTTGTACTAATTATAGAATTTTTTTCCAATTATTACCTTAAATGAGAAATTACTGAAGGAATAATTAACTGAAGTGCCAGAATATAACTCAGCAGCAAGGCCTCCGCATTCATCCCCCTAAGAAGAATTATAAAGATAAAACAATAGAAGTTATTCTATCACCAAAACATACAGTGTAAAAAGAAAAAAACTTTGGGATAGAAACATACCACATCATCTTGACGATTGCTTACACAGCTGCTGCTGCCGCTGACAGACCCATCATCACTAGAGACCTCTTGTTCATAGCCTTCCAATATGTTCTCATCAGATGGATTCCAAGAGTAACGGCTTGTGAAATAGCTAGTGTCAAAAGCACCATCAGAAGAGGGAACAAATGCTGCCTGTAAAAGAACAAGAAAGTTCAATGTCGACTATATAAAAAATCCCTTGTCTAACATATACAGACAAATTAATATGCCCAAGTATCTAACCTTCTGCCTGGCCAATGTGTCCCAGTTGATATCCTTGAAAAATATGTGTTGCTTGACCTAAAAGAATGGTGTGTTTTAATTTTATAATACTAATTAGAACACAAAATTTTGGAACCAAATTATTTGGAGAAAATTGTATAATTTCTAGCAAAAATAACGTACCTCTGAAGCACCTTTTGCTCCAAGCCGTTGATGAGGGTCCTCGGTTAATAACCTGTAAATGAGTTACGCATACAGAATAGCAAAAATCAATACAATAAGAATGCACATCAGATGAAGTAGAAGATTACCGAGGATTTTACCATTACAATAGGGGAAAAAGGTTTCCTACTTGTCAATTAAATCAGCAGCTTCCGTGCTCATCTCTTCAGGTACTCGAGGCCAAGGAATCTTCCGATTCAAAATATTGTCAAAGATCATCTAGAAAACAAGGAACACAATTATATATTCATATTAACATAATTTCCCACCAGCAAAGCATCCAATTCCATGTTCAAAAAGTTTAGTTTCAAGCTGGATGTGTTCCTTTTACAATTCAATCCAATTCTACAATTGTTAAGCAGTTCATACTCGAGGAAAAAAAAGTTGCACTCACATACGTGCATGACATGCTAATTCTTAGTAATTGCCCTATATATAAGAAAGGTATGGTATCCAAAAGAAAGAACATATAACTGCTAATGCTGATTAAATTGATGGTAAAGCTAACGAAATGAAACCTGTGGATGTTCAGCATTGAAAGGAGGTATTCCAACAATGAGCTCAAATAAGATAACCCCTACAGACCACCAATCCGCACTAGCACCTGTTTAGTGATTATTATAAAAAAAAATGACAACCAGTATAGGTTAAATACTGATTGATGTGCACCAGCTCCACACAAAGAGAGAAAAATATTTGGTCATCGCTACCAGTACTGGAGTACACTAAAAGAAAATGCATTGTATCCATAAAACTGGGCTCATTTTATCTTGTTTCATTGATTATTAATGTTCTCAATATATTAGCATAATAAAAGTAACAGCATAGGGATAGGCAAACAAACCATGCATATCCCTATGCTGTTATAGGGGGTGACCATAATCAAAATAAAAGTAACAGCATAGGGATAGGCAAACGAACCATGCCCTGTGCCCAAAAGGATCTCAGGGGCCAAATAATCAGGAGTACCAACAGCAGATCGCTTCTTTCGCCTTTCAATCTGATCTTCTTGTTCAAAACCAGAAAAGTCAGGATCATGCTCATGCTCATGGTCATCCTCCACATATAATGAAGTCCCACTGACTGCTGGGCCAGACAGGTCGTCTGTGCTGTTGATCAGACCAACCTTAGACAGACCAAAATCTGTCAACTAAGAAAAATGTAAAGAAGAGTTCTTAGGAGTTACAATATTATAAGATGCAAAGACCACATTTTCAACAAACTATGAAAATGTTACCTTTATATGGCCATCATGAGCAAGCAACAAGTTATCGGGCTTTAAATCTCGATGTACAATACGATTTGAGTGCAAGTACTCCAAAGCAAGAACCTTACAAAAAATTAGTCCAACTTGAGAAAATGATGTACAACGTCAAGAGAGAAACAAAAGGAACTTCAATTACCAAAGAAGAAGCAACTTACAACTTCAGCAATATATATTCGAGCAACATCCTCATCCAAACAGCCTAAATTTCTAAGTAGAGAATACAGGTCACCTCCATTCAAATACTCCATTACAAGATACAGGTTCTCTCGAGACGTAAAAGAATAAAAGAAACGCACCTATCAGAAACAGGAAGTGGATCAAATACAAAGTGCTTGGTAAAGAGAGTTAACAATAAGAAAATTGTGAGAAAGCGAATTTTAACCAACTGACGCACCACAAATGGATTTCTGACTGTGATTAGGATGTCGCGTTCGGCTAATATACTCTCAACAGCATTTTTTCTGATCATATCAGCCTTTTTAAGGACCTGGTCACAATTAGGACAAGATTATAATATTAAATAGTTTCATAACCCCATGCATCATCAAGGCAAGTTTATAAAAGGTGTCATTTTAGTACATAAATTTTGTTGTTTGTGTCAGTTTTGGTTGTTCTGCTTAAGTTCCATTAAAAAAGAAAAAGGGCACAACAACATCTGTACAAATGCCAGTACCAAAAAAATGATATATAGATACTTATGAATGAGCTTCCAAAAAGTTGCTGATTCAATTAAACTATATACAACACAAAATATTTGACCCATATATGCCTCTAAAAGTTCTTACATTACATATTGCACCAAAAACTACAATGGAAATCTCAGACCAAAAGGATACTAGTCATAAACATTGAGGTATATTTTAGACATTGTAAACTTGAGTGGTAGAGTGGATTTCCTTTTAACCTTGGAGAACTTATGTTTGTAATGAATTCAAAAGGGTATCCCAAAGAAGTGAAAGAACCCATGTTTGTATCTATTTCAACAAAATTTACCTTTATAGCAAAGAGATCTCCAGTTGTTCTTTTCTTGGCCAGGAATACCCGACCAAATGCCCCACGACTGATTGGTTTTATAATTTCAAAATCATCAATTGAAGTACGATCCTTGATTGGATGGACCGGGCTCGCCCGTAAGCTGCGCACAACATCATCCTCTTCATCCATTACCGTGCTTTGTGAATCAACCTTTTCATCAACAGAGTCACAGAGCTGCAAATACTTCTCTCTATTTCAATTGCAGAATGTAAAATACATCAAATTATATTGACAATAATAAAGGTGCATCTATGTCAAAAAGCATACCAAAAATAGGTTGTTTTAAATAAAAAACAAAAAAGAAACAGACTGTTCAATACTGCTCCAGTCATGGCGGATAGTGATGGCATGGAAAGGGGAGCTTATTTGTGTGTTTTTCTTGCTTGAACTCCCCCAATTTGTAATAAGTTTGTAAAAGCATCTTTCAAAACTAATAATGCAGAAAATTTACTAGTTTTATAGGTGGACCCCAGAATTTATGGTTTGTGCAGGGACCAAGGTTTAAAATAGTGTTCAGACGGTCCTTAGAGCTGAGAGGTTCATTTAGCATTTAGCAGTCAGCAGCGATAAAACAATCGATACACCACAATATAGGCATGTCTTTTAAAATAAACTTTTTTCCTGTTTTAAGTATATCAATTACGAATATGATGTACTAATTATGGCATATAACTTAACATAAATATATAAGAATGTCGTTGAAAAAGAAACAGACTGTTAAGGGTTTGCTTTGTTCTTATTTTATAATCATTAAGATGAAATGAAAAATACAGAAACTTTACTAAACATATGGTCCAATAATAACATAATATCATTATATGGGTCTTGAATGTATAGTTTAATGAGTCCAAACTGAAGAAAAGGTGCTGCTATATTCCCTATATTGGCAAAAACCACTAGCAATGTGAATTTGCATATTTTGTGGTAGGACTCAAATGAACAATAAAGCGTGTTTAGCAGTGATAAAGCGTTATATTTAAAAGCCTGGCAGGGACATAAGACATGTATTTGAGTTTAATAGACCACTAAAAATGTGAATTTGCATATTTTGTGGTAGGACTCAAAAGAACAATAAAGCGTGATTAGCAGTGATAAAGTGTTACATTTAAAAGCCTGGCAGGGACATATGACATGTATTTGAGTTTAATAGGGTTAGGAAAGAAAATTTTCAAAACAAAAAAAAACTACAGAGCTTACTGGTGTAGCTTCTCTATACGAACACCAAATGTTTGAACTGTCAGAGCCTCGTGCTTCCTCCGGCCAATTACTTCTTGCAAATCTTCCATGCAAGAAACCAGGTAAGGCGAGGATTTCTCTTCATAAAGAGACGTAATTGCTATACAACGTGCAATATCAGCAAGCTCAATAATCTGTACCATTTTGACACTAAAATTCAGATGCCACATATATAAATCCTGGTCAATGCCTGATATCCCCAACTCAGGAGCTACTAATGCTATGTTTTTTTTAAAGACAGATATGATACCTGAGGTATATCATCAGCCTCAGCAAGCGCATTCCTCCCAGTGAGAAGCATGTCAAAATGATTCGATCTAGGGGTGGTAAGTGGCGATCTAGGTGTCATTGAGCCAGCCGAAGAAGTAGCCATTCCCTGATCAGATTTTTGTCCAAAGCGTGTCTTACAAGTCATAGAAGGTAAACCCTTCAAATCATCGAAACATAAGGGGTTAATATCTCCATCTTGAAAACAATCTAGCATATCAGTTGATCCTCTCCTCGACCAATCACTAAGCTTAGGGGAGGGCCCACCATCAGATTCACCATGCACACTGGGGTTCATGTCCTTCTGCGAGTAAGTCTCTATTAACTTTTCTAGCATCTCAGCTATTCGAATCAACCTCTCGTCGACACTTAAACCCTTCTGGTCACATTTATCAGCTATGGCACATACTTTGGAGTGGTCTTCTACATATTGTGTAGGTACATATTCTTCGCAAATGCGACACATAATAGAGCTCTCTTCTGAAACACATGGTTGGTCAGGCCAGTACCCCCATGAGACCTTTTGCTGATTCTTGTCTGAAGGAATAACGGACAGGTGAATAGAAGATTCTACAGAGCTAGGTATTTCAGGTGTACTGGCACCTGCACTTGTACCTACAGGGATGGTCCTTTTCTGACTAGATGGTGGCTCCTTTTTCACCACTGGAGAGGGAAGTGGCTTCCAGGAGGTCATCTTTTCTCTGCTAGAAGAAGGCGGCTCCATTGGGGGTAACAAGTCGGTAACAGGTTGTAACTCATGACTCTGTTTCCATTTTAAACGCTGCTCCTGGCTATAGGACTTTCTAGAATTTGCTGCATTGTCGATGCTTTTTCTTGGCTTAGGCCTCAAAGCAGCTTGTCTGTCAATTGACTGCACCACTTTTGGCCCCTTCAAATCTAACACTACCTCATCTTCAGCAAAGCCATTCTCCTTATGAAACTGGAGTAACCTAGTGCACCGGGTAAGTATGAATAGCATACGAGTATACAGCTTTTTTAGTACACCCATTGGCAAATCCTGTCTGTGATCATCTAGGTCCTGCACAATCCCTTCACACTGGAGCCAAAACTCACCAGGTGTCATCATAGAACAGCTTCGAGCAAGTATCAGCAAGTCTTCTAGGGTTTCCTTCCACTCCGGGTGTGTTTCAGTTGATTTCTCCATTATGCCAAGTAGTTCTCCTGCAAAAATTGCCAGGTCAGAGTCCACCTCCTCCTTGGCCTTCTCAAACTTCACCTGTATGGTCTTCAACACCTCCTGAAATATAATTTTAGGTCTCATGTTAAAATTTAGATTTCAGATTAGAAGCAGAAGGCCCCCAATAATTGGTAGATGACTTCTGTAAACCGTTGCTACAAAATTCTTCAGAGGCAATTTCTTAAGCCAGAAGTATATTTAGAGGCCAAATTCAAGTAGAACGCCAACATGCCCATCGGAGTTAAGAGCACAATTTTAAACAGAAGCAGCGACTGGAATCATACAATGCATATAATCCATAAGCGGTTATACTTGCGAGTGGGCCCCAGTATGAAATGGTATGATAGGGTTGCCCTAGTTATAATAAAGAACCACACTTCACTCCTCGAAAAGATTAAAAAAAAACAAAATAAATTTAAATTAGGGAGGGATCAAGTGACAATGGTCCTCACAATATCTCGTAAATCAACTCAAATAAGGTAGATAATTAAAAGGCAAATTTATAGGTACGTTGTTGAGCATATAGATAGCCCACCAATCAAATTCCATGCAACTCGAGTATCATTTGGTGATGCAAGGACCATTAATTTCAGACTGCTGAGAAATTCAAATCACTTAATTAACGGGTAAATTATGCACCAGATCACATGAATTTTTATAGGCATGAAATATGGGCCAAACAGGCAATGGCTATAATGTTAGAGTTCAAATTTAATTTTTATTTTTCATGGTTGATAAAATTGTCAAGACAAACTATTGTCAAGTGATCCCTACCCATTAATATAATGGGACAATCCATATAAGAAATCACTAAGAGTTCGTAAAGGTGCCATAACAAACTAAAAACCACAAGGCTTTACGAAAAAATATCACCTTTAAGTTGTAAACACCGCGAGGCTTCCAAAAGTTGGGATATGGCCTCACTCCTTTAGAATTCAACTCATGTGAAAAGCTTTTTATATCACCTGGACCCTTCTTCCTTGGTGCACTTGTCGCTTGCATTATGGCCTTGAAGCGAGGCGACTCGGATTCTTTTGGAGTGTCATATGGATCTGATGTGGACTGCATAATTATATGTTAACATCATCAATCCAAAAATTACTACTACACTTTGATGCCAGCCTCAACTCAAAGTTGAACTTGTGCTTATGCTAACAATAGTAAATGTTGTGTCCTTGGTAAAAATCTCCACACTTACAGATGAGAGAGGTTTTCATAATAGTTTTCATTCAATATGTTTTGTAGTGTACAAGCCCTGTCGCTGCTGAACATGAACTGAGATACTACCATTGAGAGGAGCTTAGTATTGGCTGTTTGTTATTTCATTTTTGTTTTCTCTTTCAAGGGTATACTAGGAGATACTTGTAAGTAGTGCATGTCCTAAGACACACAGTAATTATTATACTTATTGCACTCGGAATTTATCTGGGTTAAGAACATTTTATGATTTTCAGAAAGCAAAATTTTCATAAATAATACTATTCCTCTGACAAATAGGATCTCACATTAAAAGAAACAGTAGTTTGGGAAGAAATTTTTTGTTGGGGCAAATTAAGTGTCCGCTGCATGTTCCAAATATTCCATTATTCCACAATTATTTATGTGAAAGACTTGTTGCAATATAGGAAATGCATTCTTGAAACAATTACATTACAGTTCAATAATTACCTCGGATTCAGGAGTGAAAGGAGCAGGGCTTTTTATCTCATCAGCATGGCTTCTTGATGTGCTGAGTTTACCTGAAGTGGCAAGTGGGACCCACATTTTAGTTAGTTAGGTAGTTCAAACAGTAACTAGGAGTTGACAAACTCTGCTTTGCTAAATTAGGCTATTGCTGGCTATATGCAAATAGATTGGAATGTCGCTATGCGACTTTATCTGATGCAAAATCCATTAGTGCAATCTATTTTTTGACATCACCCAATTTATACAATTTCAAGCCAGATGTTGGACTGGTTCAAGCACTTAGCTATATACTCAAAATCCAAAGTCTGGTGAAAGTGAAAAATTACAAACAATCTTAAGAGTTTTCTATTGCATTTATGCATGGACAGATGGAGTAAAACAGATTATTAAACAGACCTTTTATTTTTCAACAATGTGCTAAAAGGTGCATTATAACAAAAATACTATTTGTAAAAATATACCTAACATTTCTGGCAAAACAGGGAAACAAATTTTTTTTCTTTGATTTGCCTAGACAAAATGACTACCTGATTTTTCAGGCAGCGGCAGTTGAGCATCAAGCCCCAATTTCTTGTCAGCCACTTTGACATCCTTCTTACCTGATGAAGAGGTAGAAGTATTTAGAGTGGTTGTATCAGTCTGGCCTCTGGATAAGTTACTACCAGTGCCAAGGCCAGACATCCTGTGGTCCCCGCGTAGTCCTTCCTGAAGCAAGGGGCCGGATCTGGTCTTGATCCTGTTTAAGCCTAGAGAAGAAGCTAATATAGGGGATAGATAGGGGTTGGTGGGGTCTTTTGGTGCTTCTGGTTCTTTGATGTCTTTGTCTTTGTGTTTTTCCTTGTGCCTGTGCTTTGTGGAGGAGGCAAAAGAGGAGGAGGAAGAGGGGGAGGGGGAGGGGGTGGAGGCGGGGGAAGGGTCGGATTTGACCTTCTTTTTGTCGGATCTGGTAGATGGGCTGCCTTTCTCTTGAGTGGGAGTTTTGGGGCTGTTGGAGCCGTCAGGGCTGGATTTGCGGGAAGAAGAGAAGAATCTTCCTTTGAACACCATCTTCGATTAATTGTTGTGGTGGGGAGAGTTGCTAGGTTATCTGTTGCTCTAGAGGTCTGGTAGGGAGAAGAGAGGGAGGAGCTACTACGGAGGAAGAGGAAGAGGAAGAGTCAGTCGGAGTAGTCGGTGGAGGAGCGGAGGGAGGGAGAGCTAGTGCCTACTGGGAAAGGAAGAGTGAAAAGAGGGGTAAGAAACTGATTCCACTCTCCTCTCCATTTCGCTCAAAACCGGAAATGTATCGTTCTTCATATTGGCTGCTTTCTTTTTTCCGAAAGGGGAGGGGGAATAATCAAATCAAAATAATAGAAGAGGACTGGAGTGGTGGGGAATTGCGTGTGGATGGCAGCGGAATGGATGGAACAAGTAATGTAATGAATGGGATTGGAATTGGACTATGACACCTCTTTCACTCCACTACAAGCCTACAACTGGAGTACCACCGGTTGGTTCGTATGGCCCGTCGCAGTGTTCGTTATACATTTCAACCACGTCGGATCGGGTCCTCGACTCCTTTGTGCAAGTGCAACGCAGTCTACGGAGATAATGAAATTTGTGCCTCTTCCAAGTTCAGACTTGCTATTTTATATAGTTTGACCGTTCAGCCCGTCCGGACATTTTCTCAAAATTTTCAGAAGAAATATATTTGTCTTAGCTTTTGAAAAAAAAAAATTATAAAATTGCCTAACAAATTTTGGTTTGTAATAAAAATCCATTGGTATCAACAAGCCGAATTTTTATTTTCAGCATTAAAAAAAATCATTCCGTGAAATTGAGAAAAGTCTCGAATATTCGCTCAAGTGCATCATAGCTTGCAATTTTTTTTTTTACTTTTAGCATTTTCAGAAAAAAAAAAAAAAACGTACACTAGGCTCGCTTTTTACTCCGATATTTTTATTAATACCCAAAAAAAAAACAAATTATCAAATATGCCCCCACCCCAAACTTATTTTTAAATCTACCCCAACCGCCCGTTCACTGGGCGGTCCAATTTTCTTAGCTAACCGCCCAGCGGCTGGGCGGTCCACTCTTATAGCTGACCGCCCAGCTGCTGGGAGGTCCGCTATTATTTTTTTTTTATAAGGTTTTATGTTTTAATTTGTTTGAATGTTTTATATTAAATTGTTGTAATGATTTGTTTGAATGTTTTATATTAAATTGTTGTAATGATTTGTTTAAATGTTTTATATTAAATTGTATGATATATATTTATTATTTGTTGACGATTATATTTTTATAATTGACGATTATTTGTATATGTTATGTAATTGTGTAGTTTTAATATAATTGATTAGTTTTATATTAAGTTTGTTAATGTTTAAATGTTTCTAAATGGTAATCTAAATAGTAAGTCTAAACAACAAAAGTAGGTAATCTAAATGGTAAGTCTAAACATGAAACATAACAGTCTAAACATGAAATATAATAATCCAAACTAAAATACTAGAAACCTATCAAACTAAAAAAAATATAAAAACCCTAACGGCGACGACGAGGGCGAGGTCCGGAGAGCTCCAACCTAGTAGGTGCATGGCGGTCCCTCTGCGAAAGCGGACGCCTCTGGTGAACCTCATCCACCTGCATGTCATCATGTACGGCCTCGCGCGCCCATAGGTCCTCCCCCAGGTGTAACGCATGCTCCCCATGGATCCCCACATGTGTACGCAACACCCACGGATCGGCCTCCCAAGTAGGAGGATACGTGGCCGGAGGCAGTGTGCCAAATATAGCAGAGGCGAAGCCATCTGCAGTCTGTTACCCACTCCCACTGGCCTCGCCGTCTGATAAGAGTCAAAATAACGATGATTTACGTAGAATTTTGGCTTAGGTTTTGCATATTTTCTCACACTTATGTTTACTTTATTAGAGAAAAAGGCTACTGTCACCCTTCTTTATGTTTTATTGCAGAAAACAAGTTTTGGGACTATTTTACACCAAATGGAGCTAGAATCGGGTCAATCGGATCAGCGACGCTCATCGACTAAGTCTCTGTTACGGTCCGTATTGACTAATACGGACCAGGCCTAGCACAGACCAGGAGATAGCGCTGGAAGCATTAAACCCTAACCGTCAAGGACCTAATACGGACCGTATCACCTAATACGGTCCGTATCCGAAGGCGTCTCTTGGGGAATAACTGCCGACAGCTGTTTCTAGATCAGTTTCTTAGCCCCTACTCAACCTCTACACGTCCCTCCACTCCTATAGAAGACCCCTGGGTAGAAGAATAACTTATCTTTGTAATTAGGGTTAGATTTGATTAAAGAGAGAAGAGAGGAGTGCTTGTAATAATGCCGTTCCGCGGCTAAGTTCCTTTTCTTAGGGCTAGGCAGTAAACCTTGTTACTCTTGATGTTTTGATATATATATTTCTGTTGATTATGATTTCTTGTTGTTGAAACAAAATGCTTTTGTGATTTACTATCTCTTCATCTAACTTCAATGATCTAGTTTGAGTCTGTTAGAGTAGTGACAGTACTTTAATGGCAAGATAAACTATTTGTATGAATTAGCCTCATTGAGATTTATTAGGTTTATGTGAAGAAAACCTTAGCGGAGAAACCATAAACCAGACCAACAAAACGCGTACCAAATTCTATCATGCGTAAAGAAATTCGCAGTGATCTATATAGTAACTTGGGGTATTTGAGAGATCAGACATTTGCGTAAGGAAAATCGCAGTGTCCTATGTAGAATCTCGGTGAAAGATCTGTCATTCTTGCGTAACATAAATCGCAATGACCTATGTGGTGTCTTTCATTAAACAACAACAGAAAATCAGACGCAACAGGAATATATTGTCAAAGCGGATTGAGTAGCAATGGTGTGCCGAAACCCTAGGAATTCTCATCTCTATCTTTATTTTAATTACTTTTAATTGCTTCATAATTTACATTGATCACAACAACACTTCTCAATTTACAGATTTCGTCTAGCCTTTCGAAAGATTGTGATTCGATCGCTCAAAGCATTGAACCAATATTCCCTGTGGATCGACCTCGAATATACTACTCGATAGGATTGTGCGCTTGCAGTCCGAACCGATAGCATTTACGAGTTTATAAATATTAAAAGAAACATTGCTCTCTTTTGAGTGATCACCGTCGTGCTGTCTGGGCTCCATATACTGCGGTCAGTGGGAGCTAGCTGGCTCCCATTCGCCCTCATCTCCAGTGAGGTCATCCAATGAGAAAACGGCGGTGGCGGCGGCAGCTTCATCCTACATGTAAACAATGTTAAATTAGAGACATAGAAGTAACGAGTAAATTAATTAAATAATCAACTTTTGCCACCTCGGTATGCTGCACTGGAACTCCATGCTCGTTGTAGTACGCGTTCCGGGTGTTGTTGTTCAACACCCATTGGTGGATCGCCCAACCCAAGTCATCATCTGCATAAATGAAGATAAATTAATAAGAATGATCTTTTAGAGAGACACTTAATAATGATCATTTGTATGACATATTATTACCTGCAGGAGCTGGCGGCATCTCCTCAGCGTAGATAGGGGCTCTAGGCTGCTCCGGATCTGGTGGTGGGGCCTTTATCTCGCGCCAATTGATGTCCTCCCCAGCATCGTGGAACATACCAATGAGGCGCCCGTCCCAGCCAGAGTCCTCCACGATCGGTGCACTGTGTTGGAGCATTTGACATCCTATCGCTCTCCAACTTTTTCTCGCCATGCACACCAAGCTGTGTGCCACTCCTCTAATAGCGGTCAAAATCTGCACACAATGTATTTTCATTATTATTATTAGAAGATGAATAAATAACTACAATTTTTTAAGCATGTCAGTTTCATTTAAACATACCGAACGAGCATGGATCGGGCCGAAAGGCAAGTAAGTCCTAGATCCGTCACCCGTGAGTCTCCGTCGAAGAGCATCACCATAGTCCCCCTGTAGATAAACCGTCGGCATGCCCTATCTCTGGTACCAGACTAGATATCGCAATCTCCAAGGCCCCACCGGCATAGGGGCATCTGGAGCTGGAGGCGGGGTCCATAAGTGATCCTCTGGTGATGCAGCACGCTGGTAATGCTCCCAGAAATGCGTTCTCCAGTCGACTTTGGGCTTGTTGTGTTTAGTGCTGCAATATAAATTAATTAGTAACGTGTATGGCTGAACAAGTAATAAAATAGACAAACAATAAGGCAGTGGGTAGTTACCTGTGCAGCTGGGTGGTCTGCTGCTCGCCCAACTCTGGAAAATCAAGGACATAGGCATCCAAGCCAAACTGACGGGGCACTCGATCAGGATAGTGATACTCAACTATCCAGAAGCATACGCACGGCCCCCGATAAAACGAGAGATATCTCTGCTCTAATGTCAGCTGGCACAGAAGGCCCCGATCGTAGAACAGATGATAGGGGTACCAGGTGATGCTCGCCTCGTGAAGCATCTGGAGCTGACCCCGGACATACGAAATCTCCACGGACCTCCCCCTGCCCGTGTCCTCGTATGTGTGGGGAGTAACCCATATGGCACAGTACCCCGGACGTCTATTCGGGGTCATCTCCCATCCATAACCCCGCCTGAGCTGGAGGAACAGGCCGACACACCGGTATATGCGACCAGGACCACTGCTGGAGTAGAAGAAGCGGTCCGGCAATCTTCTTGTTCGTCGCCTAAATTTTGGACATGCGGTGCACTTCTGGTAAATATGGAACCCTAATATTTGTAATAAAAAAATTAAAATATTTGTACAAACTTACCAGACAAGCATGACACAAGGCCCGGTATAAGTGGGCGAGCACGGCTCCACCCCAGTTCCACTTCGACGGCCGCTGAATGTCCCTCAGCAGATAGAGGAACATAATCGGAACTGCGTCACCGCTGGAATCGACAAACATGACGCTGCCACATAAATCCATGACAAACGCCCTCACGTACCTGCAATATAAATTAGAGACATAAATAACTACATTTTTTGTTGAGTCAATAACATATTTTAATTTGCAACTGTTTGTGATTACCTCAGAACGGCCCGCTCGTCACGTGTATCGGGGGTGATCCTACGCCGGTGGAAGTAACTGCGGAGCGCCGCAAGACTAATGCAGTATTGTGAATACCGGTACTCTTCCTCCTCCTCCTCTCCTTTCTTCTTCTTCTTCTTCTTCTGCAAGTCCGTCGGATCGGCCCCCAGCAGCTCCGGTATTATGTGCAACAGGTCCGGATGGTCTGAGACACCACCGATGGGGTCGCCATCTATCCGTAAACCCCATAAGGCACTAACGTCACCTAGTGTGACTGTCATCTCCCTAACCGGAAGGTGAAATGTATGCGTCTCCGGTCGCCATCTCTCCACCAGACCGCAAACGAGAGCCTGGTCAATATCACAGTGAGGCATGATGCACTGCTCCATCAATGGGTGACGGACGTATGGTATCTCGGGGGTGCGATGCCTCACTGTCATCATCGTCGTGTCCTGCATTTCCCACATGATTTCAATATAAACGTCTAATTATCTGTAATATTAAATCATGCTATTTAAATTAGGAATACAAATTCAACGTACCTCCATAGATGCAAGTGAGACACGGTGCCTGACATGTGGGGTCCACAGAAGAGGACTAAATATGTCAGGATGGTGAGGGGGATAATCTCCAAAGGGAGCATCTGCACCGGATGCCTCTGCACTTGATGCCTCTGCACCGGATGCCTCTGCACCGGATGCCTCTGCACCGGATGCCTCTGCACCGGAATCATGTGAACTCTCCCCCGTCTTCAGAGGGGCATCCCATGCACGTCCCCGTCTTGTTCTGACCATACTACATTTCAATAAACAGAAGATTCTATCTTATAAATCCTGATTTATAAACCCTAACTTATAAACTCCAATTTTGTCAACCATGAACCCTAATTTAACAATTCAACCCTAATTTAACAATTCAACCCTAAACCCTAATTTAACAATTCAACCCTAATTTAACAATTCAACCCTAAACCTAATTTAACAATTCAACCCTAAACTTGGAAATCCTAATTTTTAACAATTAAATCGCGACGGGAAAATCAACAACCCGCACACGATAATTAATAATTCAATCCTAATTTATAAACTTCAGTTTTGTCAATCCTAAACCCTAAACTACAAATTCTAATTTTGGAAACTCTAATTTTGAACAATTCAATCGTGTCGGGAAAATCAACAACCTGCACAAGATAATTAACAATTCAATTTCTACCAATCGTTCCAATGCCAATACAAGATACAAAATATAAATTAAAAAAATTATTTAGAGACTTACTCGAAAATAATCGGATTATCGCTGAGATGGCCGAAAATTAGGGTTCAGTGAGAGAGAAAGAGAGAGAGAGAGAGGAAGAGAGAGAGAGAGAGAGAGAGGAAAAGGGAGAGGAAGAGAGAGAGAGGGGAAAATTTGAAGAGAGAGAGAAAGAGAGGGAGAGAGAGAGGAAGAGAGGAGAGAGAGGGACAGTGGCTGGAGCTGGTTTCGTGCGGCGGGGCGGCGGGGGGCAAAGAAGAAAAGAGAGAGAGATGGGCGGTTCAGTGGGGGGTTGGACCGCTTATAAAAAAAATAATAATAGCGGACCGCCCAGCCGCTGGGCGGTCAGCTAAGGAAATTGGACCGCCCAGTGAACGGGCGGTTGGGGTAGATTTAAAAATAAGTTTGGGGTGGGGGCAGATTTGATAATTTGTTTTTTTTTGGTATTAATAAAAATATCGGCTTTTTACTACGAGAAAATTACAAGCGCAGGATGCATCTTTCTTGGAGTAAAACACTCATGTGCCTCCGTTTTACTCTGGCTATAAAAACACAAGCACATGATGCGATCTGCTTCTAATTAGCAAGGTTAGATTTTTAATTTTGATTTTATACTTCCGGTTTAAATTATATGTATCAAATGTATATCAAATGCAGACTAAATATAGACCAAGCGTAGACCAATGTATTCCAGATTAATATTAAATGGGGTAAATTTTGCGGATCCATATCCTCTGCATTAACGTAACTTTTTAGTTTAAGCATCTCCACCGTCTCATCATTTTTACAGTCCAGATTTTGAGTTTTGCCTGAGGCCCTAACAGTAATAAAATGCATTGCTTCAGCTTCATTCTCTCCATTCCGCTCAAAAAGAACAAAAAAAATCTCTCAACAATTCTAAATGTAGGTTTTTCTCCATCCCACCAAATCTCTCTGTCCCATAAAAACTCCATTTCGTCAAATCAAAGCTTCTCTTCTCTCCATTCCGCCAAATCTCTCTCAACGATAGCAACAACTGATTTGGGAACAGCGATGTAAGCTTGGAGAAGTTGTTGTCGGTCCCAGCTTTAGCGATCAGTGCCCACAGGACCTATTTGGAGCAATTTTGGGTAACTAAATAAACTTGATTGTTTTTATTTTTTGTGATGCTTGATTGTGAGTGCTTGAGATACCATAAGAATTGAGAGACAGAAATGAAAATGGAAATGGAAAGGTAATTGTGAGTACTTGAGATACTCCATTGTTTACTCATTCTTCTGCTATCATAGCACAGTGGCGCCAGTACTATTGGTTTTGCACATATCCTCTAATACTGAGCCTTTGAGCTCCTCATTTCAAATGTTATAAAACTGAGAATTTGACTATGGCACCATTTTAATTAAATCTAAAGAAAAATAAACTAAAATGTAAATTGTTAGCTTTCAAGTTGACTATGGCACCATTTTAACTATTTCTTGCACAATTTCAGATAACATGGATCAAAATAGAAGTACAGAGTGGATTCATCGAATAGGAATGGAATTTGAAACAACTGAAGAGGGATGGGAATTTTGGAACAATTGTGCTGGAAAAAAATGTTTTAATACTAGAAAATATTATAAGAATCGAAGTCATTTAAATGGCAAAACTACTTCAGTAAAATTTGTGTGTTCAAATGAGGGTTTTCGTTCCAAGGATAAGCGTGATGATCGAACCAAGTTCCCTCGGCATAAAACACGAACGGGTTGCTCAGTTAGTTTGATTCTAAAATTGGTTAGAGAACCAGATAAATATAATGTTTCAGAATTCATTAGTGAGCATAACCGCATGCTGCAGCTGCCACAAGCTTGCTATCTATTGCCGTGTCAGAGAAAAGTAAGCATATTTCTTTGATTGTACTTTCTAGATGTAAAAAATAATAATGATAATTTAGTAAAGCATATATGGCTGAATATGGATTTAAATTTGTAGGTAACCGAAATTGCAGCTATTGATATCAACCTTACAGACAATTCTGGAATTCGACAAAAGTCGGCACATGAGTTGATGGGTCACCAAGTTGGTGGTGTACAAAATATTGGCCATACTCGCAGGGATATAAACAATTATTTGAGAGATAAGCATAAAGAAACTCTAGTTGATGGTGAGGGAGTTGCTATTTTTAGGTATTTCTGCCAAAAAATCAAAGATAACTCTTCTTTTCGCCATGCCGAGCAAGTAGACGATAAATGAGAGATTGGTAATATATTTTGGGCTATGCACAAATGGTAATAGATTATGTCCAATTTGGAGACATGATTATTTTTTATAGAACACATGACACAAACAAGGAAAATAGACCCTTTGGTGTTTTTGTTGGTCTCAACCATTTTAGAGAAATAGTGATATTTGGTGCAGTACTCTTGTACGATCAAACTATTGAGTCTCTTAAGTGGATAGTTGACACCTTTTTAAAAGCCCATACTAGCAAACAACCAAAGACTATTTTTACATATCAAGATGCCGATATGGGAGTGGCTATAGCTAATGTTATGCTGAATGTAGCACACGGGTTATGTACATGGCACATAATGGAAAATGTCGCAAGACACTTACTTAGTCATAACACTGCTGAAACAAATTATGTTAAAGAGTTTAGCAATTGTGTTTACACATATGAAGAGAAAGTAGAATTTGAGAAGGAGTTGAAAGCTTTGGAGAGCAAATTGGGAGGAACTTGGTTCCCTTTCATACATAAAAAGA